>CM066579.1:3720872-4113372 GCA_033816785.1 Picus viridis | reverse complement strand
TGGTTGAGTTGATTAGATGGTGCTGGGTGATAGGTTGGGCTTGATGACCTCAAAGGTCTGTTCCAACCTGGTTAACTCTGTATTCTGTAACCATCACTGGAAGAGTTTCAAAAGAGCCTGGATGAGGCCCTTGGTGCCATAGTTTAGTTGATTAGATGGTGCTGGGTGATAGGTTGGGTTTGATGACCTCAAAGGTCTTTCCCAACCTGGTTAATTCTGTAGTCTGTAACTATTCTGTAACCATCACTGCAAGTGTTTAAGCAGAGCCTGGATGAGGCCCTTGGTGCCATAGTTTAGTTGATTAGATGGTGCTGGGTGATAGGTTGGGCTTGATGACCTCAAAGGTCTTTCCCAACCTGGTTAACTCTGTATTCTGTAACCACCACTGGAAGAGTTTCAAAAGAGCCTGGATGAGGCACTTGGTGCCATGGTTGAGTTGATTAGATGGTGCTGGGTGATAGGTTGGGTTTGATGACCTCAAAGGTCTTTCCCAACCTGGTTAATTCTGTAGTCTGTAACTACTGCTCCTAGCAGCAGGTCTCCAACCTCCTGGGCAGTCTCACAGAAGAAAGTTAACTTCCTAACACTTTCTCTCAGAGATGATTGGAGAAGAAGGAATAAAATGGAGGGGGAAAAAATGAGAATATTTATCTTCAAAGAGCTCTGAGCAGCAAAAAAGGATCCTATCACACAGGGATTTAAACAAATGGGATTACTTAAGGGAAGCTGAATCTAAAGGGAAGGAGGGAAAAATGTGTTTCAGAAGTACCAGATGGTAGAACTGAATGAAGTCCTCTTAGCAAGTGGGAAGATTAAATAAATGTATTAAATAAATGTTACCTGTGTGGGCTGCAGAAGCTGCTCCTGCTTGGGTTTTAGGAGCTACCAATTCCCACTGAGTCACAGAAGTTGGCCATGAAAATGCTCAGGGGCTTGGAGCACCTCTGCTAGGAGGACAGGCTGAGGGAGCTGGGGTTGGTTCAGCCTGGAGAAGAGAAGGCTCTGGGGAGACCTAATAGCAGCCTGCCAGTACCTGAAGGGGGCTACAGGAAGGATGGAGAGAGACTGTTTGCAAAGACCTGCAGGGACAGGCTGGGGTCAGAGTGGCTGGAGAGCAGCCAGGCAGAGAGGGACCTGGAGGTACTGGTTGATAGCAGCTGAACACGAGCCAGCAGTGTGCCCAGGGGGCCAGGAAAGCCAATGGCATCCTGGCCTGCATCAGAAATAGTGTGGCCAACAGGAGCAGGGAGGTCATTGTGCCCTGTGCTCAGCACTGGTTAGGCCACACCTTGAGTCCTGTGTCCAGTTCTGGGCCCCTCAGTTGAAGAAGGACATTGAGAGACTTGAAGGTGTCCAGAGAAGGGCAACAAGGCTGGGGAGGGGTCTGGAGCACAGCCCTGTGAGGAGAGGCTGAGGGAGCTGGGGTTGCTTAGCCTGGAGAAGAGGAGGCTCAGGGGAGACCTTCTTGCTCTCTGCAACTCCCTCAAGGGAGGCTGTAGCCAGGTGGGGGTTTGTCTCTTCTCCCAGGCAAGCAGCACCAGAACAAGAGGACACAGTCTCAAGCTGTGCCAGGGGAAGTTCAGGCTGGAGGTGAGGAGAAAGTTCTTCCCAGAGAGAGTTGTTGGCCATTGGAATGTGCTGCCCAGGGAGGTGGTGGAGTCCCCATCCCTGGAGGTGTCCAAGAGGGGATAGGATGCAGCACTTGGTGCCATGGTTTAGTTGATCAGATGGTGCTGGGTGATAGGTTGGACTTAATGATCTCTGAGGTCTTTTCCAACCTTATTGATTCTATGATTCTATGACAGGACCTGGGGCAATGGCTTCAAACTGGTGCAGAGCAGATTTAGATTGGCTGCTAGGAACAAGTTCTGCACCATGAGGGTGATGGAACACTGGAACAGGTTGCTCAGGGAGGTGGTTGAGGCTCCATCCCCGGAGATGTTCAAGGTGAGGCTGGACAGGGCTCTGGGCAGCCTGATCTAGTTGGGGATGTCCCTGCTGACTACAGAGGGGGTTGGACTGGATGACCTCTGGAGGTCCCTTCCAACCCAGACCATTCCATGATTCTATGACTCAAACTTGGCAGGCCTAGATTTCCTTAACTCCAGCTAGCTCCTGGCCTTACATCTCCATGTATGTCTGCAGAGTTCTTTTGTTTCAGTCTCTGGGAAGCCATAGAATTATGGAATGGGTTGGGTTGGAAGGGAACTTAAAGATCCTCTGGTTCCAACCCCCCTGCCATGGGCAGGGACACCTTTCAGCTAGACTTGGTTGCTCAAGGCCTCATCCAAGCTGGCTTTCGACACTCCAGGGAGGAGGCTGCCACAACCACTCTGGGCAACCTGTTGCAGAGTCCCAGCACTCTCCTACTGCAGAACCTCTTCCTCAGCTCCAGTCTCACCCTGCTCTCCCTCAGCTTCAAACCATTCCCCCTTGTCCTGTCTCTAGACACCTCATGAAAAGTCCCTCTGCAGCCTTCCTGTAGGATCCCTTTCAGGTATTGGAAGGCAGCTCTGAGGCCCCCCCCAGAGCCTTCTCTTCTCCATGCTGCACAACCCCAGCTCCCTCAGCCTGTCCTCCTAGCAGAGGTGCTCCAGCCCTTGCATCATCTTTATGGCCCTTAACCTAACAGTTGCAAAATGTCAAGGTCTAATTTAAGCCCATAAATACTTAGCTCACTCATGTTGAGCACAAGGGCCAGGATGAAACATGCCTCCTTCAAAGTGTGTCTTTCACTCCAAACCTCTTGTCAGAGAGCTAGCCAAAGCAGATTCCAATCCTAATAACTACTTCATAAAGAAAGGTAAATAACATTTGTTACCTCATCAGCCTGGTTAAGGTGTTTTGCATAAACATGCACATATTCATCCCATCCTGCAACAAAGGGGAAATGAAAACCTTAAGTCATCCTCAAGGGAAGCAATTAAAGACACAGATGGAGCAGACAGGAGAATTCATTGTATGTACTCTAGCTGGGTTTTTCCTCACTCCCTCAGCCTCCTCTCCTCCAGACTAAACACCTCCAGCTCCCTCAGCTGCTCCTCACCAGCCCTGGTCTCCAGACCCTTCCATCAGCTTTGTTGCCCTTCTCTGGATCCTCTTCAGCCCCTCAATGTCCTTCTTGTAGTGAGGGGCCCAAAACTGAGCCCACTGTTGTAGGTGCAGCCTCACCAGTGCCAAGCACAATGGGACAAGCACTGCCAGGCCACCATCAAGCCATGTCCCTCAGCACCACATCTCCACTGGGTTTTAAACCTCCCCTATGGGGACAGGCTGGGAGAGTCGGGGCTGTTCAGCCTGGAGAAGAGAAGGCTCCAGGGAGACCTTAGAGCAGCCTTCCAGTACCTGAAGGGACTACAGGAGAGCTGGGAAAGGGACTGTCTACAAGGGCTTGTAGCACGAGGACAGGAGACAATGCTTTGAAGATAGAGCAGGGTAGATTTGGATTGGACAATAGGAAGAAGTTCTTTACTATGAGGGTGGTAGAAGACTGGAACAGGTGGTGGAAGCCCCATCCCTGGAGACATTCAAGGTCAGGCTTGATGGGGCTCTGAACTACTTGATGTACTTGGGTACATCCCTGCTCACTGCAAGGGGGTTGGACTAGATGACCTTTAAAGGTCCCTTCCAACCCAAACCATTCTATGAATCTATGACAATCACTGCACAGGAACCAGTGGACTCAGTTTCATTCTCTTGAAGGTATGCTTGAAAATATCTTTATTGATCATCTGGATGAGGGTATTGAGTCCATCATCAGTAAATTTGCAGATGACACCAAGCTGGGGGCAGGAGTTGATCTGTTAGGAGGGCAGAGAGGCTTTGCAGAGGGACCTCGACAGGCTGGACAGATGGGCAGAGTCCAAGGGCAGGAGACTGAACATATCCAAGTGCCAGGTGCTGCACATTGGCCACAGCAACCCCAGGCAGTGCTACAGGCTGGGGGCAGAGTGGCTGAGAGCAGCCAGGCAGAGAGGGACCTGGGGGTACTGGTTGATGGGAGGCTGAACATGAGCCTGCAGTGTGCCCAGGCAGCCAAGAGGGCCAATGGCATCCTGGCCTGCATCAGGAATAGTGTGGCCAGCAGGAGCAGGGAGGTCATTGTGCCCTGTGCTCAGCACTGGTTAAGCCACACCTTGAGTCCTGTGTCCAGTTCTGGGCCCCTCAGTTTAAGAAGGACATTGAGATGCTGGAAGGTGTCCAGAGAAGGGCAACAAAGGTGGGGAGGGGTCTGGAGCACAGCCCTGTGAGGAGAGGCTGAGGGAGCTGGGGTTGCTTAGCCTGGAAAAGAGGAGGCTCAGGGGAGACCTTCTTGATCTCTCCAACTCCCTGAAGGGAGGTTGTAGCCAGGTGGGGGTTGGTCTCTTCTCCCAGACAGACAGCAGCAGAACAAGAGGACACAGTCTCAAGCTGTGCCAGGGGAAGTTTAGGCTGGAGGTTAGGAAGAAATTCTACACAGAGATTGGCCATTGGGATGTGCTGCCCAGGGAGGTGGTGGAGTCACCATCATTGGAGGTGTTTAGGAGACATGATGGGGTGCTTGGTGCCATGGGTTAGTTGATTAGGTGGTGTTGGATGCGATGATCTTGAAGGTCTCTTCCAACCTGGTCTATTCTATTCTATTCTATTCTATTCTATTCTATTCTATTCCTATCCTATCCTATCCTATCCTATCCTATCCTATCCTATCCTATCCTATCCTATCCTATCCTATCCCATATCCTATCCTATCCTATCCTATCCTATTCCATTCCATCCTATCCTATTCCATTCCATTCCAAAACCACCAGCACATGTGTTTTACTAAGAGGCTGTTACTCATCACTGCAGCCACCTCCTATAACCCTTGAAGACCAGTAGCACTATTCCCACTCCAAACTGAAGGGCAGTCAAACCCTCCATGCTGTCTGTCTTAATGCTAAGCCCAAAGCCCACACAAACATCCAAGGTACCAGTTCACAGACATGGATTTCACAGAATGGTTTGGGTTGGAAGGGACCTTAAAGACCATCCTGTTCCAACCCCCTGCCATGGGCAGGGACACCTCCCACCAGCCCAGCTTGCTCAAGGCCTCATCCAACCTGGCCTTGAACACCTCCAGGAAGGGGACATCCACAACCTCCCTGGGCAAACCTGTTCCAAGACCTCACTACCCTCACTGAGAAGAATTTCTTCCTCATCTCCAGCCTCAATCTCCCCTCTCCCAGCTCAAAGCCATTGCCTCTCACCCTGTCACTCCCAGCCCTTGTCAGAAGTCCCTCCCCAGCTCTCTTGGAGCCCTTTCAGGTACTGGAAGGCTGCTCTAAGGTCTCCCTGGAGCCTTCTCTCCTCCAGACTGAACCAGCTCAGCTCCCACACTGCAACCATCAGGATGAAGCTGCAAAAAAGCTGTTCAGAGACAGTCATTTTTCACTGCATCACAGCAGAGCTCCTGCATTCAAACTGTCTGTCTCAGTTCACACCAAAATGGTAATTAAAGATTAATGCCAGCACAGACCAGCTTGCTAAATGCAGTGAGAGCTGAGCATACCAGAAGTGTTCTTCATTTTCTGAGGTGGCAGAGTGATTACTGTGGAGCACATGATACAAATGCCTGCACAGACAACAGCCTGGAATAAAAGATGCACAGTTACTTGAGCCCTGGCTAACACACCCTTCAAACCTCCCTGATAAGAAAACTCAGGCTACCAGGGAGAGTGTTTTATCTGAATCAGCAAGGTGTTCTCCAGAGTCTGGTGGAATAATCACATTTTCAGCTCCAATACTGTCCTGAGAGGAGAAAGAAATCTCCCAAGCAGAAAGTCAGCTCAAAGACACCATGCACTGGAGAGGGAAGAAAAGGATTAATAGCTTGCAGCCAGGCTAGGAACCTGGCTGGGGTTGCTTAGCCTGGAGAAGAGGAGGCTCAGGGAGACCTCATTGCTCTCCACAACTCCCTGAAGGGAGGTTGTAGCCAGGTGGGGGTTGGTCTCTTCTCCCAGGCACCCAGCACCAGAACAAGAGGACACAGTCTCAAGCTGTGCCAGGGGAAGTTTAGGCTGGAGGTGAGGAGAAAGTTCTTCCCTGAGAGAGTTGTTCACCATTGGAATGTGCTGCCCAGGGAGGTGGTGGAGTCCCCATCCCTGGAGGTGTTCAGGAGGGGACTGGATGTGGCACTTGGTGCCATGGTCTAGTCATGGGGTCTGTGGTGACAGGTTGGACTCGATGATCTCTGAGGTCTCTTCCAACCTTGGTGATCCTGTGATCTCAGAAAGCTCATTTCTCTCCCCAAACTACTTGCCTGGGGGTTGGATATTGCTTTGACAGCATTCAGATCAGATCCTGAGCAAAAGGTGTTTCCTGCACCGTAGATGATAAGGCCTTTGCCATCCTTCCAGCTCTCCAGCTCAGTCACCTTCTCCTGGAGCTCCACCATCATAGTGCCTGCCACAAGAGAGGAGAAGCAACGTTTTTCACAGGAAATCATCAGCACCATCATATTTTTCACCACCAGAAGTAAGTTATCACTGATCAGTGGTCAGCCTGTTGGAAAGCAGCTCCACAGAGAAGGACCCTGGAGTCCTGGTGGGCAGTAAGTTCTCCATGGGACAGCAATGTGCTCCTGTGGCCAAACAGGTAAATGATACCCTGCAGTGCATCAAGAGCAGTGTGTCCAGCAGGGCTAGGGAGGTTCTGCTCCCCTCTGCTGAGACCACACCTGGAATATTATAGCCAGTTTGGGGCTCCCCAGTTCAGGAGAGACAGAGACCTGCTGAAGAGAGTCCAATGGAGGCCACAAGGATGATGAAGGGGATGCAGCATCCCTCCTGTGAAGGAAGGCTGAGAGCCCTGGGGCTGTTTAGCCTGGAGAAGAGAAGGGTGAGAGAGGAATCTTATTAATGCCTAGTTAAGAGGTGTCCCTGCTCATGGCATGGCTTGGAACTGGATGATCTTTAAGATCCCTTCCAACCCCTATCATTCCATGAATCCAGATCTGGTCATTTTGCTGTTCCCACCATTTCACACTGCTCAAAGAGCCACCAGAAAACACAACACAATCATGTGCAGGGAGGGCTCAAGGTACAGCCACCAGTCCACATGTAATGAAAGGTTCTTGGAGGTGAGAGAGTAAATCATGTTGGAGGACAAAGACATTTAGACACATCCATCCAAAAGATATTGGGAAACAGGAGCAAAGCATCTGCTACCTTCCAACAGCACAAGGGAAAAAGAGGTAAGAATGTGTATGTCTAAACCATCTTTGATTCTCTCCCTGGGACCTTTCCATGTCCTTGGCTCCCAAGATGTGGATTATGCAGGACTGGCTTTTTATTTCCAGCTTAAACATAACCACAGAAGGGACTTCCAGAGATCATTGGGTCCAACTCCCCTGCACAGCAGGGCCACACAGGGCAGGCCACACAGGCATGGATCCCAGCAGCTTTTGAAGGTCTCCAGAGGAAGAGTCTGAAGAACTTCTTCCTAAGACCCAGTCTGAATCTACCCTCCCTCAGCTTCAAACCATTCCCCTTTGTCCTGCGTCTAGACACCCTTAGGAAAACTCCTTCTCCAGCCTTCCTGCAGGATCCCTTCAGGTATGAGAAGGTAGCTCTAGGGTCCCCCTGGAGTCTTCTCCAGGCTGAACACCCCCAGCTCCCTCAGCCTATCCTCATAGCAGAGCTGCCCCAGCCCTTAGATCAGCTTTGTGGCCTCCTCTGGACTCACTCCAACACTTCTGTGTCCTGCTTATGCTGAGGACACAAGTTTGCCCTCTTCACAAACTCAATCTACTTGGGCTAATTACCTGTTTGAATCTTAAGTATAACCTGAGACTAACTACTTCAAACACCAACTCCAGGAAATAAAATGATCACCATTATAATCTAATTCCTGCAGGCTGGCTGCCTTCTCTTCTGTATGAAGTTCAGCTCTAGTGCAGCTGAAGAGATGAAACCAGTTCCACCAGGCTTAAAGTGCCACCATTAGCATTTTGTTTGCAAAGGGACCATTTCCAACAGGAGGCTATCAGAATCCAATCAAGAAAAGGGAGGAAAAAAAGGCCCCTAACAGCCTCCACACTGCCCCTCAGCAATTTGCCAGGCACTAGTGGTGTCCCCCAGGGATCAGTGCTGGGCCCCAGCCTGTTCAGTACATTCACTGACGATGTGGATGAGGGGATTGAGTCCATCATCAGTAAACTTGCAGATGACACCAAGTTGGGAGTAGGAGTTCATTTGTTAGAAAGTAGAAGGGCTCTGCAGAGGGACCTTGCCAGGCTGGGCAGATGGGCAGAGTCCAACAGGATGGCATTCAACAAGTCCAAGTGCCAGGTGCTGTACTTTGGCCACAACAACCCCATGCAGAGCTACAGGCTGGGGTCAGAGTGGCTGGAGAGCAGCCAGGCAGAAAGGGACCTGGGGGTACTGATTGACAGCAGCTGAACATGAGGCAGCAGTGTGCCCAGGGGGCCAAGAAGGCCAATGGCATCCTGGCCTGAATCAGGAAGAGTGTGGCCAGCAGGAGCAGGGAGGTCATTGTGCCCTGTGCTCAGCACTGGTTAGGCCACACCTTGAGTCCTGTGTCCAGTTCTGGGCCCCTCAGTTGAAGAAGGACATTGAGATGCTGGAAGGTGTCCAGAGAAGGGCAACGAGGCTGGGGAGGGGTCTGGAGCACAGCCCTGTGAGGAGAGGCTGAGGGAGCTGGGGTTGCTTAGCCTGGAGAAGAGGAGGCTCAGAGGAGACCTTCTTGCTCTCTCTAACTCCCTGAAGGGAGGTCGTAGCCAGGTGGGGGTTGGTCTCTTCTCCCAGGCACCCAGCAGCAGAACAAGAGGACACAGTCTCAAGCTGTGCCAGGGGAAGTTTAGGCTGGAGGTGAGGAGAAAGTTCTTCCCAGAGAGTTGTTAGCCACTGGAATGTGCTGCCCAGGGAGGTGGTGGAGTCCTCATCCCTGGAGGTGTTCAAGAGGGGATTGGATGTGGCACTTGGAGCCATGGCTTAGTTGTCAGGAGGTGCTGGGTGACAGGTTGCACTTGGTGCTCTCTGAGGTCTCTTCCAACCTTATTGCTTCTATGATTTTATTCTGCTTTTGGTTCCCTGAGTTTGCCCAAGCTTAGAATAAACACAATTCCTTTGAGCTCAAGAAAAAGCTGCTGTGCAAAGTCAGTGCCTGGCAAATAGGCTTTCTCTCACCAGTTTAATGATGTTTTGCAGCTCTCAAAAGGAAGAGAGCATGTATATATAGATTCACATCTGCCACCAGCCAGAAGCTGTGAGACACAGAAGCAACACCATTTCTTTTTGAGGGGGCTGTCCACAGGTTTTGGCTGGCAAAACAAAATCAACTAGGTTCTCCTGGGGCAGCTTAGGGATTGTGCATCTCCACCCCTCTCAGTGCTTCTCCTGAAGGGTAGTAATTGATCCACAACACAAGGAAAAGGATCACAGAGAGTTGTTGGCCATTGGAATGGGCTGCCCAGGGAGGTGGTGGAGTCCCCATCCCTGGAGGTGTTCAGGAGGGGACTGCATGTGGCACTTGGTGCCATGGTTTAGCAGTCATGAGGTGTTGGGTGAGAGGTTGGACTTCATGATCTCTGAGGTCTTTCCCAACCTTATTGATTCTATGATTCTATGTGCTTGCCAGTCCCTCAGCAGCTGCAGTTTACAGCCAGGGATGTTAAAATCAAGAGGTGCATGAATTCCTGGGCCACCCCCTCCTCTGCAGCTACCATGGGGTCAGCATGGGGTTTGTTTCCACTCTCCCTTCTCTCAGAATTTCCCTCCCCTAAGAGGGCAGATTGAGACTGGAGATGAGGGAGAAATTCTTTCCAGTGAGGGTTGGGGAGACACTGGAACAGGTTGCCCAGGGAGGTGGTGGATGTCTCCTCCCTGGGGGTGCTCAAGGCAAGGTTGGATGAGGCTGGTGGGAGGTGTCCCAGCCCAGGGCAGGGAGTTGGATGATCCTGAAGGTCCCTTCCAACCCAACCCATTCAATGATTTTGTGAAGATCAGAACTCTCCAGTAAAAAGGACACTGGAGCTCATTTAAAAGGTGACAGCAGGGGAGAAGCAGTGATCTCATGAACTGCCAGAGTAAGACCTCCCACAGCCTCTTCTTGTGGCTCTCAGAGAGCAAAACAGAGCAGAGCTCTTTACAGGGCTCCACACACTCCCCTGAACCAGCCCTGCCTGATCCCAGGGCTCATTTACTGAACACCAATCAGAGCCTGCAGCAAAGACACAGCTCCTCACAGGGCTTTTTTTTTGTTGCTGCTCTTTGCTCCTAGAGCATCTGATTCCCATACCCCAACACTTTAATTTCACAGCAGCTCTCTCAGGAGAGAGAATTTTACAGATCACTAACTGGGTGAGAGAAAATATCTGCTAAATTTGGGTGCCCAGCTTGAGATGTGAGAAGGGATTTCAGCACATGAACATTAGGCAGCACTTTGCAGAGTCAAAGCACAGCTACCAGCAGCTTAAATAGCTGCTGCAACTGCTCAGCACTTGCAGCAGCTGAGTTCTGAGCCCCTTCTGTCAAGCAGAGAACACAGGTTGCTAGGAAAGCTCAGTTGTGACTTGTGTTACATCTGAGCTGCACAGCAGACTGGGCTTGCTTTGTTCTTTCTCCTTTCGCCATTGCATCTCATTTCCCATGCCCCTTTGAACCTGCACAGCTCTGTTGTGAGTCAACAATGCAAAGCAATCTGTAGAGAAAGAGGAAACAGTGCCATTAGGACCAGACAACAATGTGTGTGTGCTGACAGGGAGGCCCTCAGAAAGACAATCCCTGTGCTAAGGGCCTTTAGCGACAACTTCTTGCATTAGGTAATGGTTTGATGCACCAGGTTGTAAAAGGGAAACAACAGAGGAGCTGCAGACACATCCAGGTGAGCCACCAGCAGGTCTGTCCTCCTGTTAGGTTCCCTTCCTCTCAGCTGGCAGTCATTAGGGGATGGAGCAGGTTGGCATTTGTCACACACACAGCTCCAGCCTTTGCTCGTGGGCTGCAAAGAGATTTGCTGACAGCAATGGAACAGGGAGAGGTGGGCAGGCAAACAAAAAAAACCCAGCAAAAAGGGAAAAGCAGGTGAGACATTAGCAAGAGAACACAAATGTCTCCCTTTCACAGTCACAGAATGGGTTTGGGTGGAAGGGACCTCAGAGATCATCTGCTCCAACCCCCCTGCCATGGGCAAGGACACCTCTCAGCTGGAGCTGGCTGCTCAAGGCCTCATCCAACCTGGCCTTGAACACCTCCAGGGAGGGGGCATCCAAAAGCCTCCCTGGACAACCTGTTCCACTGTGTCACCACCCTCATACTGAAGAGCTTCTTCCCAAGATTCGATCTAAACCTCAGCTTCAAGCCATTCCCCCTTGTCCTATTGCTAGACAACCTTATAAAAAGTCCCTCTCCAGCCTTCCTGCAGGTTCCTTTCAGGTACTGGAAAGCAGCTACAAGGTGCCCCAGGAGGCTTCTCTTCTCCAGGCTGAACAACCCCAGCTCCCTCAGCCTGCCCTCACAGGAGGGGTGCTCCAGCTCTCTGCCTGTTAGGAGATCATAGAATCATAGAAACAATAAGGTTGGACAAGACCTCAGAAATCACCAAGTCCAACCTATCACCCAACACCTCATGACTAACTAAACCATGGCACCAAGTGCCACATCCAAGCCTTTTTTGAACACCTCCAGGGTCAGTGACTCCACCACCTCCCTGGGCACCACATTCCAGTGGACAATTACTCTTTCTGGGAAGACCTTTCTCCTCACCTCCAGCCTAAACCTCCCCTGGCACAGCTTGAGACTGTGTCCTCTTGTTCTGGTGCTGGTTGCCTGGGAGAAGAGACCAACCCCCACCTGGCCACAGCCTCCCTTCAGGGAGCTGTAGAGCAGATAAAGGCATTCTTGCAGTAAATGCTTATGCACAGCTCCAGCTCTGGCAGATACAGAGCCTGAACCTGTGCCACCTCTGCTGGAAAAGAATCACACACACTGGAGTGGAGAAAGTTAAGGAGAGACAGCAAACACACCTACCTTGGGGAGCTAAAGCCTCCCATAATACAAGACTAATAAAGCAGGGCACTTGGTTTTCACAGCTGAGTGTTAGCAAGCACATGAAACAGACTCCTGAGCTGCAGCAGCAGAGAACACCCTGCTCATGTGATATTCAATCAACCAGCCACTGGCACTGAAGACATAAGGCAAGTGAAGAAGAAATGGAAGCCTCTTTGTGTGACTGGAAGAGACCAAATTACCGAAGGTTAAGTTACAGGGATGGCTTTAGATAAAGCACAAAGAAAGGATCTCACACTTTCTGCACAAAGCTGGCATCTTCCCACTCCCCTCAACATAGCCTTCATGGCTCCAGAGCAAAAAGAAAGGAGATACAAGGGAGAGCACAGGAGCAGGACTGTGCTCAGCAGGGCAAGGGAGGTGATTCTCCCTATCCACTGTGGTGAGATCCCACCTGGAGCACTGTGTCCAGTTCTGGAGCCTCTATTACAGGCAGGATCTGGAGGTGCTGGAACACATGTAGAGAAGGGCCATGAGGATGAGCAGAGGGCTGGAGCTGCTCTGCTATGGAGACAGACTGAGAGAATTGGGGCTGTTCAGTAGGAGAAGGGAAGGCTCCAAGGAGACCTCATTGTGGCCTTCCTTTCCAAGGAGACCTCATTGTGGCCTTCCAGTATCTGAAGGGGGCTACAAGAAAGCTGGGGAGGGACTTTTGAGGGGGTCAGGGAGTGATAGGACTGGGGGGATGGAACAAAACTAGCAATGGGTAGATTGAGATTGGATGTGAGGAAGAAGTTGCTCCCCAGGAGGGTGGTGAGAGCCTGGCACAGGTTGCCCAGGGAGGTGGTGGAAGCCTCCTGCCTGGAGGTGTTTGCAGCCAGGCTGGCTGTGGCTGTGAGCAACCTGCTGTGGTGTGAGGTGTCCCTGCCCATGGCAGGGGGGCTGGAACTGGCTGATCCTTGAGGTCCCTTCCAACCCTGACCATTCTGTGTAAGACAGGTAACTTCAGGAAAAAAACCCTACAGGGAATCAGCAATCCCATCAACCAATTAATACCTGTAAAGGCATTCATTAGCTTGGGGTTGTTCAAAGTCAGTATTCCAATGCCATTGTCTTCTTTGGAAAGGTTGATGGATCCACCAGCAAGCTGCTGAAGTTTCTTCTTTATTGATCCCTCCTCATAGCCATCAGCACTGCTGTACAGGGACAGCCTTCTCTGCTGCAGAACCCTGTTCTTTGTAGTCTGAAGCAAGCTCTTCCACAGTGAAATGGCCATTTCTGAAAAGACATGGGGGGAGGGATAATAAATAAAGAAAAGATGAGGAAATTGCCTTTGAAATGCACCTCAGGCCTCTGTCAGCCAGAGAAGCAGGGCAGCAGGAACTGGTATAAAGGGGATGCAACCATGACATTCTGGAGAGATCACTGCAGAGTGTATTTACAAAACCATGGCCTTGAATCTGCTCCCACAAGGTTAACAGAAGTTGTATGAAGAGATGGAATGGAATGGAATGGAGTGGAGTGGAGTGGAGTGGAGTGGAGTGGAGTGGAGTGGGTGGAGTGGAGTGGAGTGGAGTGGAGTGGAGTGGAGTGGAGTGGAGTGGAGTGGAGTGGAGTGGAGTGGGAGGGAGTGGAGTGGAGTGGAGGAGTGGAGTGGAGTGGAGTGGAGTGGAGTAGAGTAGAGTAGAGTAGAGTAGAGTAGAGTAGAGTAGAGTAGAGTAGAGTAGAGTAGAGTAGAGTAGAGTAGAGTAGAATAGAATAGAATAGAATAGAGTAGAATAGAATAGAATAGAGTAGAATAGAGTAGAATAGAATAGAATAGAATAGAATAGAATAGAATAGAATAGAATAGAATAGAATAGAATAGACAAGCTTGGAAAAGACCTTTGAGATCATCACATCCAATCTATCACCCAACACCTCTAATCAACTAAACCATGGCATCAAGCACCCCATCCAGTCTCTTCCTAAACACCTCCAGTGATGGTGACTCCACCACCTCCCTGGGCAGCACATCCCAATGGCCAGTCTCTCTTTCTATGAAGAACTTCTTCCTAACACCCAGCCTGACCTCAGTAGCTGAGCCTAAAAATTAACATCTCAACATCTTTTCATGTGAGAAATACCCAAAAGGATTTCTATGCAGAACATGAAGGAGACTCAAGAAATGCATTAAGCATCTTAGGTATTCATAGATTCATAGAATAGTTTGGGTTGGAAGGGACCTTAAAGACCATCTAGTTGCAATCCTCCTGCCATGAACCTTCCACCAGCTCAGGTTGCTCAAGGCCTCCTCCAACTTGGCCTTGAACACCTCCAGGGAAGTGGCATCCACAGCCTCCCTGGGCAACCTGTTCCAGTGTCTCACCACCCTCACTGGAAAGAATTTCTTCCTCATCTCCAGTCTCAATCTCTCCTCTTCCAGCTCAAAGCCATTGTCCCTCATCCTATCACAACAAGCCTTTGTAAAAGAATCATAGAAATGTTAAGGTTGAAAGAGACCTTTGAGATCATCAAGTCCAAGCAGTACACTGCACTGGTTAGGCCACACCTCGACTCCTGTGTCCAGTTCTGGGCCCCTCAGTTTAGGAAGGATGTTGACTTGCTGGAAGGTGTCCAGAGAAGGGCAACAAAGCTGGGGAGGGGTCTGGAACACAAGTACCTGAAGGGGGTTGTAGCAAGGAGGGAGTTGGTCTCTTCTCTCAAGCAACCAGCACAAGAGGACACAGTCTCAAGCTGTGCCAGGGGAAGTTTAGGCGGGAGGTGAGGAGAAAGTTCTTCCCAGAAGGAGTAACTGGCCACTGGAATGTGCTGCCCAGGGAGGTGGTGGAGTCCCCATCCCTGGAGGTGTTCAGGAGGGGATTGGATGTGGCACTTGGTGCCATGGTTTAGTCATGAGGTCTGTGGTGACAGGTTGGACTTGTTGATCTTTGAGGTCTCTTCCAACCTTGGTGATTCTGTGATTTACTGTGAACAAAGTTGTTGAGGGGTTTGGAACACAAGCCCTAGGAGGAGAGGCTGAGGGAGCTGGGGTTGCTTAGCCTAGGGAAGAGGAGGTTCAGGGGAGACCTTCTTGCTCTCTCCAGCTCCCTGAAGGGAGGTTGTAGCCAGGTGGGGGTTGGTCTCTTCTCCCAGGGAAGCAGCACCAGAACAAGAGGACACAGTCTCAAGCTGTGCCAGGGGAGGTTTAGGCTGGAGGTGAGGAAGAATTTCTACATAGAGAGCTTGGCCATTGGGATGTGCTGCCAGGGGAGGTGGTGGAGTCACCCTCACTGGAGGTGTTTAGGAAGAGACTTGATGGGGTGCTTGGTGCCATGGGTTAGTTGATCAGATGGTGTTGGGTGATAGGTTGGACTCAATGATCTCAAGGGTCTCTTCCAACCTGGTTTATTCTATTCAGTTCTCACAACCCCACCACTGCTGCTGAGCCACTGCCACTAAACCACATCCACCTGGCTTTTAAACACCTCCAGGGATGGTGACTCCACCACCTCCCTGGGCAGCCTGTGCCAGTGCTTGAGAAACCTTGCTGGGAAGACATTTTTGCCCACACCCAACCTGAACCTCCCTTGGCACAGCTTGAGGCTGCTGCCTCTTGTCCTGTCACTGCTTGCATGTGAGAAGAGCCCAACCTTGCCCTCACTCCAACCTCCTTTCAGGCAGCTGTAGAGAGCAATGAGGTCTAATCTCAGCCTCCTCCCCTCCAGACTAACCAACCCCAGCTCCCTCAGCTGCTCCTCCTAAGACCTGTGTTCAAAGCCTTTCAGCAGCTTAGCTGCTCTCCTTGTTTCATCACTCTCCTACCACCTACATGTCTCATGTCAAGGGGAAAAAAACAACCCCATGTACAGAGCAAACCAGATTTAAAACATGGAAATCTTATTACACACACACACAAAACAATACCATCCAAGGCTGTCATGTTCAGCTGTGTGGTTCCCTGCATTAAGAGCTCTTTAATATTATCACTATGGCAATGAAGAGCATCAGCAAGGGCAGGAGCACAAAACAAATTGGACAGCGCTGCCTGCTGCTCCTGACTCATGATTAATGACTCATGCAAAGGTATTAGCATCGAGTTATCTGCTTTAAAACCATCTCCTGCAGCACTGGGCAGTGCTCAGGGAGGGATTGATTCATTTATTTCCAGTTTTAGAATAGAATTAACCAGGTTGGAAAAGACCTTCAAGAGCATCAAGTCCAATCTATCACCCAGCACCATCTGATCAACTCAACCATGGCACCAAGGGCCTCATCCAGGCTCTTCCTAAACACCTCCAGGGATGGGGACTCCACCACCTCCCTGGGCAGCACATCCCAATGGCCAATCTCTCTTGCTGGGAAGAACTTTCTCCTCACCTCCAGACTAAACTTCCCCTGGCACAGCTTGAGACTGTGTCCTCTTGTTCTGCTGCTGGGTGCCTGGGAGAAGAGACCAACCCCCACCTGGCTACAACCTCCCTTCAGGGAGTTGGAGAGAGCAAGAAGGTCTCCTCTGAGGCTCCTCTTCACCAGGCTAAGCAACCCCAGCTCCCTCAGCCTCTCCTCACAGAGCTGTGCTCCAGACCCCTCCCCAGCCTCATTGCCCTTCTCTGGACACCTTCAAGTCTCTCAATGTCCTTCTTAAACTGAGGAGCCTAGAACTGGACACAGGACTCAAGGTGTGGCCTAACCAGTGCTGAGCACAGGGCACAATGACTTCCCTGCTCCTGCTGGCCACACTGTTCCTGATGGAGGCCAGGATGCCATTGGCCTTCTTGGCCCCCTGGGCACACTGCTGGGCCCCTCACTTTAGGAAAGATGTTGAGTTGCTGGAAGGTGTCCAGAGAAAAACAATAAAGCTGGGGAGGGGTCTGGAGCACAGCCCTGTGAGGAGAGGCTGAGGGAGCTGGGGTTGCTTAGCCTGGAGAAGAGGAGGCTCAGAGGAGACCTCATTGCTCTCTACAACTACCTGAAGGGAGGTTGTAGCAACAAGATTATTAGAAGAGCTCAGCCTGAGAAAGCAAACCACTTAGGAAAAGCAGATTTGAGCTGCAGCTCTCTCAAACTGAAAGGATTTTTTGCTGATCTCTGACAAACCACATCCAAAATTGCAATCAGTATGCAGCACTCTCATTCCATAGCATGACTGTGATTGATTTTTTTCCCCCTCCTACTGTCAGTGAAAGCAGGGCACACACAATAAAAGACATTGCAGTAACCTACAAAATGATGTAGGACAAGCCAAGCCATGCTTATTACAGCAAAATGTTCAGCCTGTCAGTTTAATATCATTACATACATTTAGATATACAATCATAGGGATTGGGAAGGACTTCTGGAGATCATTTGAGCCCAACCCCCTGCCAAAGCAGGATCACCCAGGGCAGGTCACACAGCAACACATCCAGATGGGTCTTGCAAGTCTCCACAGAAGGAGACTGCACAACCTCTCTGGGCAGCCTGCCCCAGGGCTCCAGCACCCTCACAGCAAAGTTCTCCTGTTGAGGTGGAACTTCCTGGGTTCCAGTTTGTGCCCACTGCCCCTGGACCTACCACAGGACACCAGTGAAGAGAGCCTGGCCCTTTCTTCTTGACACCCACCCTTCAGATATTTATAGACAACGAGATCCCCTCTCAGCCTTCTCCAGGCTAAACAGCCCCAGCTCTCAGCCTCTCCTCAGCAGAGAGATGTTCCAGTTCCTTTACCACTCTTCTAGCCTCTCCCGGACTCTCTCCAGTAGTTCCTTGTCCCTCTTGAACTGTGGAATGCAGAAGGGGACACAATACTCCAGCTATGGTCTCACCAGGGCAGAGCAGAAGGAGGAAGAGAAGCTCCCTCAACCTGCTGGCTCTGCTCTTCTTAATGCACCTCAGGAGACCATTGGCCTCCCTGGCTAGGAGGGCACCACTGCTGAAATGCAATCTTAGTCTGATTTGAACATCTCAGACATGCTGCACCCACTGACATCTGCAGCACAGTTTAGGCACAGTGAAAAAAAAACCCAACCTGTCAGGATAGAAGTAACAAAAGCTGCAGCAGGCAATTAGAGTCTTCCAAATGCTTTAAGTGCTCCAGCTGTACTTACCACTGGTGACAAAGGAGAGAGCTAAGCCTCTAGTAGGGACATCAACAGGAGCTCATTCCACAGTTATTGTGCCCCTTACATAAACCAACAGCTGAGATCCCATTTGGCACTGGTTGTGTAACTCTGTGGGCTAGCAGAGTGTGGGTTAAAACCAGCACCACTTGAGCAACAAAGGAATGACAGCCACCAGGCAGGAGCAATCTTTGTGCCTGCTTGCAGACACTTCAGACACAACAGATGCATTTCTCTGGAGGCATCAGGCACCTTTGTAGAACACAGAACAGAATAAACCAGGTTGGAAGAGACCTTTGAGATCATCAACTCCAACCTATCAGCCAACACCATCTAATCAACTAAACCATGGCACCAAGTGCCTCATCCACAGAATCACCAAGGTTGGAAGAGACCTCAAAGATCATCAGGTCCAACCTGTCACCAGAGACCTCATGACTAGACCGTGGCACCAAGTGCCACATCCAATCCCCTCTTGAAGACCTCCAGTCTCTTCTCCAGTGACAGTGACTCCACCACCTCCCTGGGCAGCACATCCCAATGGCCAATCTCTCTTTCTGTGAGGAATTTCTTCCTAACATCCAGCCTAAACCTCCCCTGGCACAGCTTGAGACTGTGTCCTCTTGTTCTGGTGCTGCTTGCCTGGGAGAAGAGACCAACCCCCACCTGCCTACAACCTCCCTTCAGGGAGTTGTAGACAGCAAGAAGGTCTCCCCTGAGCCTCCTCTTCTCCAGGCTAAGCAACCCCAGCTCCCTCAGCCTCTCCTCACAGGGCTGTGCTCCAGACCCCTCCCCAGCCTTGTTGCCCTGAGCCTCCTCTTCTCCTGCCCAAAGACTCTGGTTACTGCCTGGTTAAAATGCAGCCTTGTTGATTCTATGATTCTATGAAGTTTCCCTCTCAGCCTCCTCTGCTGCAAACTTAACCCCAGGTCCCTCAGCTGTTCCTGACAGGACTTGTGTTTGAGACCCTTCCCCAGTTTTGCTGCCATTCTCTGGACACATTCCAGCACCTCAATGTCCTTCTTGAAGTGAGGGTCCCAAAACTGTACCCATTATTTGAGGTGTGGCTTCAGCAGAGCCCAGCACAGGGGCACAATCACTTCCCTGCTCCCGCTGGCCACAGTACTACTGATCCAGGCCAGGGTGGTGGTGGCCTTCTTGTCCAGCCAGCCAGCTCAAGTTCAGCCAGCTGTTGACCAGCATCCCCAGATGCCTCTTTGCCAAGCAACTCTCCAGCCACTCTGCCCCAAGCCTGTGGCACTGAATGGGGTTGTTGTGACCCAGGTGCAGGACCCAGCACCCAGCCTGCAGCAGTGTTGCCAGTTGCAGTATAAAGACAGCTGCCCAGAGCAATGGTTAGGTAGTTCCTACCTGCAAGGGTGGAATAACTAAGGCAAACCAGGGAAGTGGACACTGGGAGCCCAGAGAAGCATCTGAGCTGCAGGCACAAACCAGAAACACTGCACTACAGAGCTGGATGTGGTGGTGAGCAACCTGCTGTAGTGTGAGGTGTCCCTGCCCATGGCAGGGGGTTGGAACTGGCTGATCCTTGAGGTCCCTTCCAACCCCTAACAATTCTATGATTCTAAATAATCAGCAAGGTAAAAGACACAAGCAGAGAAAAGTCAAAAGACAGCACCTGAATTATTGACACAAGCCAGGGAAGAAAGAAAATGGGCAGAAGAGGCTGGACTGATCTGCTTTTGGTACATCCCATGGGGCAGGAAGCAGCAGGTGTGATGTGCAGAGACAGACTTGTGAGTCACCTGCACAAAAATAAACCAGCTGAACTGCTGGGTTTGGGTGAAGGTAGCCTGAGATAAAGCACAGCAGATATAACGGGATCCAACACACAAAATCCACAGAGAAGGATCAGGGAGGAGAGAACATTCAAATGAGATGACAAGAAGACAACTAGAAAAGCATTCTGTGACACTGCCAAAGGCATCAAGTGCAAGCTGATGGGTCAAGGAGCACAGAAGGTCTTGACTAGATGAAGACCTCCTGCAGCTGTCATTTCAGTGACAAGCACTAAAGTGCAAAGAAAAAGCATGGAGAAAGGCACTGAAGATGGGAAATGAATTGCAGAATGGTTTAGGTTGGAGAGGATCTTAAAGATCATCTAGGCCCAAGCTCCTTGCCATGGGCAGGGACACCTTCCACTAGCCCAGGTTGCTCAAGGTCTCGTTCAGCCTGTCTTTGAACACCTCCAGAGAGGAGGCATCCACAACCTCCCTGGGCAACCTGTACCAGTGTCTCACCACCCTCACTGGAAAGAACTTCTTCCTAATCTCCAGTCTCAATCTCCCCTTTCCCAGCTCAAAGCCATTGCCCCTCATCCTATCACTACAGGCCCTTGTCAAAAGTCCCTCCCCAGCTGCCCCTTCAGGTACTGGAAGGCTGCTCTAAGGTCTCCCTGAAGCCTTCTCTTCTCCAGGCTGAACAGCCTCAACTCTCCCAGCCTGACCCCATAGGGGAGGCTCTCCAGCTCTCTGATCATCTTGGTGGCCTCCTCTGGACCTGCTCCAACAGTTGCATGTCCTTCAAGATGATGATGATGATATGATTCACTGTTGAACCCTGTGTGTGCCTTACCAGTCACTGTACTCGAGAGCAGTGACTGTAGCTGTTGGATGCTTCACTGAGTTCTCCCAGTGACTCATGAATGGAAAGTGAGTGGTAACCCAACCCTGAGGGCTGGCAGAAGTGACCCTGCAATGTAAAAGCAGATGAAAGAGCAGAGAGAGAAGGAGAAGCATAACCAAAGCATGAAAATAGTCCATCTGTACACACAGACACACACTCAAAAAACAGGAAGCTTGAAAATGACTGAAAATCCTTAGCACCAACTGACTGGAACCTGAGACAGTGGGGAAAGGAAAAAGGCAAGAAAATAAATCCCAGTGTTGGACTGAGGAGGAATTCACAAGCAGTGAGATCAAAGGGGGGCAGCCTGGATGCAAATCAAGACGGCAGCATGGGTCTCAGAGTGAAGAGGAGTCGCTGGACCCTGTCTTCAGACAGAAAAATAGATGCAGCAGGCAGGTCTGAGCTGCAGGGTTCCCCCCCAGCAGTGTGAACAGGTCACTGCTGCCAGCTGCTTGTCACCACCCTCCACCTGAAGGCTACAGAGCTCTCATCGACCTCATCCACTTTCCCGCAGCAATGCGTGGGTTGGGTTAACTTAAGCACCTCACCCGACAGGTTCTTCCCACTCCAACAATCACCAGCTGAAGCGAGCTGAGGGCAGTCCCCTCTCCAGCTTGCTTTCCTGCAGCCAGGAGAAAGCAGCAGGCAGATCTTAACCATGCCAAGGGAAAGGCAGCAGAAAACACTCTGACAAAACATGATTCACCCAGAGAGAAACTAAACAAAGCCTGTTAAATTCTGCCTCCCTTAGAAGGAAAAGATACCTCCTCTCAGGACACCTCCACACCAGGCAGAGAACTCCTGCCAGGTGCAACAGCAGCCTGCCCCCAGCTCAGGCTTGTGAGCTGTGGTTCCCAAACTTAGAATCAAGAAGGTTGGAAAAGACCTTGGAGGTTGGAAGGTTGGAAAAGGTTGGAAAAGATCATCAAGTCCAACCTCTCACCCAACACCTCATGACTACTAAACCATGGCACCAAGTGCCACGTCCAATCCCCTCTTGAACACCTCCAGGGAGGGGGACTCCACCACCTCCCTGGGCAGCACATTCCAACGGCTAACAACTCTCTCTGGGAAGAACTATCTCCTCACCTTGACCCTAAGCTTCCCCTGGCACAGCTTGAGACTGTGTCCTCTTGTTCTGGTGCTGGGTGCTTGAGAGAAGAGACCAATTCCCTCCTGGCTATAACCTCCCTTCAGGTAGTTGGAGAGAGCAATGAGGTCTCCCCTGAGCCTCCTCTTCTCCAGGCTAAGCAACCCCAGCTCCCTCAGCCTCTCCTCACAGGGCTGTGCTCAAGGCCTCTCACCAGCCTCGTTGCCCTTCTCTGGACACCTTAAAGTGTCTGAATGTCCTTGTGCTCACAGCCACAGCCAGCCTGGCTGCAAAAATCCTCCAGGCATGAGGCTTCCACCACCTCCCTGGGCAACCTGTGCCAGTCTCTCACCACCCTCATGGGGAAGAGCTTCTTCCTAACATCCACTCTCAATCTACCCATTTCTATTTCTTTTCCATTCCCCCAGTCCTATCACTCTCTGACACCCTCAAAAGTCCCTCCCCAGCTTTCTTGGAGCCCCCTTCAGATACTGGAAGGCCACAATCAGGTCTCCTTGGAGCCTTCTCTTCTCCTGACTGAACAGCCCCAACTCTCTTAGTCTGTCCTCACAGCAGAGCAGCTCCAACCCTCTGCTCCTCCTCGTGGCCCTTCTCTGGACACCTTCCAGCACCTCCAGATCCTTCCTGTAACAGGGGCTGCAGAGCTGTGTGAAGCACACCAGGACAGTGTGACACCTGGCTCCTTGCCTCTACACCCTGAACTCAGGGAAGCAAAGGCAACCTGCATGGGATCACCCCGGGAAGAATGCACCAACTACAGGGGAAGGGGCAGGAGAAACTCCTTCCCCAGCAGAGGTTTCTTGCTGTGCCCCTTGTGCAATGCCCAAATCCTGGCAAGAGCACTGTAACACTTGGTCTCACCTAGGAAAGTGGTTCTGGAGTGGCCTATTTACAAAATATCTGTCAGTTTAAATCAGTCGGCAAGAAAGGGCCCCGCGGGGCTGGCAGGGGACAGTACCCAGCTGCACCCGGAGTAAGACCCAAAGTCTCCCGGCTGGGGCTGAGCCAGCAATGGGAGCTCTCACCGGAGGACGTCTCCAGGCACAAGCACGGCCGGCCGCGCCGGCACGGCCTCGCCTCAGCCGCAGCACCCCGCGGCGCATCCCTCCCCCTCCGCTGCACCGGCTGCCCCCGAGCCCGGGCCCCGCCTCGGCGCCAAGCTCCGACCGGACCCCGGCCCCGCTCTGGGCCACCGAAAGCCGCAGGGCTCGCCAGCAGCCCCGAGCCCCTCCGGAGGCCCGGCAGCCGCCAGGCTTCCCGAGGTGGGCAGCGGAGGCCCGCGGCCGGGAACTGACCTGGCCCCGCCGCTCCCCTTCCCGGCGCCGGTTGGTGCTGCGGGGAAAGCGGCCCCGCCGGGAACCGGCGCCGCGCCGGGGCGGGCCGGCGTGAGGGCTCTGCTCCGTGCCGGGCCTGCCCTGCCCGGCCGCGGGGAGCAGCGGGCGCTGAGCCTGTCCTGCTCCGCTCTGCCCGGCCGCGGGGAGCAGCGGGTGCTGAGCCTGCCCTGCTCCGCTCTGCCCGGCTCCGGGAGCAGCGGGTGCTGAGCCTGCCCTGCTCCGCTCTGCCCGGCTCCGGGAGCAGCGGGTGCTGAGCCTGCCCTGCTCCGCTCTGCCCGGCTCCGGGAGCAGCGGGTGCTGAGGCTGCCCTGCTCCGCTCTGCCCGGCTCCGGGAGCAGCGGGTGCTGAGCCTGCCCTGCTCCGCTCTGCCCGGCTCCGGGAGCAGCGGGTGCTGAGCCTGCCCTGCTCCGCTCTGCCCGGCTCCGGGAGCAGCGGGTGCTGAGCCTGCCCTGCTCCGCTCTGCCCGGCTCCGGGAGCAGCGGGTGCTGAGCCTGCCCTGCTCCGCTCTGCCCGGCTCCGGGAGCAGCGGGTGCTGAGCCTGCCCTGCTCCGCTCTGCCCGGCTCCGGGAGCAGCGGGTGCTGAGCTTGCCCTGCTCCGCTCTGCCCGGCTCCGGGAGCAGCGGGTGCTGAGGCTGCCCTGCTCCGCTCTGCCCGGCTCCGGGAGCAGCGGGTGCTGAGGCTGCCCTGCTCCGCTCTGCCCGGCTCCGGGAGCAGCGGGTGCTGAGCCTGCCCTGCTCCGCTCTGCCCGGCTCCGGGAGCAGCGGGTGCTGAGGCTGCCCTGCTCCGCTCTGCCCGGCTCCGGGAGCAGCGGGTGCTGAGCTTGCCCTGCTCCGCTCTGCCCGGCTCCGGGAGCAGCGGGTGCTGAGGCTGCCCTGCTCCGCTCTGCCCGGCTCCGGGAGCAGCGGGTGCTGAGGCTGCCCTGCTCCGCTCTGCCCGGCTCCGGGAGCAGCGGGTGCTGAGCCTGCCCGCTCTGCTCCACTCTGCCCGGCCGCAGGGAGCAGCGGGTGCTGAGGTTGCCCTGCTCCACTCTGCCCGGCTCCGGGAGCAGCGGGTGCTGAGGCTGCCCTGCCCGGCTCCGGGAGCAGCGGGTGCTGAGGCTGCTGCCCGCCCGCCGCGGGGAGCAGCGGGCGCTGGGCAGTCCCCCGGGCGAGCCCTGGAGCAGACTTGTCTGCCTGCGAGTGCTGGTGGACAATGAGTTCACCTAGGCCCTTGTGGCCCAGAGGGCCAGTAGCATCCTGGGGTGCATTAAGAAGAGAGTGGCCAGCAGGTCGAGGGAGGTTCTCTTCCCCCTCCACTCTGCCCTGGTGAGCCCTCAGCTGCAGTATTGTGTCCAGCTCTGAGCTCCCCAGTCCAAGAGATCCTGAAGGGGAGCCACAAAGATGCTGACGGAGCTGGAGAGCCTACCTTGCAAAGACAGGCAGAGAGCCCTGGGGCTGTTTAGCATGGAAAAGAGTAGCCTGAGAGGGGATTTTATGGATGCTGATCAACAACTAAAAGGTGGAGATGATGAGGATGGGGCTGGGCACATCGAGTCCAACCTGTCACCACAGACCTCATGACTAAACCATGGCTCCAAGTGCCACATCCAATCCCCTCTTGAACACCTCCCAGAATGGGGACTCCACCACCTCCCTGGCCAGCACGTTCCAATGATGAATGACTCTCTCTATGAAGAACTTTCTCCTCACCTCCAGCCTAAACTTCCCTTGGCACAGCTTGAGACTGTGTCCTCTTGTTCTGGTGCTGGGTGCCTGGGAGAAGAGACCAACCCCCACCTGGCTACAACCTCCCTTCAGGGAGTTGGAGAGAGCAAGAAGGTCTCCCCTGAGCCTCCTCTTCTCCAGTTCTTCCAGTTTTGTTGTTGTTTTTCAAACCACATGTCGACACAAACGGCCTGAAGTTGGGTCTGGCTCATTTAAATGTTATGATTAAACATGCAGAGGATTTCAATTCATCATGCATTGGGGAACAAACAAACAAGCAAACAAAATCCTTGCACTCTGAACAGATTCTTTTCATTTTGCCATTGTTAGGAGAATCCTCTGAGAACAGAAAATGCTCTGCTCCCAGGTGGCAGAAAGAAGGATTCATTCCCGTATGAAAATGCTCTCAGTAGCAGCAGAAATACAGCAACAGAGAGGTTGCCTCTTATTTTTCCTCTTAGGTGTCCAGAGGAGAGATTTCTCTGGTAGGATTCCATCTTGCATGTGTTTCTGGACATCCTCAGTGACTGAGGGACCTGCCCAAAGGTCTTGTCCCCTTTTAACAACACTCAGCAGGTGCCGACTAGGTCTGAAGCAGATGAGTGTGATGGTGGTGTGAGGATGGTGGTTTCCTAGGTAGGACATTGCCACCTAGCAGCACGGAGCGAAAGGAGCACAAACCTGACCTCCAGCTCCCAAAAAAGCAGTTTGCCTCACTTCTGCTGTTGTTGGGTTGTATAATAGGGCCAATAAGGTTGGAAAAGACCTCAAAGATCATCAAGTCCAACCTGTCACCCAACACCTCATGACTACTAAACCATGGCACCAAGTGCTACATCCAATCCCCTCTTGAACACCTCCAGGGATGGTGACTCCACCACCTCCCTGGGCAGCACATTCCAGTGGCCAATTTTTCTGGGAAGAACTTTCTCCTCACCTCCAACCTAAACCTTCACTGGCACAGCTTGAGACTGTGTCCTCTTGTTCTGGTGCTGGGTGCCTGGGAGAAGAGACCAACACCCACCTGGCTACAACCTCCCTTCAGGTAGTTGTAGAGAGCAAGAAGGTCTCCCCTGAGCCTCCTCTTCTGCAGGCTAAGCAACCCCAGCTCACTCAGCCTCTCCTCACAGGGCTTGTGCTCCAGTATAGTTAGTTGTGCTCCAATATAGTGTTGGATGATAGGTTGGATTTGACCTCTGAGGTCCTTTCCAATCTGGTCTGGTCTATTCTATTCTATTCTATTCTATTCTATTCTATTCTATTCTATTCTATTCTATTCTATTCTATTCCATTCATTCCATTCCATTCCATTCCATTCCATTCCATTCCATTCCTATTCTATTCCTTTCCTATCCTATCCTATCCTATCCTATCCTATCCTATCCTATCCTATCCCTATCCTATCCTATCCTATCCTATCCCATTCCATTCCATTCCATTCCATTCTATTCTGTTCTATCCTATCCTATCCTATCCTATCCTATCCTATCCTATCCTATCCTATCCTATCCTATCCTATTCTAAAGAGCAGGTTACACTTAACCATAAAGAAAAACTACATTGAGGGTGCTGGAGCTCTGGAGCAGGCAGCTCAAAGAGGTTGTGGAGGCTGCTTCTCTGGAGAGAGGTCTGCTTCTCTGGAGAGATTCAAACCCCACATGGATGTGTTCCTGTGCAGCCTGATCTCAGAGACCTTGCTTCAGCAGGGGGTTGGGCTAGATGATCTGCAGAGGTGCCTCCTGACCCCTGCCAATCATAGAATCATAGAATCATAGAATCAGTCAGGGTTGGAAGGGACCACAAGGATAATCTAGTTCCAACCCCCTGCCATGGCCAGGGACACCCCACACTACATCAGCCTGGCCAGAGCCTCATCCAGCCTGGGCTTAAACACCTCCAGGGACGGGGCCTCAACCACCTCCCTGGACAACCCATTCCAGGGCTTCACCACTCTCACAGGGAAGAACTTCTTCCTCACATCTAGCCTGAATCTCCCCATCTCCAGCTTCATTCCGTTCCCCCTAGTCCTATCACTCCCTGAGAGCCTGAGAAGTCCCTCCCCAGACTTCTTGTAGCCCCCTTCAGATACTGGAAGGTCATAATGAGGTCACCTGGGAGCCTTCTCTTCTCCAGACTGAACAGCCCCAACTCCTTCAGTCTGTCCTCACAGGAGAGGTGCTCCAGCCCTCTGCTCCTCCTCGTGGCCCTTCTCTGGACACCTTCCAGCACCTCCAGATCCCTCTTGGAACAGGGGCTCCAGAACTGGAGGCAGTACTCCAGGTGGGGTCTCACCAGAGCTGAGTAGAGGGGGAGAATCCCCTCCCTTGCCCTGCTGTCCACACTTCTCCTGCTGCAGCCCAGGCTCTGATTGGCTTTCTGGGCTGCAAGTGCACATTGAGAGCTCCTGTTGAGCTTCTCCTCCCCCAGCACCCCCAAGTCTCTCTCCTCAGGGCTGCTCTCCAGCCAGTCCCTGCCCAGCCTGGATTTGTGCCTGGGATTGCCTCGACCCAGATTGTGATTGCGGGCTGTAACGTCGAGCAGGATGTCCCTGCATGTGTGAGTGTACAGTAAGGCTTTAAAAACAGCCCCAAAACAACTAAGAAAAAGAAAACTAATGGGGGAGAGGAAAAAAAAAAAAAGGAAGGGGAAAAAATTTAAAAAATAAATGAATCACAATCCTGCAAAATTTCTTTTTCCTGCAAAGAATTCCACTGCTGTCGACAACATGTGTGCTGGGCCCCATGCTCTTCAACATGTTTATTGATGATCTGGATGAGGGCATTGAGTCCATCATCAGTAAATTTGCAGATGACACCAAGCAGGGGGCAGGAGTTGATCTGCTGGAGGGCAGAGAGGCTTTGCAGAGGGACCTCGACAGGCTGGACAGATGGGCAGAGGCCAAGGGCAGGAGATTGAACACATCCAAGTGCCAGGTGCTGCACATTGGCCACAGCACCCCCAGGCAGTGCTACAGAGGGTCAGAGGGTCAGAGTGGCTGGAGAGCGGCCAGGCAGAGAGGGACCTGGGGGTGCTGGTTGATTGGAGGCTGAACATGAGCCTACAGTGTGCCCACAGGGCCAAGAGGGCCAATGGCATCCTGGCATGCATTAGGAATAGTGTGGCCAGCAGGAGCAGGGAGGTCATTGTGCCCCTGTACTCTGCTTTGGTTAGGCCACACCTTGAGTACTGTGTCCAGTTCTGGGCCCCTCAGTTTAAGAAGGACATCGAGACACTTGAACGTGTCCAGAGAAGGGCAACAAGGCTGGTGAGAGGCTTGAGCACAGCCCTATGAGGAGAGGCTGAGGGAGCTGGGGTTGCTCAGCCTGGAGAAGAGGAGGCTCAGGGAGACCTTCTTGCTCTCTCCAACTCCCTGAAGGGTGGTTGTAGCCAGGAAGGGGTTGGCCTCTTCTCCCTAGCAACCAGCACCAGAACAAGGGGACACAGTCTCAAGCTGCACCAGGGGAAGTTTAGGCTGGAGGTGAGGAGAAAGTTCTTCACCGAGAGAGTGATTCGCCATTGGGATGTGCTGCCCAGGGAGGTGGTGGAGTCACCATCCCTGGAGGTGTTCAAGAGGGGACTGGATGTGGCACTTGGTGCCATGGTCTAGTCATGAGGTTTGTGGTTACAGGTTGGACTCGATGATCTTCAAGGTCTCTTCCAACCTTGGTAATACTGTACTGTACATCAAAGGAAGGCAGGGGAGAGATAGGTGTTTCTCAACATCCTCTGCTCGCAGCGCTGCCCCTGGGGCTGTCAGGTCAGCCAGTGAACTATTGAGCGTCTTCCCGCTCCCTGTCACTGCCCCGGGAGCTGGTGGTGGCGCACTGGCTAGCAGAGCAACGCCTCACCCCGGGCTCCAGGGCTGCCAGACTCAAATATCGAATTCCAATCAGTGCAGAGTTCCCTGCTGCTATTTTTACAACCTCTTTCCATAGCCGTGGAACAAAGCAATGTCAAATCCAGGCTTAGGTCTCAGGAACTGTTGGACACCAACCAACACATAACCCCGCAGACAGTTCACATGGGGTCCCTGAACTGCAGTTTTAGGAGGCAGATGTCATCAGCTCTGTGTGGAAGTGTGAGAAGCTGCAAGATTCATAGAATAGTTTGGGTTGAAAGGGGCCTTAAAGATCATCTCATTCCAAGCCCCCTGCCATGGTGTGTGGGGGGGCTATAACCTCATACTGTATCAGGTTGCTCAAAGCCACATCCAGCCTGGCTGCAAAAACCTCCAGGCATGAGGCTGCCACCACCTCCCTGGGCAGCCTGTGCCAGTCTCTCACCACCCTCACGGGGAACAACTTCTTCCTAACATCCAATCTCAATCTCCCCATTTCTAGTTTTGCTCCATCCCCTCCCAGGTCCTATCACTCCCTGACCCCCTCAAAAGTCCCTCCCCAGCTTTCTTGTAGTGCCCTTCACATACTGGAAGGCCACAATAAGGTCTTCTGGGAGCCTTCTCTTCTCCAGACTGAACAGTGAATCACCTCCTGGGCTGCATCAAGGGAAACACAGCCAGCAGTTCAAGGGAGGCGATTCTCCCCCTCTATGCCTCTCTGGGCTCAGGCCAGCCCAAAGAGCCTGCAAGTCCCTGCCATGTGCTCCTGCCTTTCACTTTACTGGCACTGCCCTTTGAGTAGACATTGATTTTCTGGTGGGAAATGTACACAGTACCAAAATATGTCATGTGTACTTTGCTTTCCTACACAAGATAAGATCTGACTTCACAAGAGTGCTCAGTGTCCAGGACAGCTTAAAATGCCAAGTCATCTCCCCTGAGCGGGGCTGGACCCCCATTTGCTTCTCCTTCTTGGGGCTGAGCTCCCTGACTTGGTAAGAAACTGGTTTAACACAACTATTAGTTTGAATTTTGATTCCAGGGCTAAGGAACTGAAGCAGCCTGGCTTTGTTACCAGGTGAGCCTTGGGGACATAAAATAGGGGAAGAGAAGATGGAGAAATCCTTCAGAAGAAGGCCATCCTGGTTTAGTGGCACTGAGCTGTCTAATGGGCTTGGTTGTATTGCCCTTACTGACTCTCCTATTGGAATCATAGAATGGAACCACGGGGTGGTTTGGGGTGGAAGGGACCCTCGAAGGTTGCCTTATCCAAACCCTCTGCAGTCAGCAGAGACATCTCCTACTAGATCAGGCTGCACAGGGCCACATCAGGTCTGATCTTGAGTATCTGCAGGGATGGGGCCTCAACCACCACCCTGGGCAACCTGTTTCAGTGTTCCACCAGTATCAGTATCACAGTATCACCAAGGCTGGAAGAGACCTCAGAGATCATTGAGTCCAACCTGTCACCACAGACCCCATGACTAGACCATGGCACCAAGTGCCACATCCAGTCCCCTCCTGAACACCTTCAGGGATGGGGACTCCACCACCTCCCCGGGCAGCACATCCCAATGACAAATTACTCTCTCGGTGTAGAGCTTCCTCCTCACCTCCAGCCTGAACTTCCCCTGGCGCAGCTTGAGACTGTGTCCCCTTGTGCTGGTGCTGGTTGCTAGAGAGAAGAGACCAACCCGCTTCCTGGCTACAACCACCTTTCAGGTAGTTGTAGAGAGCAATGAGGTCACCCCTGAGCCTCCTCCTCTCCAGGCTAAGCAACCCCAGCTCCCTCAGCCTCTCCTCACAGGGCTGTGCTCAAGGCCTCTCCACCTTCATACTAAAGAACTTCCTCCTAATGTCCAACCTAAATCTCCCCTGTACCAGTTTCAAACCATTGCCAATTGTCCTGTCACCGCAGGCCCTCGTAAACAGTCCCTCTCCAACCTTCCTGTAGGTCCCAGAATGCAGACAGAATCACAGAATTAACCAGGTTGGAAAAGACCTCAGAGATCATCAAGTCCAACCTATCACCCAACACCATCTGATCAACTAAACCATGGCACTAAGTGCCTCATCCAGGCTCTTCTTAAACACTTCCAATGATGGTGACTCCACCACTTCCCTGGGCAGCACATTCCAGTGGCCAATCTCTCTTGCTGGGAAGAATTTCCTCCTAGCATCCAGCCTAAACCTGTGTTGTGGGCCTCAGGGCTGGACACAGTACTCCAGGTGAGGTCTCCCCAGAGGAGAGCAGACTGGAAGAATCATCTCCCTCCATCTGCTGGCCACTCTTCTTTTGATGCAGAGGGAGTAGGTTAGAAATGTGTGGCCCAGGGCAAAGGTAAGTGATGCATGAACATCTTTTGAGGGGGCAGCTTGTCCCTGTGTCAGGCTACTTGGACTGAAAATTTGTAGATGACACCAAGCTGGGGGCAGGAGTTGATCTGTTAGAGGGTAGAAGGGCTCTGCAGAGGGACCTCGACAGGCTGGACAGATGGGCAGAGTCCAACAGGATGGCATTCAACAAATCCAAGTGCCAGGTGCTGCACTTTGGGCACAACAACCCCATGCAGAGCTACAGGCTGGGGTCAGAGTGGCTGAGAGCTACCAAACAGAGAGGGACCTGGGGGTGCTGGTTGACAGCAGCTGAACACGAGCCAGTAGTGTGCCCAGGCGGCCAAGAAGGCCAATGGCATCCTGGCCTGCATCAGGAAGAGTGTGGCCAGCAGGAGCAGGGAAGTCATTGTGCCCTGTATTCTGCAATGGTTAGGCCACACCTTGAGTCCTGTGTCCAGTTCAGGGCTCCTCAGCTTAAGAAGGACATTGAGAGACTTGAAGGTGTCCAGAGAAGGGCAACAAGGCTGGGGAGGGGTCTGGAGCACAGCCCTGTGAGGAGAGGCTGAGGGAGCTGGGGTTGCTTAGCCTGGAGAAGGGGAAGCTGAGGGGAGACCTTCTTGCTCTCTCCAACTACCTTAAGGGAGGTTGTAGCCAGGTGGGGGTTGGTCTCTTCTCCCAGGCACCCAGCAGCAGAACAAGAGGACACAGTCTCAAGCTGTGCCAGGGGAAGTTTAGGCTGGAGGTGAGGAGAAAGTTCTTCCCTGAGAGAGTTGTTAGCCATTGGAATGTGCTGCCCAGGGAGGTGGTGGAGTCCCCATCCCTGGAGGTGTTCAAGAGGGGACTGGATGTGGCACTTGGTGCCATGGTTTAGTAGTCATGAGGTGTTGGGTGACTGGTTGGATTGATGATCTCTGAGGTCTTTTCCAACCTTATTGATTCTAGGATTCTGTGAATACTTCACCCTAAAATCCCTTTGAAGTCCTGGCCCTCTTTCCTCTCTCTCCCTCAGTTCCCTGCCACCACTCTGTTCCATCAAACCTGCAGGCCAAAAAGGCCTCATGCCTTGTTCTCCAAGAGCATTTGAATCACACAGAAGTAGGCCAGGTGATAATTGTGCTGCACAGTGTAGTGCTGCTTAAATGCCAGCTGTTAATTAAAACCTTTCCTGGAAAATGGGCCACTAATTAGGGCACAGGCAGCCGCTCTCTGTGGGTTCTGATGAAGCAGTGAGTTAGAAACATTGCTTCAGCATGCTTCACTTGGATTTGTCTGAGGTGTGTTTTGCTAGGGAGGGAGAAACAACTGCAAAAAATTAGAAGTCCCTGAACTTATTGTTCTTTCCTTCAAAGGGAGGTTGAGGCAAACACTCTGCCAGAGGAATATTCACACGCACACGGATTGCAGCAGGGAACATTTCAGTATTAGGTCCAGATGTCTCCTAGCAGTTGTATAACCTTGCTAGGAATGCTTCAGTGTGCACAGAATCACAGAATCACCAAGGCTGGAAGAGACCTCAAGGATCATCAAGTCCAACCTGGCACCACAGACCTCATGGCTAAACCACAGCACCAAGTGCCACGTCCAGTCCCCTCCTGAACACCTCCAGGGATGGGGACTCCACCACTTCCCTGGGCAGCACATTCCAATGGCTAACAACTCTCTCTGGGAAGAACTTTCTCCTCACCTTGACCCTAAGCTTCCCCTGGCACAGCTTGAGGCTGTGTCCTCGTGTTCTGGTGCTGGTTGTAGATATATAAAATAAAAAACACCAACAAAACCACCAAAAACTGCAACAAACAAACAAAAAACCCCAACTCTGACCTGCAAAAATGGCACTCCTCTTCCTGCCCTCAAGAAAAAGACTCCACCAGGGAGGTGGTGGAGTCACCATCACTGGAAGTGTTTAAGAAGAGACCTTATTGCCATCTGCAACTCCCTGAAGGGAGGTTCTAGCCAGGAGGGGGTTGGTCTCTTCTCCCAGGCAACCAGCACCAGAACAAGAGGACACAGTCTCAAGCTGTGCCTGGGGAGGTTTACACTGATGTTAGGAAGAAATTCATCCCTGAAAGAGAGATTGGCCATTGGAATGTGCTGCCCAGGGAGGTGGTGGAGTCACCATCGCTGGAGGTGCTTAAAAATAGACTGGATGTGGCCCTTGGTGCCATGGTTTAGTTGATCAGATGGTGCTGGGTGATAGGTTGGACTTGATGATCTCCAAGGTCTTTTCCAACCTGGTTAATTATGTAATTCCTTGCTCAAATGATCTTAGTCTTGCGAAGAGAAGGCTGAGGAGGGCATCTCATCAATGTGTATAAATGTCTGAGGGGTGGGTGTCAAGTGGAGGGGGCCAAGCTCTTTTTGGTGGTGCAGAGCAGTAAGACAAGAAACACCTGGTTAATTCTGTACTCTGTAAAATGGCAACATCTGCATGAACAACTTTCTACAGCCTCCCCCTCCTCAATCTTAGAATAGAATAATGAATGGAATGGAATGGAATGGAATGAATGGAATGGAATGGAATGGAATGGAATGGAATGGAATGGAATGGAATGGAATGGAATGGAATAGAATAGAATAGAATAGAATGGAATGGAATGGAATGGAATGGAATGGAATGGAATGGAATGGAATGGAATGGAATGGAATGAATAGAATAATAGAATAGAATAGAATAGAATAGAATAGAATAGAATAGAATAGAATAGAATAGAATAAACCAGGTTGGACGAGACCTTTGAGATCATCGAGTCCAGCCTATCACCCAACACCATCTCATCAACTAAACCATGGCACCAAGCACCCCATCCAGTCTCTTCCTAAACACCTCCAGGGATGGTGACTCCACCACCTCCCTGGGCAGCACATTCCAATGGCTAACAACTCTCTCTGGGAAGAACTTTCTCCTCACCTTGACCCTAAGCTTCCCCTGGCACAGCTTGAGGCTGTGTCCTCGTGTTCTGGTGCTGGTTGTAGATATATAAAATAAAAAACACCAACAAAACCACCAAAATGTACATGTAAGTACATGTAAGTTCTTTATTTTTAAGGGAAGGCTCAGGGGAGACCTTATTGCTCTCTACAACTCCCTGAAGGGAGGTTGTAGGCAGGTGGGGGTTGGTCTCTTCTCCCAGGCAAGCAGCACCAGAACAAGAGGACACAGTCTCAAGCTGTGCCAGGGGAGCTTTAGGCTGGATGTTAGGAAGAAGTTCTTCCCAGCAAGAGAGATTGGCCACTGGAACGTGCTGCCCAGGGAGGTGGTGGAGTCACCATCACTGGAGGTGTTTAAGAGGAGACTGGATGGGGTGCTTGGTGCCATGGTTTAGTTGATCAGATGGTGCTGGGTGATAGGTTGGACTTGATGATCTTGAAGGTCTTTTCCAACCTGGTTAATTCTATCGTATCCTATCCTATCCTATCTTATCTATCCTATCCTATCCTATCCTATCCTATCCTATCCTATCCTATCCTATCCTATCCTATCCTACCTATCCTATCCTATCCTATCCTATCCTATCCTATCCTATCCTATCCTATCCTATCCTATCCTATCCTATCCCCTACCTATCCTATCCTATCCTACCCTATCCTATCCTACCCTCCTATCCTATCCTATCCTATCCTATCCTATCCTATCCTATCCTATCCTATCCTATCCTATCCTATCCTCTGTTCTATCCTGTTCTGTTCTGTTCTGTTCTATTCTATTCTAAGCCCCACAGCCAGGGTTGGCACCTAAGGCACTGACAGGTTGCCCCCAGCCCCTACTGTTGCTGGCCACAGAAACTCTACATCAACCTTGGTGGTGTTCACCCCATGTTCTGGTTCCCATTTTTACATGAAGAGATGGTCAGGGGTTCTGGGTGAAATCATAGAATCACCAAGGATGGAAGAGACCTCAAAGATCATCAAGTCCAACCTGTCACCACAGACCTCATGACTAGACCATGGAAGGGACCTCTGAAGATCACCAAGTCCAACCCTCCCTGCCATGGAGAACACTGGTGTGATGTGAGGGCTGCTGGCAAATCAGCAGAACCTCTTAGGTACCTTTTTTGAGGCAGTGTTATTCCCTCCTTTCATCTGCCTTCTCAGCATCTCTCCTCCACCTTTGCTGCTCATCACTGAGTTTTGCTCATCACATTTTTCTGGTTCACACTTGACAGAAAGAGAGGAAATAAGTGGTGGCAGGAGCTGCAGAGTATTCCTCTCTAAAAGCAGGGCTGGTTTTATTTGTCTGAAGTCCATTGTGCAAGTGTATCACTTCCACAGCTGAGTTATTTCAGAAGATGGATACTTGAGGTTCTCAGCTGGGCCAAGGCAGAGCAGCCTGCTGAATCCTATCACCCAGGGCAACCTGGGCCAGTGTCTCCCCACCCTCACTGGAAAGAATTTCTTCCTCAGCTCCAGTCTCAATCTCCCCTCTCCCAGCTCAAAGCCATTGTCCTTCATCCTGTCACTCCCAGCCCTTGTCAAAAATCTGTCTTCCACCACCCTCATAGTAAAGAACTTCTTCCTATTGTCTAATCCAAATCTACCCTGCTCTAGCTTCAAAGCATTGTCTCCTGTCCTTGTGCTACAAGCCCTTGTAGACAGTCCCTTTCCCAGCTCTCCTGTAGTCCCTTCAGGTACTGGAAGGCTGCTCTAAGGTCTCCCTGGAGCCTTCTCTTCTCCAGGCTGAACAGCCCCGACTCTCCCAGCCTGTCCCCATAGGGGAGGTTCTCCAGCCCTCTGATCAGCTTTGTGGCCTCCTCCCGACCCTTTCTAACAGTTCCATGTCCTGGTGCTGGGGGGCAGCAGAACTAGAGGCAGTACTCCAGGTGGGGGCTCCCCAGAGCTGAGTAAAGGGGCAGAATCACCTCTCCTGACCTGCTTTTGAAGCATCCCAGGATGTGGTTGGCCTGCAAGGAGAATAACACAGGAACATGAATATCTGTGAGGCAGCTTCTCCTTCTTGCTGTGTTTTCCCTAGCAGTGCAGTCAACCCTGATTTTATTTAAGCTGATCTGGGTGCATGTTGCCAGCTGGCCTAAAGTAATAAGAGTAGGGGGGAAAATCCCTGGACTGTCAAAAGCAGCCAGGGGACGGCAGGCTGGAGTCAGCCTGAGCCTAAATTGCTAAGATCTGTGTCCCTGAGGCAGGGCTGCTGCTGTTTGTCTGGGTTGTGCATAATCTGGTTGTACACTCAGACAGCTTCATTTCAGGGGGCAAAGCCCCTCTGAAAATATGAGCAGCTTAGCCCTGGCAAGGAACAGCAGAAGAAAATGAGCATTTCATTGGTGTTATCATCCCTCTTTATGGCCTTTCAGGTGCATGGGAATAAAACAGGATTTAAAATGTGAACCAAAAACCTGGATTTTTCACAGAATGCCTTTCTGCCTGTCTGGTGCCTGAACCATGGGCTAATCTTCCCTCCTTGCACCTTGCCAGAGCCTGGTCCGCCCCAGGCCGTGGGTCTTCTGCCGCTGTGACCAGCAGGGTCGGATCAAGCCCAAGTCTCCCACAGAGGTTTCTCTCCCAGGGGCAGGGAACTTCCCAGCTGCCCCAGCAGCCAGCCTGTGATGTGTGGAGCAGGCAGCACATCCAGAAGGACTGCTGGTTGCAAAGGAGCTGTAACACATCCCATCAGGTGTCCTGAGCATCAGCCCTCTCTTTGAGGCCACCAGCTGACCTTATTGCCATCTACAACTCCCTGAAGGGAGGTTGTAGCCAGGTGGGGGTTGGTCTCTTCTCCCAGGCACCCAGCACCAGAACAAGAGGACACAGTCTCAAGCTGCACCATAGGAGGTTTAGGCTGGATGTAAGGAAGAGGTTCTTCCCAGCAAGAGAGATTGGCCACTGGAATGTGCTGCCCAGGGAGGTGGTGGAGTCACCATCACTGGAGGTGTTTAGGAAGAGACTGAATGAGCCACTTGGTGCCATGGTTTAGGTGATTAGATGGTGCTGGGTGATAGGTTGGACCTGATGATCTCAAAGGTCTTTTCCAACCTGGTTAACTGTGTTTTCTGCATTCTCACCTGGCTGTGGTACTCGGTGAGATACACATTCTTAATTTGACAAGACTGCAGGACTGGTCTTCAGCTGAAATTCAGACTGTCAAGAAAGAGGTGACAAAGGAAAAGCCAATTTGTCAGGGTCCAGCACATGAGATGCACTGAGGACATGAGTGCGTTAAGGACTTGAGCTGCCTTTCTGCCTCTCCCAGGAAGACAATGGGAGGGTGGGAGCCTGCAGCCAGGGAGCAGTGGAGTTTTCATGCTCTCATAGCAACAACATTTATTTTTCCTAAGGGGGCTGCTCCTCTCTTCTTGCCTTATAAAGTCAAAGCAGGAAGGACCAAGGAGTGAGGCATTAATAACAATGGCAAGTGTATACAGTGAAGGCAGGAGGCAGTTGTCAGGAGAGGAACAAAAACGAAGGGGAGGGGAGGAAGATGGGTGAGGTGTTGCTCACAGGGAGCCTACTTGGCTGCACCAAGACAGGAGGCAATCAAATCTGTTTGCAAGGGCAGTGTTGGCAGGTCAACACTTCTGGCATGGCACAGAAGGATCCCTTGCTGTGGCCTCGCTTTGGAGCTTTGCAGCTGCAGGGCTTGTGCTGCCGTGTGACACCGTGTGACAGAGCAGCCCCCGGGTGTCATCCTCTCTGGGTGGCTGCATGACACAGGTCATGATCTACTTACTGAGGTCTGAGTGAGAAAACTCGTGGTGAATTTCTCTAGCAGGCCCCCTGGTGTGGTGGCACAGCTGGAGGAGAAACTAGGGAGAAATCTTTGTGATTGATAGGTAGATAGATAGATAGATAGATAGATAGATAGATAGATAGATACATAGACAGACAAAATTAAGAGAAAGAGAGGAAAGAAAGGAAGGAAAGAGAGGAAGGAAGGAAGGAAGGAAGGAAGGAAGGAAGGAAGGAAGGAAGGAAGGAAGGAAGGAAGGAAGGAAGGAAGGAAGGAAGGAAGGAAGGAAGGAAGGAAGGAAGGAAGGAAGGAAGGAAGGAAGGAAGGAAGGAAGGAAGGAAGGAAGGAAGGAAGGAAGGAAGGAAGGAAGGAAGGAAGAAAGAAGGAAGAAAGAAAAAGAAAGAAAGAAAGAAAGAAAGAAAGAAAGAAAGAAAGAAAGAAAGAAAGAAAGAAAGAAAGAAAGAAAGAAAGAAAGAAAGAAAGAAAGAAAGAAAGAAAGAAAGAAAGAAAGAAAGAAAGAAAGAAAGAAAAAATAAAAAGAAATAGGAAGAAAGAAAGAGAGAAAGGAGGGAAGAAAACAAATGAATAGGTGACAGATAGACAGACAGGTGTGTGCATACACACACATCCTCTCCTATCACTTGATACTGTGGAGAGGAGACCAAGCCCTACCTCAGTCCAAACTGCTTTCAGGGAGTTGTTTCTTCCTGCTTCAGTAATTTCAGCTCACAGCCCTCAGCCGGTCTGGCCTCCCCCTGCCCTCACAGGTAGGCAGCAGCAGTTCTGCCACTGTCCCTACAGAACAGCCTGGACACATTCACCAGGCAGGGGCAGATGTGTGCCCATCTCTCTGTGATACCAACCAACACCTGCTCCATCAAATGTGTTTTCAGCTGTCTTGCAGGAAACTGTTTCCCAGTCCCTGTGGTGGGAAGGAAGCAGCTGCCTGCTGCAGGAGCTGCTCTTCTAGGTGCAGAGGTGACCAGCTCTGATCAATCAAGGGCAAAGGGTGCTGAGTAACCCTGCCTGAGCTGGCTCTGCATGGTCATGGATTAAGCAGCTGCCTCAACCCTTTCCCTCTGGGTTGCATCAAAAGAAGCACAGCCAGCAGGTTGAGGGAGGTGATTCTCCCCCTCTGCTCTGGTGAGATCCCCCTGGAGCTCTGTGTCCAGTTCTGGATCCTCTGTTACAAGAAAGATCTGGAAGGTGTCCAGAGAAGGGCCACAAGGATGAGCAGAGGGCTGGAGCTGCTCTGCTGTGAGGACAGACTGACAGAGTTGCGGCTGTTCAGTCTGGAGAGGAGAAGGCTCCAAGGAGACCTAACTGTGGCATTCCAGTATCTGAAGGGGACTACAAGAAAGCTGGGGAGGGACTTTTGAGGGTGTCAGGGAGTGATAGGACTGGGGGAATGGAGCAAAACTAGCAATGGGGAGATTGAGATTGGATGTGAGGAAGAAGTTGTTGCCCAGGAGGGTGGTGAGAGCCTGGCACAGGTTGCCCAGGGAGGTGGTGGCAGCCTCCTGCCTGGAGGTGTTTGCAGCCAGGCTGGCTGTGGCTGTGAGCAACCTGCTGTAGTGTGAGGTGTCCCTGCCCATGGCAGGGGGTTGGAACTGGCTGATCCCTGAGGTCCCATTAACCATGGGGTTAAATGGTGTCACTGGAAGAGGCCAAGAGCCCAGAAAACAGAGCAGCCTTTCGGCAAAGGCAGCCAGTGTCACAGCCACAGCTGGAGGTGCAGCCCTGCTGTAGCCTGAGCTTATGTCAGAAGTGACACAAGCCCTCTCCAAACGCTGCTTCAGACCTCTGCTCTCCTCCTGCATCTCCCTGCCCGCAGCTACAAACGAAACACAAAGGTTTGTGCCTGTCCGCTTTGCAAAACGTTCGCTGCAAGCATCGCAGGTCGTGGCTTGAGCCAGAAATGCCACCAGGGGGAAGAAAAGGGTTATGCACAGGGCAGCACCGGCTTTGGCCGGGCAAGCTGGGACCGCGATTCTCCTACAGACCCTTTGGTGGCAGGGGAGGAAAGAGGAGAAACGATAGGGTCAAACAAATCCCTAAGATCAGGGAAAACTCTCCAGACAAATCTGATTTTGCATCCAGGTTGTTACAGTTTGAAGAGGGAACTTTATCCTAGTCCCTGACTGCAAAGACTAAAAGGAAAGTAACTTCCAATTGGATGCAAAAGGAAAACAATGCTAAAGTCTGTAGAACTCATTGGAATGCTAATGGGATATAGAGAAGAGGCACAAAGAGTTCTTGCTCTCTTTTCTTCTTCTCTTGCTTCTGCTTGCAACTTTCCTCTGTCTCTCCTCTGGCCTTGCCAGGGGTATCTCTGTTTTGACTCCTGTGTGAGGTAATAGGAAGGAGGGAGAGAGAAGGGGAGGAAGTGAACAGGTCCCCTGGATCCATCCAGGGGGTGCTGAGGAGTTTCTGTGTTGTTTATAAATTATAAATCACAGAATCACCAAGGCTGGAAGAGACCTCAAAGATCATCAAGTCCAACCTGGCACCACAGACCTCATGACTAAACCATGGCACCAAGTGCCACATCCAGTCCCCTCTTGAACACCTCCAGGGACAGGGACTCCACCACCTCCCTGGGCAGCACATTCCAGTGGCCAATTACTCTTGCTGGGAAGAACTTTCTCCACACCTCCAGCCTAAACTTCCCCTGGCACAGCTTGAGACTGTGTCCTCTTGTTCTGCTGCTGGGTGCCTGGGAGAAGAGACCAACCCCCTCCTGGCTACAACCTCCCTTCAGGGAGTTGGAGAGAGCAAGAAGGTCTCCCCTGAGCCTCCTCTTCTCCAGGCTAAGCAACCCCAGCTCCCTCAGCCTCTCCTCACAGGGCTGTGCTCCAGACCCCTCCCCAGCTTTGTTGCCCTTCTCTGGACACTTTCCAGCAACTCAACATCTTTCCTAACCTGAGGAGCCCAGAACTGGACACAGGACTAACCAGTGTGGCCTAACCAGTGCTGAGTACTGGTTAGTACAGAATGACTTCTGTATCTCCAGTTCCTCTCTTTATTCTATATAGACATGGCAGCAAAGCTGTGGGCTGGTGAGGAGGGACGATTAAATAGAGACTGCACCCAGGCAATAAATATTGCAGAACCCTCTTTAAAGGTGGGAAAATGTCCCACAAGACAGCCTGTTTGGGTGGAAAAGAAATGATATCATAGCTTCTGGAGTTCCTCATGCCTTTTAATGTCACTTTATCCCAGGAAAACAAAACACACCCAAGAGAAGTGTGGCCGCTCTCTGCTGAACCTTAGCACACTGGAGAAAATCCCAGGACTGGAAGTATTCAAGCAGGCTTGGATGGTTACAGGTTGTCTGTGCTGTCATCACATTGCACACAGGATGTGTGGAGAGTGTCAAAGCAAAGACTCAGTCAGCACAAAGGCTCACGTTCTGCACTGGTGCCCCAGAGTTACTCTCTGCAATAATCACCACCGAGATCCCAGCCATGTGTTCAGAGAGCCTTGGATCCTCTCAGGGGTTGGACCAGATGACCTTTGGAGGTCACTTCCAACCCAGACCATTCTCTGATTCTATGACTCATGGATCTGCCATCCTTTTCTTTTCTGGTGATGTGTCCTTTTTATTAGTTCTGGGCCCCTCAGTTCAGGAAAGATGTTGAGATGCTGGAAGGTGTCCAGAGAAGGGCAACAAAGCTGGGGAGGGGTCTGGAGCACAGCCCTGTGAGGAGAGGCTGAGGGAGCTGGGGCTGCTTAGCCTGGAGAAGAGGAGGCTCAAGGGAGACCTCATTGCTCTCTACAGCTCCCTGAAGGGAGGTTATAGCCAGGTGGGGGTTGGTCTCTTCTCCCAGGCAACCAGCACCAGAACAAGAGCACACAGTCTCAAGCTGTGCCAAGGGAGGTTTAGGCTGGAGGTGAGGAGAAAGTTCTTCCCAGAAGGAGCAATTGGCCACTGGAATGTGCTGCCCAGGGAGGTGGTGGAGTCACCATCCCTGGAGGTGTTCAGGAGGGGACTGGATGTGGCACTTGGTGCCATGGTTTAGTAGTCATGAGGTGTTGGGTGACAGGTTGGACTTGATGATCTCTGAGGTCTTTTCCAACCTTATTGATTCTATGATACTATTGGGGCTTCTGAAGTGGCTTAAGGAGGCATTTGCCTGGCAGAAGGGGAGGGGGAAGAAAGGAAAAGACAGAGGATAGACCCTGAGAGATGCAATTTTGGTCCAAGAGTGCTTCAGGGCTCTGGTTTTCGGGGGTACCCAGCCTATGATAGCCACATTTGAAGGAAGGCTTTAGCAGGGCAGGAAATGAGTGGGCAGGGAAAGCCCAGGGTTGAAGCTGGGTTTCAGAGGCAGACAGCAAAACCAGCAGCCTGGAGACAGGGCAAATTCCAAGCCTGCTTCTGAGTGCCCTGCTTTTGCTGGCTGCAAGAGCAGTGCTAGGGAGGGAGCTCATCCAGCCCTTCCAGGCAGAAAGGAGCAATCTGGGCTGTGATGAAGCACAGAGACACAGTGGAAGTGTCAAACTTCACTGGAGCTGTTCCACTTCCACCGAGTCCCATCTATTCCTGTGTTCCCCTTTGCAGCACACACAAGCTCACTATCATCTTCCAAACCTCACACATCTGGGGGCCTCCCTCCTCTGAGGTAATTTTCTGCAGACCATGTAAATGTCAGCTGCCAGTTGTAAATATTGTTATTGGGATGGAGCTGTCAGGCAGTGAGGGGGAAATGATGCAGGCAGCTCCCTTCTGTCTGCTTAGCTCTCAGGAAAGGTCAGCAGAGCCCTTCACAAAGGACACCCTGTCAAAGCTGAACCATCCTCCAACATCCACTCTGCAGGAACAAGGGGAGAAAGCAGATGCTGTAGAGCTAGCCAAGAGAGCACTAAAGTGCCAGGGTTTATTCTGCTGTAGAGAAGCTCCATCAGTGACTACTTGTGGTGTCCAAACCCAAAGTGGCCATGGAAGGGACAGAGCTCATGCTACCTAATTGCATCCAGCTGCACTTTGTTTGCTTTGGGGCTTGCTTTTTTTAGCCTTCTGTTTGATCTGACTTCCCTCTGAGCAGATTTCATCCTCTGGTGAACACCCCCAGGGCTTCCATTTCATCCTCCCTGAGCTGCCAGTGCAGGGAGCAAGCAGCTCTCCAGCCCATGAGATGTATGGGGGTAAAGTTGTTGTGCAAGCAGTGCCTCAAGTACACATTTGGCTTGAGAGATTTGGGATCTTTATGATGAACCTAAAACATCCCCTCCCCTTGCAAAATTGAACCAACTTCACCAGAGAGTCCTCTTGACTTTAAGAGGATTACAGTTCTCTTCAGTCAAGGTTTCAGGGAGCTGGCAGGTTGAAGCACAGAATCAACCAGGTTGGAAAAGACCTCAAAGATCATCAAGTCCAACCTATGCCTAACACCTAACACCTCCTGACAACTAAACCATGGCTGCAAGTGTTACATCCAAGCCTTTTTTATCACCTCCAGGGATGGTGACTCCACCACCTCCCTGGGCAGCACATTCCAGTGGCCAGTTACTCTTGCTGGGAAGAATTTCTTCCTAACATCCAGCCTAAACTTCCCCTGGCACAGCTTGAGACTGTGTCCTCTTGTTCTGCTGCTGGGTGCCTGGGAGAAGAGACCAACCCCCTCCTGGCTACAACCTCCCTTCAGGTAGTTGTAGAGAGTAATAAGGTCTCCCCTGAGCCTCCCCTTCTCCAAGTTAAACAACCCCAGCTCCCTCAGCCTCTCCTCATAGGGCTTGGGCTCGAGGCCCCTCTTCACAGAGATCTCTTCACAGAGGTTTGCCTCAAATCCCCCAAATATTTAGGTGCCTAATTTCCCCAAGGGGATCAATAACAATCAGAGGCTAAATCAGTGGCTGCCTGTTATATAAGAGAGGCAGAGATAATTACTTTAGCTCAGCTCTCAGAGTTACTGATGCAATTGTGAAAGAAATAAAACCACCTCCCCAAAGGGGACAAGATTGAAGGATGAAGGCCATGGGCAGCCTTGCACCCAGAGGTGCTCTCCCAGGAACCTCCCAACCCAGGAACAGAATGATAGAATTGTTAGGGTTGGAAGGGACCTCACGGATCATCCAGTTCCAACCCCCCCGAGTAGATTCAGTTTTTTACCTCACTCTATTAAAACAGATCACACAGAATCGCACACAGAATGCTAAGGGCTGGAAGGGGCCTCAAGAGATCATGTAGTCCAACCCCCCTGCCAGAGCAGGATCAGCTAGAGCAGATCACATCCAGAGAGGTTTCGAATATCTCCAGAGAGGGAGACTCCACAACCCCCCTGGGCAGCCTGTTCCAGTCTTCTGTCACCCTCACAGGGAAATAATTCTTCCTCCTGTTTCCATGGAACTTCCTACGGCTCAGCTTCCACCCACTGCCCCTAGTCCTGTCACTGGGCACCACTGAGCAGAGCCTGGCTCCAGCCTCTTGGCACTCACCCCTTATGTATTTATAAACATACATCCAAGTGCCAGATTCTACATATTGGCCACAGCAACCCCAGGCAGTGCTACAGGCTGGGGTCAGAGTGGCTGAGAGCAGCCAGGCAGAGAGGGACCTCGGGGTGCTGGTTGCCAGCAGCTGAACATGAGCCAGCAGTGTGCCCAGGTGGCCAAGAAGCCAAATGGCATCCTGGCCTGCATCAGGAACAGTGTGGCTAGCAGGAGCAGGGAAGTCATTCTGCCCTGTGCTCAGCACTGGTTAGGCCACACCTTGAGTCCTGTGTCCAGTTCTGGACCCCTCAGGTTAGGAAAGATGTTGAGTTGCTGGAAGGTGTCCAGAGAAGGGCAACAAAGCTGGGGAGGGGTCTGGAGCACAGCCCTGTGAGGAGAGGCTGAGGGAGCTGGGGTTGCTTAGCCTGGAGAGGAGGAGGCTCAGGGAAGACCTTCTTGCTCTCTCCAACTCCCTGAAGGGAGGTTGTAGCCAGGTGGGGATTGGTCTCTTCTCCCAGGCAACCAGCACCAGAACAAGAGGACACAGTCTCAAGCTGCACCAGGGGAGGTTCAGGCTGGCTGTTAGGAAGAAGTTCTTCATAGAAAGAGAGACTACCCACTGGAATGTACTGCCCAGGGAGGTGGTGGAGTCACCATCCCTGGAGGTGTTTAGGAGGAGACTGGAGGGGTGCTTGGTGCCATGGTTTAGTTGATCAGATGGTGTTGGGTGATAGGTTGGGCTTAATGATCTCAAAGGTCTTTTCCAACCTGGTCTGGTCTATTCTATTCTATTCTATTCTATTCTATTCTATTCTATTCTATTCTATTCTATTCTTTCTATCTACTCTATCTACTCTACTCTACTCTACTCTACTCTACTCTACTCTACTCTCTCTTCTATGCTATAAGAAAATCAGAACCCCCTCACCTTTCCCTGAGGACAGAGCCACTTACTGTGGCTGCTAGACAATACTTCAAGAAAGCATGAGAGATCAGGGCTTTGTGAACCCTGCCTGCATCAATATTTGCTGTTCTGAGTCCCAAACCCACACTCTCAGAGAAGTGTGGCCTTTCCCCAGCAGGATGTGGGTGAAGCCATAAAGGAAGGAAGAGTGAGTCTCTCCCTCCCTCCTGCTCCCTCTTTTCTGATCCAAGGGCAGTGCTGGGCTGTGCTGCAGGGCTGCAGAGCCTTGCTCCTCTTGGCATGGGGCTGCTGTGTCTATTTTTACTTCACTGGTGTGCTCAGCTGGGTTTTTTTCCTCCCCTGGGCCCAAGCCGTGCTGGGACCTTAGCTTCTGAGCCCTGCCTACAAGATTCACAGCGGGAAAGCAGGGAGATGGAGAAGCATTAGATTGCAAAGCAGTTCCATGTGCTCTTAGGGCTGCTGCTCCCATGGAGCCAGGTGCTTGAGGGGAGCACCAGGCTGCGCTGGAAGCAGAGGCTCGAGCAGCCTGCTCGCACTGCTGTTTCTCATTCTGCCATCAGAGGTCCCCCGGAGCAGAAGCACGGGAGGAAAAGACCAAAGCTCGCTGCCAGGGCGCGTTTTGGCTGAGGGTCTCATGGCTTGAGCCGCGCAATGCTTGTTTACCCGGGAGGCTGCTTTCCCTCCCAGCTTGCCTTTGCTAGCACATACTGACAGCTCCCGGGGAGGCCTTGCCAAAAGCTGTGCTCGTGAGGGAGACGCAAACTCTTGTTCTGTGTTTCCTCCAATTCTTCACCCGTGGCCATGGCCCCTCCAGCCACCCCAGCAAGCTGGACACCTTCCTGTGGGAAGTGGAAGCTGCTGACCACAGCTCCCTAGCTCCGGACCACAGAGGAGGAACCATCAGCTGCTACAGCTGGAGAATGTTCCCTGGGGTTTGCCAAGGTTCCCTGCGAGGTGCTGGGCAAAGCCACCACCCACACAGAGAATCATGGAATCACAGAATGGTCAGGGCTGGAAGGGACCTCAAGGATCAGACAGTCCCAACCCCCCTGCCATGCCCAGGGACACCTCACACCACAGCAGGTTGCTCACAGCCACAGCCAGCCTGGCTGCAAACACCTCCAGGCAGGAGGCTGCCACCACCTCCCTGGGCAGCCTGTGCCAGGCTCTCACCACCCTCCTGGGGAACAACTTCTTCCTAACAGCCAATCTCAATCTACCCACTTCTACTTTTGCTCCATCCCCCCCAGTCCTATCACTCCCTGACACCCTCAAAAGTCCCTCCCCAGCTTGCTTGTAGCCCCCTTCAAATACTGGGAGGCCACAATTAGGTCTCCCTGGAGCCTTCTCTTCTCCAGACTGAACAGCCCCAACTCCCTCAGTCTGTCCTCACAGCAGAGCAGCTCCAGCCCTCTGCTCATCCTCGTGGCCCTTCTCTGGACATGTTCCAGCACCTCCAGATCCTTCACATAATAAGGACTCCAGAATTGGACACAGTGCTATGATTCTATGATTCTCTCAGTAAAACTTCATTTTGTAACCAGTGAGGTAAATAAAAGAGTCAGAGTAGGTCTCACAAGCATTAATGACAAACCAGCAGATAGGAGCAACAATAAAAACTCAACCACCAGCCCAGACTGAACAGCCCCAACTCCCTCAGTCTGTCCTCATGGGAGAGGAGCTCCAGCCCTCTGCTCATCCTCATGGCCCTTCTCTGGACACCTTTCAGCACATCCTTATTTTCCCATCTTCACCTCCCCACCTGCAGAAGGGGAAGAGAGTGTTTCCCCATCTCCCATGCTGCCTCTTTTCAAGGCAGTGATGTCTGGGAAGTGCTTTGGATGAAAGGTTCATGAAAGGATCAGGCCTTATCAGACCCCTCACCATATCTGTTTTGTCTCCTTATCCCCAGATATTTTTATCTGGAGCTTTTTGTTGCTGTGATTTTGCTTATTCCCCAGAGATTTGCATTCTCTACTATCCCCTTGTATTCCCTGATTCTCTGTTTTTGTTAGCTTCTCCTCTTACTCTCAGATACCTGCCTCTGCCTTCCCTCAAGACAGGTTTCATGATCATAGGATATGAGGAAGAGATTCCTTGCAGTGAGGGTGGTGAGACACTGGAACTGGTTGCTTAGGGAGGCTGTGGATGCCCCATCCTTGGAGGTGTTCAAGGCCAGGTTGGATGAGACCTTGAGCAACCTGGGCTGGTGGGAGGTGTCCCTGCCCATGGCAGGGAGTTGGATCCAGATGATCTTTAAGGTCCCTTGCAACCCAAACCCACTCTATGGTGTTATAATTAGCAGACCTGAGCACTACCTGTCCTGACAGGACAGGTGAGATCAAGCAGTCACATTCCTGCCAGATCATCCCCAAGCCCTCAGCACCAGCTCTGTCAGCCTGAAGCTTTCACCCGAGCTGCAGGAGAACAAGCAGTGCCTGGTGTGGTGTGAAGTTAAAAGAGAGATGTAAAAGCAGCTGATAAATACTGAACCTGACCATGCTCTTTGTCAGGCTGCTGGCAGGGGGCTGGGGAGGTTTTGCTGCAGTGCTGGGAACCTGAACTTTCCTAGTTTGTAAGGGCTTGTGTTATCTAAGTGCAGCCTTAGTAAACACAGCAGCTCCTCCAGCTCCTCTCCATGCTTCTCACCACTGGTGGGCTCTGCCCTTTCCCACATCCTGCCTGCCTTTGCTGGTGCCTGGATGAGAATGGGGCTGAAGAATCACAGAATTGTTTTGATTGGAAAAGAGCTTTAAGATCAAGTCCAACCATTCACTTCCTCTACCAAGGGTGGTGCTAAACCATGTCCCTCAGCACCACATCTCTGCCTCTTTGAGACATCTCTGGGGATGGGGGTTTGACCACCTCCCTGGGCAGCCTGTGCCAGTCTCTGAGAGCCCTTTCAGGGAAGAAGTTTTTTCTCCCATTCAACCTAAGCCTCCCCTGGTAGAACCTAAGGCCATTTCCTCTTGTTGTAGCACTTTTTGGGAGAAGAAACCACCCCCCACCTGGCTCCAACCTCCTTTGAGGGAGTTGTAGAGAGCAATGAGGTCTACCCTCAGCCTCCTCTTCTCCAGACTAAACACCCCCAGCTCCCTCAGCTGCTCCTCACCAGCCCTGGTCTCCAGACCCTTCCCCAGCTTTCTTGCCCTTCTCTGGACCTACTCCAGCACCTCAATGTCCTTCTTGGAGTGAGGGGCCCAAAACTGAACTCAGGACTCAAGGTGTGGCCCCACCAGTGCCAGTACAGGGTGGCAATCAGTGTCCTGATCCTGCTGGCCACACTGTTCCAAATCCAGGCCAGGCTGCTGGTGGCCTTCTTGGGCACCTGGGCACACACTGCCTCATGTTCAGCTGCTGCCAACCAGCACCCCCAGGTCTTTCTCTGCTGGGCAGTTTCCAGCCACTCTGCCCCAAGCCTGGAGCATTCATGGGGTTCACAGTATCACAGTATTACCAAGGTTGGAAGAGACCTCGAAGATCATCGAGTCCAACCTGTAACCACAAACCTCACAACTAGACCATGGCACCAAGTGCCACATCCAGTCCCCTCTTGAACACCTCCAGGGATGGTGACTCCACCACCTCCCTGGGCAGCACCTTCCAATGAATGGTTGTTGTGACCAATGCAGGACCCAGCACCTGGCCTTGTTGAACCTCATACAGTTGTCCTCATCCCATGGATCCAGCCTGGCCAGGTGCCTCTGCAGAGCCTCCCTACCCTCCAGCAGATTGACACTCCCACCCAGCTGGGTCTAGTCTGGAAACTGCCTGAGGGTGCCTTGAAGTCCTCACCCAGATCATTGATAGAGACTAGGGAGCACTGCCCCCAGCACTGAGCCCTGGGGAACATCCCCATTTGAGGCCACCCAGCCATGTTTTGACCCAGCCAAGTCTCCGCTCACCCTTTGTTTTCAGAGCACCAGGCATTTCTCAGAGAAGCAGGAGGTCTTCTTTCCCCCCCCCCCACTTTACTTAGGTTTGTTGACTTCTGTGAACCTCTCAGGAGCCAAGAGTCTGTGCCCACAGATGCTGCTGTGGGCGACAGCTAGGGCAGACGTCAATTCTGGGCGGGTCGGAAATGCACAGGAGGCACAAAAGGGAAGAAAGGGCACTGCTGGTTTCCATGGCAATCCACTGCCCTATTAAGAATAATCAATTTAATGAAGGTAAGGAGCAGCAATTTGTTCCCACAGAGCAGGGAGCAGGAAAGCAGAGAGCAGGTTCATGCTATCCACACCCTAACAACACAGAGCCACAGAATCAGTTGGGTTGGAAAAGACCTCCAAGATCATCGAGTTCATCAACTCCATTGCTCTGTTTTCCTCTTTTGAGTGATTCTCAGTACATCCTGATGGTACAAATGCCATTTCAAGGCCAGGCTGGAAAGGATCTTGAGCAGCTTGGTCTTGTGGAAGGTGTCCCTGCCCATGGCAGTGGGGTTGGAACTAGAATAGAATAGAATAAACCAAGTTGGAAGAGACCTTCAAGATCATTGCATCCAACCTATCAACCAATCCAACCCACCTAAACAACTAACCCATGGCACCAAGCACCCCAGCAAGTCTCCTCCTGAACACCTCCAATGATGGTGACTAGATGATCTTTAAGGTCCTTTCCAATTCAAGCCATTCTATGATGAAATCCATTTTAATGCCAGCCTGTGGTCTGCTCTTCTGTCTTTCTCCTGGTTCCCCTTCTCTTTTGGGAAGGAGTCACAAGGCACCACAGAATCACAGAATGTTAGGGGTTGGAAGGGACATCCAAGGCTCATCCAGTCCAACCCCCTGCCAGAGCAGGATCAACCCAGGCCAGCAAACAGGAACACATCCAGGCAGGTCTTGAATGTCTCCAGAGAGGGAGACTCCACAACCCCCCTGGGCAGCCTGCTCCAGTCTTCTGTCACCCTCACAGGGAAATAATTCTTCCTCCCGTTTCCATGGACCTTCCTATGCCTCAGCTTCCTCCACTGCCCCTTGTGCTGGCACTGGGCATAATGATTCTGTGACTTTCCCTGTGGGGTGGTTCTCAGCTGGACCCCTTTAGCAGAGCACTCTCTGCAGTGTGAGTCAGCAGCACTGTCTGATGCCACAGGCAGGGATGGGCCCCGCTGGTGTCAACCGTCCTGGGCCGTGTGTGCCTGAGCTGAGCATCTGTTGTGAGCATTGTGGCCTTCCAGGATCTGAAGGGGGCTACAGGAAGGCTGGGGAGGGACTGCTCAGGATCTCAGGGAGTGATAGGACTAGGGGGAATGGAATGAAGCTGGAGGTGGGGAGATTCAGGCTGGAGGTGAGGAGGAAGTTCTTCCCCATGAGAGTGGTGAAGCCCTGGAATGGGTTGTCCAGGGAGGTGGTTGAGGCCCCGTCCCTAGAGGTGTTTAAGCCCAGGCTGGACAAGGCTGTGGGCAGCCTGACCTAGTGTCAGGTGTCCCTGCCCATGGCAGGGGGTTGGAGCTGGATGATCCTTGTGGTCCCTTCCAACCCTGACTGATACTATGATTCTGTGATTCTATGATCTGCATTGGTAGATGTGGCCATGGCCATGTGCAGCTCCTTCCTCAGAGCCACAGCAGAGCTGCCTTCAGAGGCCTGGGAACTGGTACACACATGATTTCTGTCCTGCCTTGGCAAGGCTTCCTCAGCTCCCTGCCATTAGCACATTTTTTCCTTTCAGTGGTCCAACCCTGAAGACCACCCTGAGTTCTTTGTGGGATTTGCTTGGCAGCTCCAAGGCTTTGCATGCCACTTGGATTGTAGTCTATGGATCAGCAGCAGTGCCTGGAACAGTGCCTGGTCTTTTGGCTTCCTTTGCTGGTGACCTTCTCTTTGGTTCATCCTCTGCGTGCTCTGATGCCCATCAGGTGCCAGGGAAGCAGCAGCAGCAGGACAGAAATCCTCCAGGGTTGTATTTGCCCTTTCCACATGAGATCAGACACTATAAGGAGGTCTGTGAGGAGAGCAGCTTAGGAACAGTTCAGCTGGTTGGACACTGTCCTCTGTGTCAAGCAGTGGGCCAGGAGGAGCTCCTGGGGTTGACAGCTTTGGCTTGTCTGAGCTAACAGCCACGCAGCCAGCCCGGCACTGGCCCACAATAAAAACAATGAGAGCTCTTGTCAGCCCTTGGAGATGATGTGTCCTTTGGCTGGTGGCCCTCTGAAAGTTCATGTTTGGTGCAGCTCCTGCCCTCGCTGCACAGCACTCTGGGTGTGCTCCCTAGCACGCTCCTACCCTGCTGCAGGCCACCTCTTGACTCTCCCTGGTGCTCAAGGAAAAACACATCCCACTCCACCCGGCCCAAAGGCTGCTGCCCACCTTCTCACACACCACAAGACCCTGCTAGCAGCAAACTAGACCCCCACCTGGAGTACTGCCTCCAGTTCTGGAGCCCCTATTCCAAGAGGGATCTGGAGGTGCTGGAAGGTGTCCAGAGAAGGGCCACGAGGATGAGCAGAGGGCTGGAGCACCTCTCCTGTGAGGACAGACTGAAGGAGTTGGGGCTCTGAGTCAAACCCACCAGGGTATCCCAAGGCAGGCTAGGGAGCGTGCTTTGGCTGCACCTGGGTTTGTCTTTGGTGCTGCAGCTGCACAGCCAGAGCCTGGAGGTGCTTAAGTGCTGCTAATGCAGCTCTCATTCAGCCGACTTCAGCTTAATGTGATTTGGCTCTGGCAGAGCACCAGCCTTGCTTTCCCCTGCAAGCCTCTTAAGGAAAGGCTCTCCTGGGAATGCAGGTTCCTGGAGGGTGTGGAGGGAAAGCTGCAGAGCTGGGCACAGAGCCACTCTGCAGGGAGGAAAGACTCAGGGAGGTGCCATCTGCCCTAAAAACCAGTGTAAGCATACATAGCATGGCTCTAGGTTTTCTGCAGAGGCACCTGCCCAGGCTGGATCCATGGGATGAGGACAATTGTATGAGGTTTAACAAGTGCTGGGTCCTGCACTTGGGTCACAACAACCCCATGAATGCTCCAGGCTTGGGGCAGAGTGGCTGGAAACTGCCCAGCAGAGAAAGACCTGGGGGTGCTGGTTGGCAGCAGCTGAACATGAGGCAGTGTGTGCCCAGGTGCCCAAGAAGGCCACCAGCAGCCTGGCCTGGATTTGGAACAGTGTGGCCAGCAGGATCAGGACACTGATTGCCTGGCACTGGTGGGGCCACACCTTGAGTCCTGAGTTCAGTTTTGGGCCCCTCACTCCAAGAAGGACATTGAGGTGCTGGAGTAGGTCCAGAGAAGGGCAAGAAAGCTGGGGAAGGGTCTGGAGACCAGGGCTGGTGAGGAGCAGCTGAGGGAGCTGGGGGTGTTTAGTCTAGAGAAGAGGAGGCTGAGGGGAGACCTCATTGCCCTCTACAGCTCCCTGAAAGGAGGTTGGAGCCAGGTGGGGGTTGGGCTCTTCTCCCTAGTAAAAAGTGACTGAATGAGAGCAAATGGCCTCAGGTTGCCCTGGGGAAGGAATGGAATGGAATGGAATGGAATGGAATGGAATGGAATGGAATGGAATGGAATTAACCAGGTTGGAAAAGACCTTTGAGATCATCCAGTCCGACTTATCATCAAACACCATCTAATCAACTAAACCATGGCACCAAGGGCCTCCTCCAGTCTCCTCTTAAACACTTCCAGTGATAGGTTGGGTCTTAGAAGAAACTTCTTCCCTGGAAGGCTTCTCAACCACTAGCACAGGCTGTCCAGGGAGGTGGTTGAATCCCCATCCCTGGAGGTGTTTCCAAGAGGCAGAGATGTGGTGCTGAGGGCCATGGCTTAGCTCCAGCCTTGGCAGAGCTGGAGAACAGTTGGACTTGGTGATCACAAAGACCTTTTCTAAGCAAAACGATTCTGTGCTCCAAGATGCAGCACACCCCTTGCAGATAAAGCTGACATCCCTCTCTGTCCCACTCCTCTTTTCTCCTGGATTCCACTCTGCTTGGACAGGTCCTCCCAGAAGTGCTAATTGCTGAGTGGGTTCAGCCCCTGTCAGGACTGGCAGCCCCAGGGCAGTGTGCTGGCAGGACGCTCAATGCTTTGTTCCCGATTGTGCAGTGAGGATGGAGAAGCTGTAAGGACTGTTCCATGCTGCAGGCACTATAAATAGGGTATGGAAAGGATGCTCTCCGGTGCATGATGTTCCAGTCAATAGCAACAACCTGCCTCCAATTAGATCTGATTGTCTCTGAGCAAAGTATTTACGGTGCAGAGCTGCAGTGACTCACAGCAGTGCTTTTGTTACCAGCCAGATTCAATCAGGAAGGTTTCAGGCTAATGACTTCTGTCTTCTGCACTCAGGCACTGCACCCAGCACTGCTCTTGAGGCAGTCATCATCTAACCCCCGTGGCCAGCGTACACCCTGGACCTGAGCACAGCCTTCCACACTGTCCCGCACCACATCCTGGGCTCCAAGCTGGTGCAGGATGGGTTCCATGGATGCACCATTCAGTGGGTACAGAACTGGCTTGGTGGCTGAACCCAAAGGGTGGCTGCCAATGGGTCCATGGCCAAATGGAGGCCAGAGACAAGTGGAGTCCCTCAAGGATCAGTACTGGGACCAGTCCTGTTTAACATCTCAGGGGTGACCTCATTGCTCTCTACAACTACCTGAAAGGTGGTTGTAGCCAGGAAGGGGTTGGCCTCTTCTCCCTCGCAGCCAGCACCAGAACAAGGGGACACAGTCTCAAGCTGCACCAGGGGAAGTTTAGGCTGGAGGTGAGGAGAAAGTTCTAAACTGAGAGAGTGATTCGCCATTGCAATGGGCTGCCCGGGAGGTGGTGGAGTCACCGTCCCTGGAGGCGTTCAAGAGGGGACTGGATGTGGCACTTGGTGCCATGGTCTAGTTGTCAGGTCTGTGGTGACAGGTTGGACTCGATCTTCGAGGTCTCTTCCAACCTTAGTAATACTGTGATACTGTGATCTGTGTTGGCAGCATGGACAGTGGCATTGAGTGCACCCTCAGCAGGATTGCTGATGACACCAAGCTGTGTGGTGCAGCAGACAGGCTGGAGGGAAGGGATCCATCCAGAGGGACCTGGACAGGCTGCAGAGCTGAGCCCATGACAGCTTCATGAGGTTTAACAAGACCAAGAGCAAGGTCCTGCAGCTGGGTTGGGGCAATCCCAAGCATCAATAGAGGCTGGGCAGGGACTGGCTGGAGAGCAGCCCTGAAGAAAAGGCCTTGGGGGTGCTGGGGGATGAGAAGCTCAACATGAGCCAGCAGTGAGCACTTGCAGCCCAGAGAGCCAAGCAGAGCCTGGGCTGCAGCAAGAGAAGTGTGGCCAGCAGGGCCAGGGAGGGGATTCTCCCTCTGCTCCACTCTGAGACCCCACCTGGAGCTCTGTGTCCAGTTCTGGAGCCTCTATTACAGGAGGGATCTGGAGGTGCTGGAAGGTGTCCAGAGGAGGGCCACGAGGATGAGCAGAGGGCTGGAGCTGCTCTGCTGGGAGAACAGACTGGAAAGCAAGGACACAGAATGCTTTTGGTGTTCAGGGAGAGCATTCCCATCTGTGTAGGGGTTGCCTACAGCAACTGATAGCATAAAGCTCCTTCTGTCTCCCGGAAATGGCAAACACAGAATTGTTTCCATTTGAAGAGACTTCCAAGATCTTTGAGGTCAGTCATCAACCCAACCCCACCATGGCCACTAAACCACATCCCCAGGTGTCATGGCCACACATTTCTTGAACACCTCCAGGGATGGGGACTCCAGCACCTCCCTGGGCAGCCTGTGCCAATCCCTGACCACTCCTGCAGCGAAGACATTTTTCCTCATCTCCAACCTAACCCTCCCCTGGGCACAATTTCAGGCCATGGCCTCATGTTCTATCACCTGATCCTAGGGCCAAAAGACCAATCCTTGCCTCCTTCTATTACCTGAGACTTGGGAGAAGAGACCAACCCCCACCTCACTCCTACCTCCTCTCAGGGAGTTGTAGAGAGCAATGAGGTCTCCCCTCAGCCTCCTCTTCCCCTGACTAAAGAATCTCATCTCCCTCAACCACTGAGGTAACCTCAGAGATAAACCAATGCCCCTTTGGTGAGAAGCAGCTCACTGCTCTCAGTGAGCTACAGATGTCAGAAGCCAGCATCTAAAAATACTCATCAGTGTGTTATTGGAAGGCTGGATCCCAAAATACCTCTGCTCTTAGCCTGTACCTCTTGAGCACGGAGATTATGGATTATGATTGTGTCCTGGGGAGGTGATGATGCCTGGGGCCTGATTTCCACAGCAATGGTATATTTTGCTAGAAATGTAATTTAAGAAGGACATTGAAACACTTGAACATGTCCAGAGAAGGGCAATGATGCTGGGGAGGGGTCTGGAGCACAGCCCTGTGAGGAGAGGCTGAGGGAGCTGGGGTTTGCTTAGCCTGGAGAAGAGGAGGCTCAGGGGAGACCTTATTGCTCTCCACAACTCCCTGAAGGGAGGTTGTAGCCAGGTGGGGGTTGGTCTCTTCTCCCAGGCACCCAGCACCAGAACAAGAGGACACAGTCTCAAGCTGTGCCAGGGGAAGTTTAGGCTGGAGGTGAGGAGAAAGTTCTTCCCAGAGAGAGTGATTCGCCATTGGAATGTGCTGCCCAGGGAGGTGGTGGAGTCACCGTCCCTGGAGGTGTTCAAGAGGGGATTGGATGTGGCACTTGGAGCCATGGTTAAGTCATGAGGTCTGTGGTGACAGGTTGGACTCGATGATCTTGAGGTCTTTTCCAACCTTATTGATTCTATGATCATGTGGAAGAAGCTTTATCTCATTTTGCACCAGAACACCTTCATGTTTGCCTGCACAGCTGTGGGGAATGCAGGGGGCAGGCTGCCCCTTGGTGTGACAAGCAGGCAGGCCATAGCAGCTGCATTCAGTGTGGTTAGAACCTTTGCAGTGACAGTCTCTGTCTGATTCTGCCTACAGCAGGAACCTCCAGCACCAGCAAAACCAACTGTATCACTGGAGGTGTTTAGGAAGAGACTGGATGGGGTGCTTGGTGCCATGGTTTAGTTGATTAGATGGTGCTGGGTGATAGGTTGGACTTGATGATCTCCAAGGTCTTTTCCAACCTGGTTAATTCTATCCTATCCTATCCTATCCTATCCTATCCTATCCTATCCTATCCTATCCTATCCTATCCTATCCTATCCTATCCTATCCTATCCCACTCCTCTTCTCTTCTCTTCTCTTCTCTTCTCTTCTCTTCTCTTCTCTTCTCTTCTCTTCTCTTCTCTTCTCTTCTCTTCTCTTCTCTTCTCTTCTCTTCTCTTCTCTTCTCTTCTCTTCTCTTCTCTTCTCTTCTCTCTCTCTTCTCTTCTCTTCTCTTCTCTTCTCTCTTCTCTTCTCTTCTTCTCTCTCTTCTCTTCTCTTCTCTTCTCTTCTCTCTCTCTCTTCTTCTTCTCTTCTTCTTCTCTCTTCTCTCTTCTTCTCTTCTCTCTTCTCTTCTTCTCTCCTCTCTTCTCTCTTCTCTTCTCTCTCTTCTTCTCTTCTCTCTCTTCTTCTCTTCTCTTCTCTTCTCTCTTCTCTTCTCTTCTCTCTTCCTCTTCTCTCTCTTCTCTTCTCTCCTCTCTTCTCTCTTCTCTTCTCTTCTCTTCTCTCTCCTCTCTTCTCTCTCTCTCCTTCTCTTCTCTTCTCTTCTCTTCTCTCCTCTCTCTTCTCTTCTCTCTCTCCTTCTCTCTCTTCTCTTCTTCTCTTCTCTTCTCTTCTCTCTCTCTCTTCTCTTCTCTTCTCTTCTCTCTCTTCTCTCTCTTCTCTTCTCTTCTCTTCTCTCCTCTCTTCTCTTCTCTTCTCTCTCTTCTCTTCTCTCCTCTTCTCTCTTCTCTTCTCTCTCTCCTCTCCTCTCTCTCCTCTCCTTCTCTCCTCTCTCTCTCCCCTCTCCCTCCTCTCCCTCTCCTCTCCTCTCCTCTCCTCTCCTCTCCTCTCCTCTCTCTCCTCTCCTCCTCTCCTCCCTCTCCTCTCCTCTCCTCTCCTCTCCTCTCCTCTCCTCTCCTCCTCTCCTCTCCTCTCCTCTCCTCTCCCCCCTCCCCTCTCCCTCCCCTCCTCTCTCTCTCTCCTCTCTCTCCTCTCCTCTCCCTCTCTCCTCTCCTCTCCTCTCTCTCCTCTCCTCTCCTCTCCTCTCCCTCTCCTCTCCTCTCTCCTCTCCTCTCCTCTCTCCTCTCCCTCTCCTCTCCTCCTCTCCTCTCCTCTCCTCTCCTCTCCTCTCCTCTCCTCTCCTCTCCTCTCCTCTCCTCTCCTCCTCCTACCCTACCCTACCCTACCCTACCCTACCCTACCCTACCCTACCCTACCCTACCCTACCCTATTTTATTCTACTCTATGTGAGGTTGGAAAGGGACCTTAGAGGTCATCTACTCCAACCTCCCCACCATGGGCAGGTTGTGAATAAGTTAATTAAGGAGCCAGAAATCAGCTCTCTCTTTTGCATCTATCAAGGAGTCACTTTTGCATCCATTCAAGTGCAGCTCCCAGCTAGAATTTTCCCTCTGTAGTTTCACTCTTTGCCTGGCCCTGAGGAGCTTCCAGTATTTCTGCTAGTCCTTGGCAAAGCTCCCATGGGCTGCAGTGCAAGTTAAATTTGGCTGCAGAAGGAGACGTGGCATTTAGTCTGCGTGGTGGTTTGGGGTCTCTCATCAGCACTGGCTGCCCACTGCTATGCAAAGCCAAATGACAGGTTGCTAAAAGGAAAGCTTCTCCTTTGGTTTGCCCCTTTTCTAACCACACAAGTGACAAACAGGCAGGGCAACCTCACTGCCTGCAGATGGACATCTGCAGCTTCCCCAAAAGCCGTCTGTGAGAGGCACCCTGCGAACCTGCAGGGCTCGCTAGCTGGGATCCAGGTGTTAATTCCATGACTGAGCTGTGTTGAAGGGATTCAGAGATGACCACTAAGTGGCTTTTGGTGGTTTAGCAGCTCTCAGGTCAGTGTGTGCCCCAGTGGATCTGCCCCAGGGCATCTGTAATCCATGTTGGGAATTCATAGGATCATAGAATTGTCAGGGTTGGAAGGGACCTCAAGGATCAGCCAGTTCCAAGCCCCCTGCCATGGGCAGGGACACCTCACACTACACCAACCTGCCACATCCAGCCTGGCTGCAAACACCTCCAGGCAGGAGGCTTCCACCACCTCCCTGGGCAACCTGTGCCAGGCTCTCACCACCCTCATGGGGAACAACTTCTTCCTAACATCCAATCTCAATCTACCCATTTCTAGTATTTTTTTCCATTCCCCCCAGTCCTATCACTCCCTGACCCCCTCAAAAGTCCCTCCCCAGCTTTCTTGTAGCCCCCTTCAGATACTGGAAGGCCACAATTCGGTCTCCTCAGAGCCTTCTCTTCTCCAGACTGGACAACCCCAACTCTGTCAGTCTGTCCTCACAGCAGAGCAGCTCCAGCCCTCTGCTCATCCTCGTGGCCCTTCTCTGGACACCTTCCAGCACCTCCAGATCCTTCCTGTAATAGAGGCTCCAGAACTGGATGCAGTGCTCCAGGTGTGGTCTCAGCAGAACAGAGCAGAGGGGGGAGAATCCCCTCCCTGGTGGCTGTGCTTCTCTTGCTGCAGCCCAGGCTATGCTTGGCTCTGCCCAGTTTGCAGCAGTGGTGAAAAGAGCTGGTGAGTGTCTGAGTACAAAAAAGCATGAAATACACTGTGTCACACTTGAGGGTGCTGGTGGAGGAGAAGCTCAACAGGAGCTCTCAATGTGCACTTGCAGTCCAGAGAGCCAATCAGAGCCTGGGCTGCAGCAGGAGAAGTGTGGCCAGCAGGGCAAGGGAGGGGATTCTCCCCTCTGCTCAGCCCTGCTGAGACCCCACCTGGAGTACTGCCTCCAGTTCTGGAGCCCCTATTACAAAGGGATCTGGAGGTGCTGGAAGGTGTCCAGAGAAGGGCCACGAGGATGATCAGAGGGCTGGAGCACCTCTCCTGTGAGGACAGACTGAAGGAGTTGGGGCTGTTCAGTCTGGAGAGGAGGAGGCTCTGAGGTGACCTCATTGTGGCCTTCCAGGATCTGAAGGGGGCTACAGGAAGGCTGGGGAGGGACTGCTCAGGATCTCAGGGAGTGATAGGACTAGGAGGAATGGAATGAAGCTGGAGGTGGGGAGATTCAGGCTGGAGGGGAGGAGGAAGTTCTTCCCCATGAGAGTGGTGAAGCCCTGGAATGGGTTGTGCAGGGAGGTGGTTGAGGCCCCGTCCCTGGAGGTGTTTAAGCCCAGGCTGGATGAGGCTGTGGCCAGCCTGCTGTAGTGTGGGGTGTCCCTGCCCATGGCAGGGGGTTGGAAGTAGATGTTCCTTGTGGTCCCTTCCAACCCTGACTGATACTACCATATTATGCTCCCTGGAGGTGTTTGAGGCCAGGTTGGATGGGACCTTGAGCAACCTGGGCTAGTGGCAGGTGTCCCTGCCCGTGGCAAGGGGTCTGAACTGGATGATCTTGAAGGTCCCTTCCAAGCCAAAGCACTCTGTGATTCTGTGCTTCTATGATTGTGTAATCCAGGGAGTTTCTTATCCAAAGCACATTGTTTACTCCTGCCTATTTGGAGAGGACAGAATGGTATGGCAGGCAATTCCAAAGCATAGTTTGAGGTCAGGCAAATTCCCCTTAAAGGGGGTTGGAAAAGTTTGGGATAATTTTGTTAGCCTGCATCAAAACAGATAACCCCAAACCAAGCAAAAGCAAAAGCAAAACAAACCCAACCAAACCAAACCAACAAAAAAACCCCACCCCAAGACTAAAAGCACACAAAGTGACCCAGAGAGAGACAGTGAAGCAGGAAGTTGCATCCACAGAATCACAGAATGGGAGGGGTTGGAAGGGACCTCTGGAGATCATCCAGTCCACCCCCTGCCTGAGCAGGGTCACCCAGGGCAGGTCACACAGGAACACATCCAGATGGGGCTTGAAAGTCTCCAGAGAAGGAGACTCCACAACCTCTCTGGGCAGCCTGCCCCAGGGCTCCAGCACCCTCAAAGTGAAAAAGTTTCTGCTCATGTTGAATAGAATAGAATAGAATAGAATAGAATAGAATAGAATAGAATAGAATAGAATGGAATGGAATGGAATGGAATGGAATAGAATGGGATAGGATAGGATAGGATAGGATAGGATAGGATAGGATAGGATAGGATAGGATAGGATAGGATAGAATGGAATGGAATGGAATGGAATGGAATGGAACACAACACAACGCAACGCAACACAACACAACACAACACAACACAACAGAATAGAATAGAATAGAATAGAATAGAATAGAATGGAATGGAATAGAATGGAATAGAATGGACTGGAATAGAACACAACAGAATAGAATAGAATAGAATAGAATAGAATAGAATAGAATAGAATAGAATAGAATAGAATAGAATAGAATAGAATAGAATGGAATGGAATAGAATGGAATAGAATAGAATACAATAGAATGGAATGGAATAGAATGGACTGGAATAGAACACAATAGACTAGAATAGAACAGAATAGACTAGAATAGAAATAGAATAGAATAGAATAGAATAGAATAGAATAGAATAGAATAGAATAGAATGAATAGAATAGAATAGAATAGAATAGAATAGAATAGAATAGAATAGAATGGACTGGAATAGAATAGAATAGAATAGAATAGAATAGAATAGAATAGAATAGAATAGAATAGAATGGAACACAAAACAACGCAACACAACACAACAGAATAGAATAGAATAGAATAGAATAGAATAGAATAGAATAGAATAGAATAGAATAGACCAGGTTGGAAGAGACCTTTGAGATCATCAAGTCAAACCTATCACCCAACACCATCTGATCAATTAAACCATGGCACCAAGGGCCTCATCCAGTCTCTTCCTAAACACCTGCAGTGATGGTGACCCCACCACCTCCCTGGGCAGCACATTCCAGTGGCCAATCTCTCTGTGAAGAGCTTCTTCCTAACATCCAGCCTAAAACATGGAACTTCCTGGGTTCCAGCTTGTACCTGTAGTTCCTTGTCCTGTTCCTGGGCACCACCAAAAGAGCCTGGCACCTTCCCCCTGACACCCACCAATCAGATATTGATAGAGAAAGTTCTTCCCAGAGAGAGCTGTTAGCCACTGGAATGTGCTGCCCAGGGAGGTGGTGGAGTCACCATCCCTGTAGGTGTTCAAGAGGGGATTGGATGTGGCACTTGGAGCCATGGTTTAGTCATGAGGTGTTGGGTGCCAGGTTGGACTTGATGATCTTTGAGGTCCCTTCCAACCTTGGTGATTCTGTGACATTGATCAGATCCCCCCTCAGCCTCCTCTTCTCCAGACTAAACAGCCCCAGGGCTCTCAGCCTTTCCTCATGGGAGAGATGTTCAAGTCAGCAGGTTGAGAGCACCAAAAAGCCATTAGACCCAGCTGAGAGGAGCCCAGGAGGGATGCAGCCCTCTGTGCCTGGGTCCTGTGGGATCTCCCGCAGCCTGAATCACACGGCAAGCATCGGGAGATGCATTTGGCATCGTGTCCAACCATGCCTGAATAATCAGGTCAGGCTTATTTGTTGCTGTTCCAATCTCTCCTACAAATACTAACTTCCTTGTTTGATTCTGACTCACTCAGGCCCCACAGCCATCTGCGATTTGGCAGCTTCTGCCGAGTTCAGAGCTGTCAGCAGGAGAGAGGAGGGCTGCTGAGAGAGAGGGAGGCAGAAACTTTTCCAGCCATCAGCCTGCCTGTCTTTGCAGCATGCTTCGTGTGAGCTCTGCTGGCAGCACCTACAACTTCTCTTCCTTTCAGTGGAAGGTCTGCCTGTGCTCCCTGGGCCTGCCCAGCTCTTGATTAAAGAGGTGTTTTTAAATGAGATGAGTGCAATTAAATGTGAGGCTTGGGTGGATCCAAGATCTTAACCAAGGGCTGGAAAATAAGGTATTGCAGATACTGGAGCTGGGCTTGTTCAGTCTGGAGAAGAGGAGGCTTGAGGGGAGACTTCATTGCTCTCTAGGACTCCCAGAAAGGAGGATGGAGTGAGGTGGGGCTTGGGCTTTTGCCCCTAATATCAAGTGATAGAATGGGAAGAAATGGCCTCAAATAGTGCCAGGGGAGGGTTAGGTTGGAGACTAGGAACAATTTCTTTGCAGCAAGAGTGGTCAGGGGTTGGGACAGGCTGCCCAGGGTGGAGTCCCCTTCCCTGGAGGTGTTCAAGAAATGTGTGTCCATGGCACTTGGGGACATGGTTTAATGGCCATGGTGGTGCTGGGTTGATTCCTGGACTCAATGGTCTCAGAGAGCTTTCCCAAGCCAAACACCTCTGTGATTTGGAAGCTGCTGCCCAGAGTCTGTGCAGTGCTGCTGCCAGTCACAGAGCAGGCTGGGCTGGAATCCAGCAGGGCTGCTACGGCAAATCCAGCAAGCCTTTCATAACTTCCTCCACTGCCTTGAAGTTCCCTTGATGACAGCCTGCAAGGCAATGAGCTGGCCTTTGGGATGCCCACACCTGCTCACAGCTGGGACTAACACTCAGCAAACGTTGCCCAAGTGTAGTTGGGAGAGATTTGTTCACCAAAGGGAAGCATTTTCCTTGCTCAGGTCCTTCTTTCGTGGCTCTGATTCTTAGTGTTCTCCCAAATTCAGGGATATGAATCATGGAACACTGAGGCTGGAAAAGATCTCTAAGACCATTAAGTCCAACCTTCTACCCAACACCTCCATGACCACTAGACCATGTGGCCAACCTTCCACCCAGCACCTCCATGACCACTAGACTACATCTACTCCAGGGACATCTCCAGGGGCAGTGACTCCACCACCTCCCTGGGCAGCCTGACCACTCTTGTAGGAAAGAAATTGCTCCTGATAGCCAACCTAAACCTCCCCTGGCACAATTTTAGGCCATTTCCTCTTGTTCTATCTAGGAAGAAGAGACCAACCTTCACCTCACCCCAACCTCCTGTCAGGGAGCTGTAGAGAGCAATGAGATCTCCCCTCAGCCTCCTCTTCTCCAGACTGAACACCCCCAGCTCCCTCAGCTGCTCCTTACCATTCCTGTTCTCCAGACCCTTCACCAGCTTTGTCTGAACAAGCTGCAGCCCCTTAATGTTCTTCCTGTAGTGAGGTGCCCAAAACTGAACTCAGCACTCAAGGTGTGGCCTCACCAGTGCTCAGCACAGGGGCACAATCCATTCCCTACTCCTGCTGGCCGCACTGTTCCCAATCCAGGCCAGGATGCTGGTGGCCTTCTTGGGCACCTGGGCAAGTCTCTCACCCACTTCAATGCACAAGCAGCTGGCTTTTCCCTTCCCCAGCAGTAGGTGAGATTACATCCATCTGAACATTTGGCTTGTGGGGTGGTGGAGTCTTCATTCTTCCCCACTTGAAAGGGCAGTAGAATAAACCCACACAACCCATCCTACACAGAGCCTCTTCTGCTCTGAACTTCTCATAGCATCATAGAATCAACCAGGTTGGAAAAGACCTCAGAGATCATCAAGTTCAATGACACCCCACGCCTCATGACTACTAAACCATGGCACCAAGTGCCACATCCAAGCCTTTTATGAACACCTCCAGGGATGGGGACTCCATCACCTCCCTGGGTAGCACATTCCAGTGGCCAGTTACTCTTGCTGGGAAGAACTTTCTCCTCACCTCCAGCCTAAACTTCCCCTGGCACAGCTTAAGACTGTGTCCTCTTGTTCTGGTGCTGGTTGCCTGGGAGAAGAGATCAACCCCTACCTGACTACAACCTCCCTTCAGGGAGTTGGAGAGAGCAAGAAGGTCTTCCCTGAGCCTCCTCTTCTCCAGGCTAAGCAACCCCAGCTCCCTCAGCCTCTCCTCACAGGGCTGTGCTCCAGACCCCTGCCAGCCTCCTTGCCCTTCTCTGGACACCTTCCAGCAACTCAACATCTTTCCTAACCTGAGGAGCCCAGAACTGGACACAGGACTAACCAGTGTGGCCTAACCAGTGCTGAGTACAGTAGCAGAATGACTTCTGTATCTCCAGTTCCTCTCTTTATTCCATATAGACATGGCAGCAAAGCTGTGGGCTGGTGAGGAGGGACAATTAAATGGAGACTGCACCCAGGCAATAAATATTGCAGAACCCTCTTTAAAGTTGGGAAAATGTCCCTCCAGACCCCTCCCCAGCCTCATTGCCCTTCTCTGGACACCTTCAAGTCTCTCAATGTCCTTCCTAAACTGAGGGGCCCAGAACTGGACACAGGACTCAAGGTGTGGCCTAACCAGTGCTGAGCACAGGGCACAATGACTTCCCTGCCCTTGCTGGCCACACTATTCCTGATGCAGGCCAGGATGCCATTGGGCTTCTTGCCCCCCTGGGCACACTGCTGGCTCATGTTCAGCCTACTATCCACCAGTACCCCTGGGTCCCTCCAGACCTCTCACTCTGCCTCCACTTCCTCCCACTTCCCTCCAGAAAGTCAAGAGTTTCCTGCTGTTTCTTTGCCTGCTTCATTTTCCTTCACTTCAAAACCAAGAATGTTAATGCCTGCTCCACAGGGCTGCAGATAAAAACACAGCTGGAAGATAAACATGGACCAGGGAAGAGCTTTAAGGTCTAGCATCTCACCTCCAGCATGATCTCACACTGCAGGCTGCCCGTGGGGAGAAGAGTGGTGTTCCCAGCCCCCCAGTTTCATGACTTAGCTGCTCCCCAGTCATTTATTATGCTGCCAAACAAAGTGCAGTGATCAGAAGTTCTCCTTGTGTGACTGCATTAAAGAGCTTTGTGGCTCAAGGCCTCTCTGAAGCGACGGAGGTGGACGAATTCCCTCTCCTCTCCCAGCTTTTTTTCATCCAGCTGCAAGCTGTGGGTGTAATGAAAACCAAACTCTCAGTGTGTCTGCCAAGGAACTTGGAAATTCAAGAATGGCATTTCCTTGTTCCTGACCTGCTGCAGCTGGCCTCTTTTTGTGATGCTCAATTAGTCAGCAGTGGGCAGTAGCATTGTTGTGAGGCACATTTTCACTCAACAGAGACTGGGTGTCTCCACGTGGCATTTCAGAAGGAGCAGAAGTTGAGAAGGTTGAGGGTTTTTTTGCTGTGGTTAGGGAAAGAAATGGGGCAAGATTCACCAAAACCTGCTGGGGGTGGCAAGAAGACCCTTCCTCCCTCCTTGCCTTTCTTGGTCAGTACTCACAGCAAGCAGTTCTGCTACCAAGATGATGGGGGCGGGGGGGGGGAGACTGTGGCCCAGGTTGCCCAGAGAGGTGAGAGATGCCCCATGGAATCATAGAATCACAGAATCAGTCAGGGTTGGAAGGGACCACAAGGATCATCTAGTTCCAACCCCCCTGCCATGGGCAGGGACACCCCACACTACATCAGCCTGGCCAGAGCCTCATCCAGCCTGGGCTTAAACACCTCCAGGGATGGGGCCTCAACCACCTCCCTGCACAACCCATTCCAGGGCTTCACCACTCTCATGGGAAAGAACTTCTTCCTCCCCTCCAGCCTGAATCTCCCCACCTCCAGCTTCATTCCATTCCCCCTAATCCTATCACTACCTGAGAGCCTGAGCAGTCCCTCCCCAGCCTTCCTGTAGCCCCCTTCAGATCCTGGAAGGCCACAATGAGGTCACCTGGGAGCCTTCTCTTCTCCAGCCTGAACAGCCCCAACTCCTTCAGTCTGTCCTCACAGGAGAGGTGCTCCAGCCCTCTGCTCCTCCTCGTGGCCCTTCTCTGGAGACCTTCCAGCACCTCCAGATCCCTCTTGGAATAGGGGCTCCAGAACTGGACGCACTACTCAAGGTGTGGTCTCAGCAGAGCAGAGTAGAGGGACACAGAAAACCTTGACAAAATGGACTTCTCCTTGACCTCTTAGTTTATTTCCAAAGCCTCCTGTTTCATTAAGCTTACACACACGAGGGAATGCTGTGAAGATTTGCTCCTTTCTCTGGTACTCAAGAAGGGGACAGACATCAAAGGAAGCAAAGGGAACTCCAGCAGCACCTTCACTGTCTAACCAAGGGCAACGATTTCATCCTCACAGACTTCAAACAAAAGAGGCACCACCAGTTTGTCAGAACAAACCTGCTTACAAACTTGGCCCTGGAGGCAAGTTGAAGTTTCCCTGCAGTCAGCACTGACTTTTGTTTCACACCTCCCTGCCATCAGCATTTCAGCAGCCTTAGGCAGTTGAAGCTGCTCAGCTCCTCTCGGCTCTCAGGGCTATTTCAAAGGCCCACGTGCAAGGCATTGTTGTCACAGCTGGAATCTGAAGCCACCTTCCAAATTCTCTTGTGAATCAGCTCAATCATTTTTCAGATTCTAAGGAGTCAATGCAGTTCAATCTCTGAGTTAGGGGGAAGAGGCAAATTCAGAGCACTCTTGATTTTTTCGCTCAAGCACACAGAGGTTTCTTCCTCTGTGCAAGGATTTTCTGGCCTTTTACCTTTTCCACTAACAACATCTGAAATGGTTGATCTGTTTGAAGGCTTCATAGATGCTTGTGGGACCTTCCCCACCACTCACACCTAGAAAGGACCAGAAACCTGAGAGAGGGCAAGCTGCTCTGAGCCTGGGTTTGCCACGCAGGCAGCAGCAGTGGCATGGGAAGGTGGTTCCAAAGCCTGCTTGCTCCCAGTGCTGGCATGCTCAGAACACACGGCCTCCTGTTCTCTCCCTCTGCCAAATGAAAGCTGTGCAGAGGAAAGAAGAAGAAGGCCCTGAAAGGAAGGCAAAAGGCATGGCTTTCCACATGACTGGAGCAGGACAAGAGATCACTGTGAAATGAAACACAATTAACTCTCCCTATTGCCACGGGTACACGTCACTAGGACAACAGCCTACACTCTCTCTGAAACCCTTTTAACATTCACATGAGATGTGCACAGCAATGGATGAGTTTTGAACAGGCTGTGTGTCTCCAGGAGAAGAAGAAGAGAAGTTGCAAGCCAAGATCAGGCTGATGTGGAAGCAGAGCCTCTTCACCTCTTTCACCTAGGCGTGCTGTTTCGAGGTACCTTCTCTCCTCACTGCCACACTGTGCATCCAGCAGCAGCCTAGGGAAGGGTGACAACATTCCAAGGGTGGAGGACAAACTGAAGGGGCTCCCATGAGGACAGACTGAAGGAGTTGGGGCTGTTCAGGCTGGAGAAGAGAAGGCTCAGAGGTGACCTCATTGTGGCCTTCCAGGATCTGAAGGGGGCTACAGGAAGGCTGGGGAGGGACTGCTCAGGCTCTCAGGTAGTGATAGGACTAGGGGGAATGGAATGAAGCTGGAGGTGGGGAGATTCAGGCTGGAGGGGAGGAAGAAGTTCTTCCCCATGAGAGTGGTGAAGGCCTGGAATGGGTTATCCAGGGAGGTGGTTGAGGCCCCTCCCTGGAAGTGTTTAACCCCAGGCTGGATGAGGCTCTGGCCAGCCTGATCTAGTGTGGGGTGTCCCTGCCCATGGCAGGGGGGCTGGAACTAGATGATCCTTGTGGTCCCTTCCAACCCTGACTGATACTATGATACTATGACAGTGCCTGTCTGAGAGTTCAGCATGGGCCTGGGTAGCATCCATCTTTCTTTCAGGCTGTGGGAAGGAACGAACCAGGCTTTCTGCACATCATTCAGGTGGCAAAACATCCCTCCAGTGTCACATGCCTAGGATGTGGGGTACCACTGTGATCCTACCTCAAAGCAGGATCTCTGTACTAGATGCAGCTTGTTGCCAGAGTGCAGGTAAACATCAGAAGGGACTGCCAGGAGCCAGTCCAGGAGCAGTGGATTAAGCTCAGGCACTCTAGTCTAGGAAAAGAGTCAAAACAAAAAGGAGTGTGGCTGCAGCACTGGGAACAATGGTCCTTGTTCTCCTGCCTTGAGTGGGAGTCAAACCAGTCCCCTGTGATCTGAGCTTGCCAAACCTCAAAGTATAATGCTAGAAGGCAAAAAACCAAAGCCCCAAACCCATTCAGTTTTACAGAGCTGAGCATGTCCAACCCTTTCCTGCCCTTCAAAATGGTTATGTTACATTAGCTGAGAGCACGGGAGTGTTTGCAGGGTTCTCTATAGAGCATGGCACGCTGAAGCCTGGCAAAGGGATGGGAAGGTTTTCAGGAATGCCTCTGGTGCTGCAAAAGGCTCAGGTGGTACAAATCAGCAAAGACTTTCCTTCAGAAAAGAAAAATAGGGTAGGGTATTTCCACCTGGGTTGGCAGGGGGATGGAAGGAGGATGCCAGGAAGCATGACTGAGGAGTCAGCCGAGGGAGCCTGCTTCAGGTACACAACTGTGCAAGGCAATTTCTCTCTGCAGGCACAGAATCCTAGAATGATAGAATCAGCAAGGTTGGAAAAGACCTCAAAGATCATCAAGTCCCACCTGGCACCCAAGACCTCGTGCCTACTAGACCATGGCAAAAAGGGCCACGTCCAGTCCCCTCCTGAACACCTCCAGGGCCGGCGACTCAGCCAGGAGAAGGCAGGTTTAGGCTTTGGGGCATCAAATGCTACAGCTCTTCCAACCTGGTTTATTCTATTGTATCGTATCCTACAGCTGTGGAGCCATGTAAAAGCTACACAAAATAGAGATGTGATCAGGACTGTAGATTTCAAAGCTTTGTCTCAAAGAAAGACCAAGAATAGAACAGAATCTATCTATATATATATATATATATATATATTTATAGATCGAGATGTAGGCATATAGGTTGCGGTTTCAACGTCGACACTGAGCACAGTTTTGTCTCTTCTAAATACAGACCTGGGGATACTTCCTAGCCCAACACATGCACCTACAAAACACATGGGAGCATGCACACAGCTTCCCCTTCTGCCCTTCTGCAGAAGGCTCAGGATATACAGCACTATACATTGAGTTCAACTCAAACCCCAGTGGCAAATTAAGGATGGAATCCAAAAGAAACTCCACGTGAGCTATTACCAACACCTCCCCCCCCCCCAAAAAAAAAACAAAACAAAAGCCCAAAACCCAGAGAGAAAACAAAAATCCAGGGATGCAATTATTTCATCTCAATAAAAACACTGAAGACCATGGTGATGATGCTCTAAGGTTCAGATGATCTAAGATTCAAAAGGCTTTGTCCGGCAAGGCGGTGGCGGATCCCTCCCGGGCGAGAGGCAGCAGTGTGGAACTGGCTGCTCTAAGACATCCCACAGAGGGTTAGGACGGGGTGTGGAGCTTGCCCAGCGCCATCCGAGCTGCCTGTGGGCTCAGACTGCAGAGGCCTCCGCCCGAAAGGACACGGGGCAGTTGTAAGCTGCTCTCCTGACGGCCGGCGGCGCGGAGGGCGACCTGGATGCCCATCGGGAAGGTAAGCGGCGGTTGGCTGGTCGAGCAGGCCGGGAGAAACCCTTCCCACTGGAACACTTGGCTGCCACAGACATCTACAACAGAACAGAGTAGAGTAGAGTAGAGTAGAGTAGAGTAGAGTAGAGTAGAGTAGAGTAGAGTAGAGTAGGGTAGGATAGGATAGGATAGGATAGGATAGGATAGGATAGGATAGGATAGAATAGAATAGAATAGAATAGAATAGAATAGAATAGAATAGAATAGAATAGAATAGAATAGGATAGAATAGGATAGAATAGAATAGGATAGGATAGAATAGGATAGGATAGGATAGGATAGGATAGGATAGGATAGGATAGGGTAGAATAGAATAGAATAGGATAGGATAGAATAGAATAGAATAGAATAGGATAGAATAGAGTATAATAGAATAGGATAGAATAGAGTAGAATAGAATAGAATAGAATAGGATAAAATAGAATAGAATAGGATAGGATAGGATAGAATAGAATAGAATAGAATAGAATAGAATAGAATAGAATAGAATAGAATAGAATAGAATAGAATTAACCAGGTTGGAAGAGACCTTTAAGATCGTCAAGTCCAACCTATCACCCAGCACCATCTAATCAACTCAACCATGGCACCAAGCACCCCATCCAGTCTCTTCCTAAACACCTCCAGTGAAGATGACTCCACCACCTCCCTGGGCTGCACAATCCAATGGCCAATCGCTCGTTCTGCCTAAACCTCCCCTGGCACAGCTTGAGACTGTGTCCTCTTGTTCTGGTGCTGGGTGCCTGGGAGAAGAGCCCAACCCCCACCTGGCTACAACCTCCCTTCAGGGAGTTGGAGAGAGCAAGAAGGTCTCCCCTGAGCCTCCTCTTCTCCAGGCTAAGCAACCCCAGCTCCCTCAGCCTCTCCTCACAGGGCTGTGCTCCAGACCCCTCCCCATCCTCTTTGCCCTTCTCTGGACACCTTCCAGCATCTCAACATCTTTCCTAACCTGAGGAGCCCAGAACTGGACACAGGACTCCAGGTGTGGCCTAACCAGTGCTGAGTACAGGGCAGAATGACCCTGTACACAGAAGGCAATTCCTTGCTGGAACAAGTCAGGGCTTTTGCGGAACGCAGCAGGAATGTAGGAACATATTTGGGATGAGCTCAGAACAGGTGGTGTGAAGCTATTAAAAGGAGCAGAGAGATGCAGAGAATGCACAGGAACAGCCATGGCCACGCACAGGGACTCCCACAGGGGTGGCTGGGGTTTAGCATCCATGGAGACAGGTGTCAGACACCAGGAGAGGTACAAAGGGTTAGTGCAAGCCAAGGCTGACCTTCAGTGCCCGTTGCTTTTCATATTTGGAAGGGGGTTTTGTCAATGAATTATCTTAGAACTGTAGAATTGTTTGGCTTGGCAAAGCCCTCCAAGATCATCCAGTCCAAGCAGCAGCCCACCACCACCGTGGCCATCAAACCATGGCCCACAGTGCCATGGCCACAGGTTTCGTGGTACACCTGCAGGGATGGTGACTCCACCACCGCCCTGGGCAGCCTGTTCCAACCCCTGACCACTCTTGCAGCTAAGAAAGTGTTCCTCATCTCCAACTTGACCCTCCCCTGGCACAATTTTAGGCCATGGCCTCTCCTACTATCATATGAGACTAGAGAGAAGAAAACCAACTCCCACCTCACTGCAACCTCCTTTCAGGGAGCTGTCGAGGGCAATGAGGTCTCACCCTCAGCCTCCTCTTCTCCGGGTTAAACAACCCAAGTCCCCTGTAGCTACAGACGCTGAGGGGCTGGAGTTTGTCCAGAGAAGGACAGAAAAGATGGGGAAGGGTCTTGAGAACAGGGCTGGGGAGGAGCAGTGAGGGACCTGGGGGTGTTTGGTGTGGAGAACAGGAGGCTGAGGGGAGATCTCATTGCTCTCTACAGCTCCCTGAAAGGAGGCTGGAAGTAGGTGGGGTTGGTCACTTCGCCCTAGTGACAAGTGATAGGAGGAGAGGAAATGGCCTGAGGAGAGGTTTAAGTTGGAGATTAGAAGAAACTCCTTCCCTGAAAGAGTTCTCAACTACTGGCACAGGCTGCCCAGGTGGTTGAATCTACCTGAAGGGAGGTAGTAGCCAGGAGGGGGTTGGTCTCCTCTCCCAGGCAAGCAGCACCAGAACAAGAGGACACAGTCTCAAGCTGTGCCAGGGGAGCTTTAGGCTGGATGTTAGGAAGAAGTTCTTCACAGAAAGAGAGATTGGCCATTGGACTGTGCTGCCCAGGGAGGTGGTGGAGTCACCATCACTGGAAGTGTTTAAGAAGAGCCTGGATGAGGCACTTGGTGCCATGGCTTAGTTGATCAGATGGTGTTGGGTGATAGGTTGGACTTGATGGTCTTGAAGGTCTTTTCCAACCTGGTTACTTCTATGCTATTCTATTCTAATGGTACCTCACTTTGTACAGGTGATAATGGCAACATAAAATGTGAGATTATGGAGTGACAAACCCAGCAGAGTCACTTTGGGCTTTGATGTGCACTCAGTCCTTGCCTGGTTATTATTTCTTCTCTCCACACTCACTGATGAAAAGAAATCAGAAGCTTCCTGGGTTTGAGTGTCTGTGCTGCAGCGAAGACGTGTCTGCTAAGCAACACATTGCTGCATCACTGCAGGGCTGCCAGAGAGCCATGCAGCAGCATGGTCACATCCTCAGCTCTTGCAAGCCACAGAGCTCCACTGCAGTCTGTGAGTTTGTGCCAGTTGAAGGCACACACAACTGACAGCCTGAACCCCCTGCAGTTTCTCAGCCCCAAAGACATTTGCCTTCTCTTTTCTGAGACACCATGGGGCATATCTCATTGTGCTCCTGGCCCAGCAAAAAGGGGTTTTTGGTGGCCTTTTACAGAACCTACACCTTGCAGTCTGTTTTCACAGGATCACGGGATCATAGGATGTTAGGGGTTGGAAGAGCATCAAGTCCAACCTCCCCCTGCCAGAGCAGACCCATAGAATCCAGCACAGGTTGCATAGGAACACATCCATAGAATCTACCAGGTTGGAAAAGACCTCAGAGATCATCAAGTCCAACCTATTACCTAACACTTAACACCTCCTGACAACTAAACCATGGCTCCAAGTGCCACGTCCAATCCCCTCTTGAACACCTCCAGGGATGGGGACTCCACCACCTCCCTGGGCAGCACATTCCAGTGGCCAATTACTCTTGCTGGGAAGAACTTTCTCCTCCACCTCCAGCCTAAACTTCCCCTGGTGCAGCTTGAGACTGTGTCCTCTTGTTCTGGTGCTGGGTGCCTGGGAGAAGAGACCAACCCCTATCTGGCTACAACCTCCCTTCAGGGAGTTGGAGGGAGTAATGAGGTCTCTCCTGAGCCTCCTCTTCTCCAGGCTAAGCAACCCCAGCTCCCTCAGCCTCTCCTCACAGGGCTGTGCTCCAGACCCCTCCCCAGCTTTGTTGCCCTTCTCTGGACACCTTCCAGCATCTCAACATCTTTCCTAAACTGAGGACCCCAGAACTGGACACAAACCCTGGACACAAACCCTATGGCCACAAATCCATATGGGTTTTGAAAGCCTCCAGAGAAGGAGACTCCCCAACCCCTCTGGGGAGCCTGTGACCCTCACAGTGAAGAAGCTGCCCCTTGTGTTGAGGTGGAACCTCCTGTGCTGCAGCCTGCATCCACTGCCCTGCTTTTGTAACAATCTGTTTCCCTTTTCAGCAAGAAAGAATGGGGGCAAAGGCAGCATTTCCAATCTGCTGCAAATGAAATGCAGCCAAAGAGAAATTCATTAGTCATGCCAGAATCCTCCTGTATATTCTGCTTGAATATACAGGGAGAAGCCTGCAACTGAGCCATGACTGTGAGGAGATCGCTTTATGACTGGATCCATTATGGAGCTACAATATCCCTTTCCATAGGCAGTTCCAAGGGTATCTTGAAACAAGCAAGCAGCCTGCATGCTGCAGAAAGCAAGCTAAGCCCTCCATGATTTTGACATGGCCAGGTGTGCTTTGGGGAGCCTTAAGAAACAGCCTCAGCTAAAGGAAGGAGGGAGGGAGTTAAGACCTGGCTGCAGTCCCCTGAGGAGCTGCACTGCAGTTAAAATCCAGCTTTACACAACAGCAGCAGAGATCAGAATCTGGCATGTTGTCTCCACTGGTCATTCTTCATTCCATGCTTCCACCCTCCCACAACTCTGATAGCTCCAGAGGAAGTCACAGAATGGCAGAATATTAGGGGTTGGAAGGGACCTCAAAAGATCCTTGAGTGCAACCTCCCTGCCAGAGCAGGATCACCCAGGGCAGGTCACACAGGAACACATCCAGGTGGATTTTGAATGTCTCCAGAGAAGGAGACTCCACAAGCTCTCTGGTCAGCCTGTTCCAGCCCCCAGCACCCTTACAGTGAAAAAGTTTTTCCTTATATTCATGTGGAATCTCCTCTGCTCCAGCTTGCACCCTCATTCACACTGATTCACACCCCTGATTCCTGATTCCAGTTCAAGAAGGACAGGGATCTGCTGGAGAGAGTCCAGTGGAGGGCTACAAGGATGACTACCTGCATCAGGAATAGTGTGGCCAGCAGGAGCAGGGAAGTCAATGTGCCCTGTGCTCAGCACTGGTTAGGCCACACCTGGAGTCCTGTGTCCAGTTCTGGGCTCCTCAGTTTAGGAAAGATGTTGAGATGCTGGAAGGTGTCCAGAGAAGGGCAACAAAGCTGGGGAGGGGTCTGGAGCACAGCCCTGTGAGGAGAGGCTGAGGGAGCTGGGGTTGCTTAGCCTGGAGAAGAGGAGGCTCAGGGGAGACCTTCTTGTTCTCTGCAACTCCCTGAAGGGAGGTTGTAGCCAGGTGGGGGTTGGTCTCCTCTCCAGCAACCAGCACCAGAACAAGAGGACACAGTCTCAAGCTGTGCCAGGGGAAGTTTAGGCTGGAGGTGAGGAGGAAGTTCTTCCCAGCAAGAACAATTGGCCATTGGAACGTGCTGCCCAGGGAGGTGGTGGAGTCCCCATCCCTGCAGGTGTTCAAGAGGGGATTGGATATGGAACTTGAAGCCATGGTTTAGTAGTCATGAGGTGTTGGGTGACAGGCTGATGATCTTTGAGGTCTTTTCCAACCTTATTGATTCTGTGATTCTACGACTAGGGGACTGGAGCACTGCCTGGTGAGGAGAGGGCTGCCTGATGGGGCTTTTTGGTCTGGAAAAGAGAAGACTGAGAGGGGACTTAATAACTGTTTATACACATCTGAGGGCTGGGGGTCAGGAGGGAGGGGACAGGCTCTGCCCATTTTATCCCTGGGATAGGACAAGGAGCAATGGATAGAAGCTGCAGCACAGGAGGTTCCACCTCAACACAAGCAGGAACTTCTTTACTGTAAGGGTCTCAGAGCACTGGAACAGGCTCCCCAGGGGGGTTGTGGAGTCTCCTTCTCTGGATGCTTTCAAGGCCTGTCTGGATGTGTTCCTGTGTGACCTGAGCTAGATTGTATGGTCCTGCTCTGGCAGGGTGGGGCTGGACTGGATGATCTCTTTGGGTCCCTTCCAACCCCTGCCATCCTGTGAGCTGTGATCCTGGGTGATTCATCCAGATCCTGCCCTAAAGGATCTGTTTCTGCAGACTTCTTCACAAGATCCTTTTAGCCTGCCTCATTTGAGAATCTTGGAGCTTGCTATCAAACTGAATTATTTGGGGTTTGGTTTTTTTCCATGATGAACCTTACCTCTGGTAACTTCTGCCTCTCCTTTCCTTGCTTGAGCTGCTGCCCAATCTGCCTGGCTGAGCTCCTGGGCGATTCTTGCTTGCCTTGCTCCATCTGGAACATTTCTAAGCACTGACTCAACGCCTCACAAGCCCCATCTGTGAATTCAGAATGTGCCCTTGTCCACCTCTCCTTGCAGCACTTCAGAGGGCAGGCAGAAGCCACTGTTGACTTTTCATAGTTTTTCAAGAGCTTCTCAACCACTCCATAGTTTGACCTTGAGTCGGCGGAACGCGGCCGGCCGGAGAAGTCGCTCGGTCGCCACTCGTGCTCGTGGAGCACCTGCCTGTAACCACTGCCACTTGGAAGTCCATTTGCTTGCTTTTGTGGCCCTGCTGTCGTTCTGACAGCTTTGCTGGGGTGGCTGGCTTCTTGCTCCTTGGCTGCAGGCAGTTTGGGATTGGAAACACAAGGTGGATTTCCAGTCTCTGTCCTGCTAACAGCAGGGTCGCACAAGGGGCCGCAGGGGCTGGGGTCTACTGCTGCTGCTGGGGGCACCTGGTTTGCTTGCAGAGCGTTGTTGCCTTTATCTGTGTGAAACACAGCCCTGTTAAACTCAACAATCTTGGCTGCTAAAGTCTCATTTCTTTGGGTCCTCCCCAAAGCACACCTGGAGCCTTCCAGAAGATCACTGTGCAGGGTGGCAGGGCGTAAAAGTCAGCGCAGAAGTAAGGGCTGCTGTGAGGCTTGGGAGTTTGTTTCTGCTGCAGCCTGCTGCTTTGGGCCATATTTCCATCTGAACAACTCTTCTGGGCTGACAGGGGGAAGGGTCACTTCTGTTGTCTTTGCTCACATCACAGGCCCATGTGTTGTGACAGAAACTTGTCAGGGCATGGCACTCATTTCTGCTTCCAGCCGTGGCAGCAGCGACCATCACAGGACCCCTCCCGGCCTGCCCCTCGCTTGCACAGGCTGCTGCTGCGTCACTCTGGGTGACAGGTGAAGGACTCCCCAGCTTCCTTCCACTCCTGCAGTCCTGAGCCTTGCCACTGCTTTTGCTGCCTGGATCTCTCAGGGGTGTTTCAGAAAGCTGTATGATTGCAGAAAGGGAGTTGGTTAGGTGCCGGGAAGTGCTCCGGGGAGGAACCGGTGGAGCTTCTTTCTTCTGCCAGGGTCTGCAGTCTGCTCCTCTGTCCCTGGTGAGACTGCCATGGGACATGTCCCTCAGAGCCTTGCTGGAGCTCATCAGGTTCTTCCTGTTATGATGCTCCTCTGTTTCAAAAGCAGCCTGTGATTCATTGCTGGACACATGATTCATCTGAGGCAGGATAACTGTGCCTTGGGATTCCTCAGAGTCCCCCAGGAAAGGAAGTGACTTCATTCTGGAAAGGAGAGGAGAGGTGCTTTAGGGCTGAGCAAGAAGAGCATTCCCCCAGGGGGACAGGGATTCACTTTTTCCCCCATGAGCAGGTGTTTCACCACTGCCTGCCTTCAAAAGCTTTGGGAGCAGTCTAGCTGCAGCCCCAGGGTGTTTGTAACATAAATGAAGGCTCTGAAGCAAAAGCTCCTTCCCTGCATTCCTCTCCCTTGCCACGGAAATTCTTTTTCTCTTCTTCTCTCAGCTTTTCTGGATGTTTGCTTGTTTTCTCCCCTACCCTACAGTAAGGACCCAAAGTGGAGCCTGTGAGTCCTACTGATTCCAGCTATGAACTGAATGAACCAAGGCCCCAGTGAATCCCTTCTGCAGCTTACACATGACAGCACAAATGTTCCCTTGAGAGCTGTTCCAGAATCGCCTTTCTCAGCCAGGGCTTTGAAACTGTGCATCAGCTCTGACTCTGTTTGCTTTAAAGGTACAAACACTGAGCCAGCTGCTGTAATGCATCAGGGACATGCAGCTGCCTGACTGCCTGGGGCAGGGGAAGAATCACAGACTCACAGAGTGCCAGGCTGCAAGGGACCCCAAGGATCACAGAATTATCAGGGTTGGAAGGGACCTCAAGGATCAGCCAGCTCCAACCCCCTGCCATGGGCAGGGACACCTCACACCGCAGCAGGTTGCTCACAGCCACAGCCAGCCTGGCTGCAAACACCTCCAGGCATGAGGCTTCCACCACCTCCCTGGGCAACCTGTGCCAGGCTCTCACCACCCTCAGGGGGAACAACTTCTTCCTGACATCCAATCTCAATCTCCCCATTTCTAGTTGTGCTCCATTCCCCCTAGTCCTATCACTCCCTGACATCCTCAATCTCAAAGGTCTTTTCCAACTTGGTCTATTCTATTCTATTCTATTCTATTCTATTCTATTCTATTCTATTCTATTCTATTCTATTCTACTCTAGCCTAGCCTAGCCTAGCCTAGCCTAGCCTAGCCTAGCCTAGCCTATCCTATTTATATTCTATCCTATCCTATCCTATCCTATCCTATCCTATTTATATTCTATCCTATCCTATCCTATCCTATCCTATCCTATCCTATCCTATCCTATCCTATCCTATCCTATTCTATTCTATTCTATTCTATTCTATTCTATTCTATTCTATCCTAGCCTAGCCTAGCCTAGCCTATCCTATCCTATTTATATTCTATCCTATCCTATCCTATTTATATTCTATCCTATCCTATCCTATCCTATCCTATCCTATCCTATCCTATCCTATCCTATCCTATCCTATCCTATCCTATTCTATTCTATTCTATTCTATTCTATTCTATTCTATCTTATATTTTAGCACAAGTGTCTGGTTGTCCTTCCCTCTCTTGCCTTGTTGCACTCTTGGATTGTCAGTTCCTGTCACACCCCTCACACTTAAGGCTAGATCTGAGCTTAATGTAAGAACCCCCCATCCTAACAGATCTATGTAGTGTTGTGTGGACCCTGGAAATGGGTCAGAGGCAGACAGAAGTATCTGTTCCTGTTACATGGGCCCTGGAAATGGCTCCAAGGCAGGCAGAAATATCTGTTCCTGTTGTATGGGCCCTGGAAATGGCTCCAAGGCAGGCAGAAATGTCTGTTCCTGTTGTATGGGCCCTGGAAATGGGTTCAAGACAGACAGAAATGTCTGTTCATGTTGTGTGGACCCTGGAAATCACTCCAGGGCAGTCAAAAACATCTGTTCATGTTGTATAGGTTGTATGGCCCCTGGAAATGGATTCAAAGCAGAGGGAAGTATCTGTTCAGTTATGTGGACCTTGGAGATGGGTCCAAGACAGACAGAAATGTCTGTTCCTGTTGTATGGGCCCTGGAAATGGCTCCAAGGCAGTCAAAAATATCTGTTCATGTTGTATAGGTTGTATGGACCCTGGAAATGGGTTCAAAGCAGAGAGAAGTATCTGTTCATGTTGTATGGTCCCTGGAGATGGGTCCAAGACAGACAGAAATATCTGTTCCTGTTGTATGGGTCCTGGAAATGGCTCCAAGGCAGTCAAAAATATCTGTTCATGTTGTATAGGTTGTATGGACCCTGAATATGCATCCAAGGCAGGCAGAAATATCTCTTCATGTTGTATGGACCCTGGAAATGGGTTCAAGACAGACAGAAATGTCTGTTCATGTTGTGTGGACCCTGGAGATGGGTTCAAGACAGACAGAAATGTCTGTTCCTGTTGTGTGGACCCTGGAGATGGGTTCAAGACAGACAGAAATGTCTGTTCATGTTGTATGGACCCTGGAAATCACTCCAGGGCAGTCAAAAACATCTGTTCATGTTGTATAGGTTGTATGGACCCTGAATATGCATCCAAGGCAGGCAGAAATATCTGTTCATGTTGTATGGACCCTGGAGATGGCTCCAAGGAAGTCAAAAATACCTGTGCACTTTCCCAAGCCTCTACATAGCCATTAGAAAGAAGAAGACCATTTCATCTCACACAAATCCTAACTTCATGGTGGTAGGTTCTAGAGATGAAACTCCATTTTGCCAATAAAAACTGCCTCTATCATACTTCAGTGCATTTCACCTGAGTATTTCATGCTGAGCACTGAAACATTAGCATGGCATCTGCCCAGCTCCTCAGAAACCCAACAGCAAAGCCCCCTTCAAAGAAGAGGAGTCTCAAGGGTCATAGTATCATAGTATCAGTCAGGGCTGGAAGGGACCACAAGGATCAGCTAGTTCCAACCCCTGCCATGGGCAGGGACACCCCACACTAGATCAGGCTGGCCAGAGCCACAACCAGCCTGGGCTTAAACACCTCCAGGGATGGGGCCTCAAACACCTCCCTGCACAACCCATTCCAGGGCTTCACCACCCTCATGGGGAAGAACTTCCTCCTCACCTCCAGCTTCATTCCATTCCTCCTAGTCCTATCACTACCTGAGATCCTGAGAAGTCCCTCCCCAGCCTTCCTGTAGGCCCCCTTCAGATACTGGAAGGCCACAATAAGGTCACTTCTCCTCTCCAGACTGAACAGCCCCAACTCCTTCAGTCTGTCCTCACAGCAGAGCAGCTCCAGCCCTCTGCTCCTCCTCGTGGCCCTTCTCTGGACACCTTCCAGCACCTCCAGATCCCTCTTGCAATAGGGGCTCCAGAACTGGAGGCAGTACTCCAGGTGGGGTCTCAGCAGAGCTGAGCAGAGGGGGAGAATCCCCTCCCTTGCCCTGCTGGCCACACTTCTCCTGCTGCAGCCCAGGCTCTGATTGGCTTTCCGGGCTGCAAGTGCACACTGAGAGCTCCTGTTGAGCTTCTCCTCCCCCAGCACCCCCAAGTCTCTCTCCTCAGGGCTGCTCTCCAGCCAGTCCCTGCCCAGCCTGCATTTGTGCCTGGGATTGCCTCGACCCAGCTGCAGGACCCTGCCCTTGGTCTTGTTGAAGCTCCGGAGGTTGGCTTGTGCCCACCTCTCCAGCCTGTCCAGGTCCCTCTGGATGGATCCCTTCCCTTCAGTGTGTCTGCTGCACCACACAGCTTGGTGTCATCAGCAACCTTGCTGAGGCTGCACTCAATGCCACTGTCCATGGCACCCACAAAGATATTGAGCAAGCCTGGTCCCAGGACTGATCCCTGAGGGACTCTGCTTGTCACTGGCCTCCACTGGGCCATGACCCCTTGACATTTTCTTCCTCTCACATGAAGAGTCAAAATGTGGGGTTTTTTTACCTTCTGTGGTTGGACTTCTTTCGAATTTCTTCTTGATAGCTGCACAACTCTTCACTGACCCTGGCAAGTTCTTTCAGAGCCTTTGTGAAAGATAAAAACAAGCCCTCAGCATAAGCCTTGCACATGGTTATCTCCAGAGGCATTCTGTGGTGGATTTGCTTTTAAGAGACACGGCGGTGGGAAGCAGCACAAGGAAGAGGTATCAAACTGTCCCCAGGCTGGGAGGAAGGGTAAAGAACATGCTGGTAAAACATTTATGCAGTGAGAAGACAACCAGCAACAGCAAACCCAGGAGGAATTAGAGGTGGTGCCCTGCTGGGAAGCTGAAATCAGGGACACAGACTCACAGGATGCACTGGGTTGGAAGGGACCTCTAGAGGTCATCAAATCCAGTCCCCCCAGCAGCATGCAAGGACATAGAATCATAGAATCATAGAATCAGTCAGGGTTGGAAGGGACCACAAGGATCATCTAGTTCCAACCCCTGCCATGGGCAGGGACACCCCACACTAGATCAGGCTGGCCAGAGCCTCATCCAGCCTGGGCTTAAACACCTCCAGGGATGGGGCCTCAACCACCTCCCTGGATAACCCATTCCAGGGCTTCACCACTCTCATCCCCAACTAGATCAGGTTGCTCAGAGCCCCATCAAGCCTGACCCTGAGTGTCTCCATGGCTCTCCAGCACCTCCCTGGGCAACGTGCTGCAGTGTTCCACCACCCTCTGAGTAAAGAATTTCTTCCTCAGTTCCTTAGGTTCACGTGGCAGGCCCAAGCCCTCAGCATTTCCCTCACCCTTGTAACTGAAGCATGCTCCTTTACTTTACTTACTACATTGAGGTCACCAATGTAATTCTTGGTACTTTTCTGGGAAGTTTTGCTGCTGAGGCAGTCTGCAGGCTCCTCATGGTTCTCAAAGGCCAGGCTGTCCATCAACAGGGTGTTGTTTCTGCTCTTGGCTCTGGTTTCTTTACAATCCTGTCCTGGTTTACTGAGCAAACTCTGTTTTTCCATCCTGTCATTTGTCACATTGTGTTGACAGCTCAGCTCCACAGTGTCACTCTCATCCAAAGTAGGGGAATGCATGGACAGCTGCAGCATCTTGCTCTGGATGGCCTTATTGTCATGGACACTCATATTGCTCTCCCTTCTAAGTTTTACCTCCTGGTACAGCTGAAAAACCAACAGAACCTTCTGTTCAATCATGGGATTCTGGGATGAACCTCAGAGTGAAAGAATACAGGCATCCTGTGCTTGGGATGAGGCTTCACCCACTAGCACCGAGCAGAGAGATGGACATGTGTTAGTAGAAAAGCAGGATACATCTCAGACCATTACTGTCAGAGGATGAGGAAAGAGCTCTCAGCATTCATAAACTCACCATGAGCACAGACACTGCAATCATAGAATCCCAGAATCATAGAATCAATAAGGTTGGAAAAGACCTCAGAGGTCATCAAGTCCAACCTGGCACCCAACACAGAATCACAGTATCCCCAAGGCTGGAAGAGACCTTAAAGATCATCGAGTCCAACCTGTCACCCAACACCTCATGACAACCAAACCATGGCACCAAGTGCCACATCCAATCCCCTCTTGAACACCTCCAGGGACAGGGACTCCACCACCTCCCTGGGCAGCACATCCCAGTGGCCAGTTACTCTTGCTGGGAAGAACTTTCTCCTCACCTCCAGCCTAAACTCCCCTGGCGCAGCTTGAGACTGTGTCCTCTCGTTCTGCTGCTGCTTGCCTGGGAGAAGAGACCAACCCCCACCTGGCTACAACCTCCCTTCAGGGAGTTGTAGAGAGCATTAAGGTCTCCCTGAGCCTCCACTTCTCCAGGCTAAACACCCCCAGCTCCCTCAGCCTCTCATAGAGCTTGTGCTCCAGACCTCTCCCCAGCCTCGCTGCCCTTCATCTCTCAAGGGAAGCAGTGGATTCCCCTACCCTGCACAGTATTAATACTCATCTTGCCAGGCTGCTGCTCATTTCAACTCCACTGTCACATAGAAAGGTTGAACCAGGTGATCCTTGGGGTCCCTTCCAACCTGGCATTCTGGGATTCTGTAGAACTGTGAAGTCTTTGCCATGGTTTTAAAACCATGTATGGCTTCCACACCTGGGATAAGCTTGGAAGGGATCTCTTGAGGTCAGTGGCCCTGCCTTGAGCCAGAAGTTGTATGGTTGGCTTCCAAGAAATAGCAGCCCACTATGCAGTAGACACAGCCCTGATCTGATGGATGGGGAGTGTGAGGGAATGGGAGGGAGGGAGAAGGCTCTGGCTGTCCTGTTAAAGGATGTTAGTTTAAGGAGAGGAAGTGAATTCTCAGCCCATACCCCACCACCTGCACTGGAATAGACTCTTCTGGCTGTCAGAGAAGTGGAATTCCTCCCTCTGACTGCAGTGGTAAACCAGTATGGCACAATGGCTGGTACTCAGCAATGTGTTGTCACCTTCTTTCATGCCACCTGCTGAGATCCAGTGGCTTCATTAGTAAATGGAAAGGTGTCAAGTAGTGCCACCCAGCACATTCCAAGCAGGAAATTGGGATAAACTATAACCTAGAAAAAAAACAGTGACACCACAAAACCCTGTTCTGCTTACAGTATCATTTCCAGTGCCAAAAATCCTCTGGCTCTTTATAAACATTCATGCTGCAAGTTGCTCTTCTGAAGAAAGCACAGAGCAGGCACCTCTGCAGAGCCTTCTGCCTGCTCCCTCGCACAGCCTGAGGCCACCACAGCAGCTTTTGGAAGGAGGCTGCAAGAGAGTAACAGCTTGAAGAACATGTGGCCATGGCAGGGGTAGTGCTGGGGGTTAGAAGCATTCCCAGGTTCAAAGGCTTGACATCTGACCTCATCCTGGGCTTTCAGATTTCACTCCCAAAGCCCAGCTGCTCATGGAACCTGAGGGCTGAACTTCGCGGTTTCCAAGCAATGAGGGCCACAGATGGAGTCAGCAGAGCAGTAAGAAGGAGGATACCGCCTCAGAACTCAGCAGTATCATCTCCTGAACCAAAGAAGCCTTCCTGGAGTAATCACAGATTGCTTCAGCTTGTCAGGGACATGTTGTCAACCCGCCCCCCCCACACACACACACCTGCAGTGAGCAGGGACAAGCTCCAATTAGATCAGGCAGCTCAGGGCCACATCAAGTCTGATCTTGAGTATCTCCAGGGATGAGGCTTTAACCATACCCCTGGGCAACCTGTTCCAGTATTTCACCACCCTCATTGTGAAGAACTTCCTCCTGAGGTCCAACCTAAATCTGTCCTGCTCCAGTTTCAAACCATTGCCTCTCATCCTGTCACTACAGCACCTCCCCCTTGCCTTACAGAATCACAGAATTGTTTGGGTTGGAAGGGACCCCAGGGATCAACCCTCCTGCCATGGGCAGGGACACCTCACACTACAGCAGGTTGCTCACAGCCACAGCCAGCCTGGCTGCAAACACCTCCAGGCAGGAGGCTTCCACCACCTCCCTGGGCAACCTGTGCCAGGCTCTCACCACCCTCCTGGGGAACAACTTCTTCCAAACATCCAATCTGAATCTACCCATTGCTAGTTTTGTTCCGTTCCCCCCAGTCCTATCACTCACTTTCACCCTCAAAAGTCCCTCCCCTGCTTTCTTGTAGCCCCCTGCAGATACTGGAAGGCCACAATCAGATCTCCTCAGAGACTTCTCTTTTCCAGACTGAACAGCCCCAACTCCCTCAGGCTGTCCTCACAGCAGAGCAGCTCCAGCCCTCTGCTCCTCCTCGTGGCCCTTCTCTGGAGGGAAAAAAAAACCAGACCTGAAGTGACCTGCAGTCACTTCACCCTGAGTGAGAATGTTCAGAGCTCTGTTTAATAGTACCTCTTCTATTTTCTTCTGCATGATTTTCCACTGACATTCCCATTCTTTCCTTTCATTGTCAAATCTCTCCAGCAATTCCATCTTCTCTCTATTCCAGCTCCTCTCGGTGCTCTCCAGTTGTTGCCGCAGGTCCATGGTTACAGGCTGTGCAACAGCAAGAAGACAGCTCTGCTTGCTTCCTTTCTTCCCTGGATGATTCCTACAAGTTGAGCAGAGTCAGTCTCTTACTTGGGTTTGAGTCTAGCTGTCAGGGAAAAAAAAGCCCCAAAATTCCCAAGCAAAATTCAGCTTCCACTGCACTCAAAACCTTTTGCAATCTAAATATCCACGGCTAATGAACTTCGAAACCATGTCAATACCTTCTTAGAACTGGATGGGATGGGATGGGATGGGATGGGATGGAATGGAATGGAATGGAATGGAATGGAATGGAATGGAATGGAATAGAATAGAATAGAATAGAATAGAATAGAATAGAATAGAATAGAATAGAATAGAATAGAATAGAATAGAATAGAATAGAATAGGAGTGGAATAGAGTGGAATAGAATAGAATGGAATGGAATGGAATAGAATAGAATAGAATAGAATAGAATAGAATAGAATAGAATAGAATAGAATAGAATAGAATAGGATAGGATAGGATAGGATAGAGATAGGATAGAGTAATGGATGGAATGGAATGGAATGGAATGGAATGGAATGGAATAGAATAGAATAGAATAGAATAGAATAGAATAGAATAGAATAGAATAGAATAGAATAGAATAGAATAGAATTAACAAGGTTGGAAGATACCTTTGAGATCATCAAGTCCAACCTATCACCCAGCACCATCTAATCAACTAAACCATGGCACCAAGCACCCCATCCAGTCTCTTCCTAAACACCTCCAATGATGGTGACTCCACCACCTCCCCTGGCAGCACATTCCAACGGCAAATCTCTCTTTCTATGAAGAATTTCTTCCTAACATCCAGCCTGAACCTCCCCTGGCACAGCATGAGACTGTGTCCTCTTGTTCTGCTGCTGGTTGCCTGGGAGAAGGGACCAACCCCCACCTGACTACAACCTCCCTTCAGGGAGTTGGAGAGAGCAAGAAGGTCTCCCCTGAGCCTCCTCTTCTCCAGGCTAAGCAACCCCAGCTCCCTCAGCCTCTCCTCACAGGGCTGTGCTCCAGACCCCTCCCCAGCTTTGTTGCCCTTCTCTGGACACCTTCCAGCATCTCACCATCTTTCCTAAACTGAGGAGCCCAGAACTGAACACAGAACTCAAGGTGTGGCCTAACCAGTGCTGAGTGCAGGGGGAGAATGACCTCCCTGGTCCTTCTGGCCACACTATTCCTGATGCAGGCCAGGATGCCATTGGCCTTCTTGGCCACCTGGTCTCTCTTGGACTCAGCAGAGAAGGGTTAGACTCAATGATCTTGAAGGTGTCTTTTCCAACCAAAACAATTCTGTGACTCTATGATTTAATGTTTTTCTCTCCCTTTTTTGGCTACATTTCTGTCTTTATTGCCTTTCAAAGTGTTTCTGAGAAATAAACAAAAGTTAACTCTCTGCTCAAGTGGAATCCTTTCAAATTATGTCAGAACAAAAGAAATGAAATGTGTAAATGCTGTAAGGTCATAAACAAGACAAGGAGGGAGGCATAACCTGTCTAGAATCATGAATGGTAGGGGTTGGAAGGCACCTTGAAAGATCAGTCACAGACACAGTCTCAAGCTGTGCCAGGGGAGGTTTAGGCTGGATGTTAGGAAGAAGTTCTTCCCAGAAAGAGAGCTTGGCCATTGGAATGTGCTGCCCAGGGAGGTGGTGGAGTCACCATCACTGGAGGTGTTTAAGAAGAGGCTGGATGAGGCACTTGGTGCCATGGTTTAGTTGATTAGATGGTGACAGGTTGGACTAGATGATCTCAAAGTTCTTTTCCAGCTTGGTCTATCCTATCCTATCCTATCCTATCCTATCCTATCCTATCCTATCCTATCCTATCCTATCCTATCCTATCCTGTCGTCCTGTCCTGTCCTATCCCATTCCATTCCATTCCATTCCATTCCATTCCATTCCATTCCATTCCATTCCATTCCATTCCATTCCATTCCATTCCATTCCAACCCCCAGCCAAGGCAGGATCAGCCAGGGCAGGTGACAAAGGAACACATCCAGGTGAGGCTGGAAAGCCTCCAGAGAAAGAGCCTCCGCAACCTCTCTGGCATGCTGTTACAGAGCACCATCACCCTCACAGAAGAGAATGCTCTCCTCATATTGAGGTGGAACTTCCTGGGTTCCAGCTTATCTCCCTTGTTCCTTGTCCTGTCACAGGACACCACTGAAAAGAGCCTGGCCCCTTCTTCTTGCCCCACACCCCTCAGATATTTATCAACACCATTAAGATCCCCTCTCAGCCTTCTCTTCTCCAGAATAAGCAGCCCCATGTCTCTCAGTCATTCTTCATAGGAGATGTGTTCATGTCCCTTCATCATCCTCATAACCTCCACTGGACTCTGTCTAGCAGATCCCTAGAACTTGCCCAAGTGGTTGCAACCAGGAGGGGGTTGGTCCCAGGAAACCAGCACCAGAACAAGAGGACACAGTCTCAAGCTGTGCCAGGGGAGGTTTAGGCTGGGGGTGAGGAGAAAGTTCTTCCCAGAAAGAGTAATTTGCCATTGGAATGTGCTGCCCAGGGAGGGGTGGAGTCCCCATCCCTGGAGGTGTTCAAGAGGGGATTGGACGTGGCACTTGGTGCCATGGTTTAGTCATGAGGTCTGTGGTGCCAGGTTGGACTTGATGATCTTTGAGGTCTCTTCCAGCCTTGGTGATTCTGTGTGATTTTGTTAGTGTGCCATCAGTAGCAATGACCACACTTCCATCTGCAGCATTTGACTAGCAGGAAAGAAAATACTATAAACCACTTTTTTTGTCCTTCAGACAGATTTACATCATGCAGTCTTTTCAAGCAGGTATATAGCCATGAAAAGATTCCTGCTGCTTTCTCAGGGCTGGGAACTACTGTGGTCATCTTTCCATTCATCTTCATCGTTTCCAAGTCACAGAATACAGAACAGAATACAGAATAAACCAGGTTGGAAAAGACCTTTGAGATCCCTGAGTCCAACCTACCACCCAACACCATCTCATCAACTAAACCATGGCACCAAGGGCCTCATCCAGGCTCTTTTTAAAAACTTCCAGTGATGGTGAAAGTTAGAATAGAATAGAATATAGAAGAGAATAGAATATAGAATAGAATAGGAGAAGATAAGAGAATATAGAATCATAGAATCATAGAATCAGTCAGGGTTGGAAGGGACCACAAGGATCATCCAGTTCCAACCCCCCTGCCATGGGCAGGGACACCCTACACTACATCAGGCTGGCCAGAGCCTCGTCCAGCCTGGGCTTAAACACCTCCAGGGACAGGGCCTCAACCACCTCCCTGGATAATCCATTCCAGGGCTTCACCACTCTCATGGGGAAGAACTTCTTCCTCACATCTAGCCTGAAACTCCCCACCTCCAGCTTCATTCCATTCCCCCTAGTCCTATCACTACCTGAGATCCTGAGAAGCCCCTCCCCAGCCTTCCTGTAGGCCCCAATATAGAATAGAAGATAATAGAATATAGAATAGAATAGAATAGAATAGAATAGAATAGAATAGAATAGAATAGAATAGAATAGAATAGAGAAGATAAGAGAATATAGACTAGACTAGACTAGACTAGACTAGACTAGACTAGAATAGAATAGAATAGAATAGAATATAGAAGAGAATCGAATATAGAATAGACTAGACTAGACTAGACTAGACTAGACTAGAATAGACCAGGTTGGAAGAGACCTTGAAGATCATCAAGTCCAACCCATCATCCAGCACCACCTAATCAACTAAACCATGGCACCAGGCACCCCATCCAGTCTTTTCCTAAACACCCCCAATGATGGTGACTCCACCACCTCCCCAGGCAGCACATTCCAACGGGCAATCACTCTCTCTATGAAGAATTTCTTCCTAACATCCAGCCTAAACCTCCCCTGGCGCAGCTTGAGGCTGTGTCCTCTTGTTCTGGTGCTGGCTGCCTGGGAGAAGAGACCAACCCCCCTCCTGGCTACAACCTCCCTCCAGGGAGTTGTGTCATAAGGGGCTGTGATTGTATAAAAAAGTGACTGAAGGCCTTCAAAATGAACTCAAACCTTCGAAGAAGTTAGTTACACCAGTTGCAGAGAGTCACTTGTAGCTCTGAGATCCCCCCAAAACTTGTATTGCTGCTTATGATTCTCTGATTTCCTCCTGACATCACTTCTGAGAGGAAATCTCAGCATTTATTGACATCAGCAGCTGGCTGGCTACAGAGTTTTGCTGCTGTTGTATTGTTGAATTGTCAGGGTTGGAAGGGACCTCAAGGATCATCCAGTTCCAACCCCCCTGCCATGGGCAGGGAGCCCTCACACTAGATCAGGTTGCCCAGAGAGTTGTAAGTCCTCACTCCATGACTCTTTCCTTTCTTCTTTTTCACACTGTTTGGTTTGGGGGTTTGGTTTTGTTGGTTTGGGGTTTTGTTTGGCTGATTCTGTGGCTTTGTTTTGCTTGGTTTTATTTGTTTGGTTGGGGGTTTCCTGCTCTTGTCTGTTTCGCTGGGTGTTGTTTGTTTGGGTTTTGGAGGGGTTTCTGCTTGTCTGCTTCTTCCTCCCTACCACATCTGGAGTCCTGGTGGCATACCCTCGGTCTGCCTAGTGCACTGAGACATCCCCATGGGTATTTCATACATAAGCAGCCCAGAGGGATGTCAAATGCCACATTCTAATGTGCTGTCTGGGTCAGAGCAGTGTCTGTGCTCTTTCTGCACGTCCTAGGCAAGGTCAGAAGCTCAGTACAGCAATCAAAGTCAAGCAAATAATCAATTTTGTCTCCATCACCTACATTTTCACAGCCCTCTCTCCTCTCAAGTAAAAGCTGTTTGACACAACTATGTGATGTTAACATTATTATTCCCCCCATGTCTTGCCCTTTCTACCCACATACTGAAAAACCAGAGGAGTCTGCAGCCAAGCTCTAGCAACTTCTGAAATTAATCTGTGGTGACATCAGCTGAGAAGCTATTTTTCAACAGAGATTAATTAGATTGGATGTGCACAACCCGTCAGATACACAAACCTACCCTTGGTTTTGCAGGGTGTGGGGGGGAAGGAGTGATTGCACTGTATTTCCAATGCAGTTTGTAATTTGGATGACTTCAGGAAATGCTAAAGGTGTTTGTTCTGCTGTATGTCACGGGAGAGTGCGCTTCGTACAGGAAAAGGAGTGACAACTGAGTGAGTGAAAGAGAGGGGAAAAGAAAAAGGAAAGGGAAGTGGCAGGGAGAAAGTGAAAGAAAGAGGAAAGGAGAGAAGGAGAGAAGGAAGGAGGAAGGAAGGGAGGGAGGGAGGAAGGAAGGGAGGGAGTGAGGAAGGGAGGGAGGGAAGGAGGAAGGAAGGGAGGGAGTGAGGGAGGGAGGGAAGGAGGAAGGAAGGGAGGGAAGGAAAGAGAGGAAGGAAAGGGAGGAAGGAAAGGGAGGAAGGAAAGAGAGGAAGGAAAGAGAGGAAGGAAGGAAGGAAGGAAGGAAGGAAGGAAGGAAGGAAGGAAGGAAGGAAGGAAGGAAGGAAGGAAGGAAGGAAGGAAGGAAGGAAGGAAGGAAGGAAGGAAGGAAGGAAGGAAGGAAGGAAGGAAGGAAGGAAGGAAGGAAGAAGAAGGAAGGAAGGAAGGAAGGAAGGAAGGAAGGAAGGAAGGAAGGAAGGAAGGAAGGAAGGGAGGGAAGGAAGGAGGGAAGGAAGGAGGGAAGGAAGGAGGGAAGGAAGGAGGGAAGGAAGGAGGAAGGAAGGAGGGAAGGAAGGAAGGAAGGAAGGAAGGAAGGAAGGAAGGAAGGAAGGAAGGAAGGAAGGAAGGAAGGAAGGAAGGAAGAAGGAAGGAAGGAAGGAAGGAAGGAAGGAAGGAAGGAAGGAAGGAAGGAAGGAAGGAAGGAAGGAAGGAAGGAAGGAAGGAAGGAAGGAAGGAAGGAAGGAAGGAAGGAAGGAAAAGAAAAGAAAGAAAGAAAGAAAGAAAGAAAGAAAGAAAGAAAGAAAGAAAGAAAGAAAGAAAGAAAGAAAGAAAGAAAGAAAGAAAGAAAGAAAGAAAGAAAGAAAGAAAGAAAGAAAGAAAGAAAGAAAGAAAGAAAGAAAGAAAGAAGAAAGAAGAAAGAGAGAAAGAGAGAAAGAGAGAAAGAGAGAAAGAAAGAAAGAAAGAAAGAAAGAAAGAAAGAAAGAAAGAAAGAAAGAAAGAAAGAAAGAAAGAAAGAAAGAAAGAAAGAAAGAAAGAAAGAAAGAGAGAAAGAGAGAAAGAAAGGAGAGAAAGAAAGGAGAGAAAGAAAGGAGAGAAAGAAAGAGAAATAGAAAAATAGAGAGAAAGGGAGGGACAGAGAGCGAAGGAAAGCGCCTCGAGTGCTCCCAGCACTGTCATCCCTGTTCAGTTGATTTATCTGATGCCTGCTCTGAAGAAAGTGACTCAACAAAGTTTTTCTCTTAACTTCCACAACCCCCACACTGCACACAAACAACACTGGAGAGCTGTTCAAATAGCTGTCTGCCACCTTAGCCCCTTCCCTTCCTCTTTTAAACCTTAGCTGCTCAAAGCCGCCGGTTCACCACGAGCCACGACTGTACCTTGCACGGAGTAAGAAACCCTCCAGAAGTTTTTCAGTCCGTTTCTAAGCAGCAGCAGAAGCAATGGAACGCATAGCTAGCTGGGATCCAGTCCTGTGAATCTTGATCTTGAAGAGAAAGAAGAAAGCTCAGCAAGGCACAGCCTGCCCGCCGGGGCAGCATTTGCAAAGCCCCTTTTGAATTAACTCCGCGGCTCTGGCGGGCTGCAGAGCGCTTCCCTCCCGCAGCATCCCAGCAGCTGGCTTCCACGTGACGTCAGCCCTCAGAGGATGGGTTTCAAGCCATCTCCTCTTCCAACCCCCAGCCCTTGTAACTTTAGATCTCTCCTCCTATTTTGTGTAAACAACCCCCAAGTCCAGGACATTTTTAGGTTTCCATAGTGCAGCCCAGCCTTTGCAGCCTGCCAAAGCAGCCAGTGTGAATAGTGAAGCCGTGACAATAGGCAGTTGGAGGTTGCTTTTATTAGCACCCACCCTGTACAGGATGATTCTCTGCTGCCTTCCAGACCCCTTTTATTTGCAGGCTTCTGACTTTCAGGATGATCATTTGGAGCTGTGCAACTCGGCTGTAAAAAGGGAGCTTGTTCCAAGCAGCAGCTTTGTTGTTCGACAGCAATCTTAATGAGCTCAAAGCAAGCCACTCCCCCCTAAAATCATTTCCTGTGTTCCAAATATGCTGTCACTTATCACAGAATCACCCAGAAGCACAGAATCACCAAGGTTGGAAGAGACCTCAAAGATCATCAAGTCCAACCCATAAGGTTGGAAAAGACCTCGAGGATCCTCGAGTCCGACCTGTCACCCAAGCGTGACGTGGAGGTTATTGGGTGCTGTGTCGTCCTCCTGTCCTGCATTCTGGGAAATGGTGAGAATTAGCTCTCTGGGATATGGTGAGAATGAGTTCTCTGGGACATACCCAAACATTCCTGCTATTTTATAAGGTTTCTGGATCAGATTCTCCACTCTGGTAAGATCATTTGTGTTCACAGCAAAGCAAAGCGCTTCAAGTTGAATGGAGAATCTCCCTTGCACAGGAAACTCATCCCTGGCATAAGGCTAGCAAGGAAGGGCCAAAATCACCTCAGCCTGGATGGGAGCAAGTGTTGGCATGGGGTGAGGGAAGGCAGCTTACGAAACAGAAATGATCCAGCAAGTGCAAGTCCACGGGAGGCTCTGAAGCCAGCAAAGAGAAATTTAGCTGCTCCCCCTGCTGAGCTGCAAGCAGGTGGAGCTCCATTGGCTCCCTGCAGCTCTGCTCAGCACAGGAACTCTTGCACCCTCTGTTCAAAGCGCTTCCAGCTGGCATGCTGAGGGAGACCCCTGGGCAGGAGGTTCATGCCCTGCAGGGAACTTGTGCTTGGATGTGTCTGTGGGCAGTGATTTGACACCATCCAGGGGAAACTGGTATTTCAGGGCACTTTTGCCCTGCATGGACCTGGAGAAGGGCCACAAAGTATTTGACTCATGCAACAGAAAGCTCTGGGCAAAATCTGCTGTCAGAAGGGTGTCTTCAAATGCAATTAGCAAGAGTGTCAGATTTTTGTGGGCAGAGCAGCTGATGACAAGAGGATCAGTGAGATGGAGGGCACGGTATGAGGATTCACACATCCTCTGCCCAGTCAGCACTCTCCTCTTTGGAACAATAAAGCTTGAGCTGTGATAAAACCCATGCACAGCATCAAGATCTTAGCTCTGGGTGCATTTTATAGTAAATACCAAAGCAGGTTTCAGGGCAAAAACATTTTTTCTCCTTATATGGTCTAGCTGTAAGTCTCAGTGTGAATGCATTCCTGGGGGTGCTCATTCTGCTCCCACGTAACACAAATAACAGGCCTGGGCTATTTGTGCAAGTCCCAAAGATGAGCTAAACACTGAACAAAGATGCCTGCCCTAGAAGACTACCCTGGGTGATCCTCCTTGTGGCAGGGGGGTTGCACTTGCAGCCCGGAAAGCAAATCAGATCCTGGGCTGCAGCAGGAGAAGTGTGACCAGCAGGGCAAGGGAGGTGCTTCTTCCCATCTACTCAGCTCTGGTGAGACCCCACCTGGAGTACTGCCTCCAGTTCTGGAGCCCCTATTACAGGAGGGATGTGGACATGCTGGAGCGTGTCCAGAGAAGGGCCAGGAGGATGATCAGAGGGCTGGAGCACCTCTCCTGTGAGGACAGACTGAAGGAGTTGGGGCTGTTCAGTCTGGAGAAGAGAAGGCTTCCAGGTGACCTCATTGTGGCCTTCCAGGATCTGAAGGGGGCTACAGGAAGGCTGGGGAGGGACTGCTCAGGATCTCAGGTAGTGATAGGACTAGGGGGAATGGAATGAAGCTGGAGGTGGGGAGATTCAGGCTGGAGGTGAGGAGGAAGTTCTTCCCCATGAGAGTGGTGAAGCCCTGGAATGGGTTGTCCAGGGAGGTGGTTGAGGCCCTGTCCCTGGAGGTGTTTAAGCCCAGGCTGGATGAGGCTCTGGCCAGGCTGATCTAGTGTGGGGTGTCCCTGCCCATGGCAGTGGGGTTGGAACTAGATGATCCTTGTGGTCCCTTCCAACCCTGACTGATTCTATGATTCTATGATTCTATGACTCAATGATCTCTGGAGGTCCCTTCCAACTTCCACCATTCTGTGCAACACACAACTGAATGTTTCTTAAGGAGTTGCCCAGTCTCCAGGCTCTGAGGATTTACAAACTGCCTGTTCAGAAATCGTGAAGTGTGACTCTCTTTTGGGCCAGCTGACACAGCTGGGAGCAGAAGGGAGCCCACAGCTGCAGGCTGGGTGTCACAGCACAGCCTCCTTCCCAAAGCCAGCACAGCTGCATGACAAGTGAAGACAGCCTCTGGACATGTTGGTTTACTCTCACCCACCAGCGCAAGCTAACTCAGTGTCCCCCATCCTGGTATGCAAACTCTTTGAAGTAAAGCACAGTAAAATGAAAAAAACAATGGGACTCAATCCCAGGCTGGAGTTCTGACTTGGGCAAAGCTTTCCATGCCTGTCAGCATGAGGAATGAGAAATGTGTGAGACTGAGGGCCTCATCAGGAGACAAGAGCTGGCCCCTCACTCCTAGGTCAAAGGGCCATGTTAAAATCATCCTGTTCTGTGTGGTCTGCCCCAGGTCAACCTGCTCTGGCAAGGGGTTGGACTTTATGATCTCCACAGGTCCCTTCCAGCCCCCACCATTCTGTGACTTTGTAATATGTGAAACTGGACCAGATGATCCTTGGGCTCACAGGCTCACAGCATGTTAGAGGTTGGAAGGGACCTCTGAAGATCTTGGAGTCCAACCCCCTGCCAGAGCAGGACCATAGAATCCAGCACAGGTCACACAGGAACACATCCAGACAGGGCTGGAAAGTCTCCAGAGAAAGAGGCTCCACAACCTCTCTAGGGAGCCTGTTCCAGTGCTCTGTGACCCTCACAGTGCAGAAGTTCCTCCTCATGTTGAGGTGGAACCTCCTGTGCTGCAGTTTATATCCACTGTCCTTTGTCCCAGTGCAACTTGGTTTATTGCTTAGGACACCCTGGAGAGTAGCAGCAGTGACTTTTGCATTTGAGGAAAGAAGGTTATCCAGCAGAGACATTCCCTGCCCTGTAGCAGCAGCACACAAAGCAGCAAGTGTGGCTTTCAGGCCTCTGGCACAGGCAATAAATGCTGGAAGGCTGTTAGAATCATAGGCATTTAGGTTGGAAAAGACCTTCAGCATCATCAAGTCCATCCATCAATCCTACTCTACCAAGTCCAGCACTAAGCCATATCCCCAAGCACCACATCCACACACCTTTTAAACACCTCCATGGATGGTGACTCCACCACCTCCCTGGGCAGCCTGATCCAATGCCTGACAGCCCCTCCAGTGAGAAGATCTGCCCTATTGTCCAGCCCAAACCTCCCCTGGTGCAACCTGAGGCCATTTCTTCTTGTTCTATCACTAGTTACTTGGGAGTTACAGGCTTCCTCCACCTGACAGGCTGCTTCCATACCTGCTGCCAGAATAGGCTAGGACAGGACAGGATAGGATAGGGATAGGATAGGATAGGATAGGATAGGATAGGATAGGATAGGATAGGATAGGATAGGATGGGATAGGATGGGATAGGATGGGATAGGATGGGATAGGATGGGATAGGATAGGATAGGATAGGATAGGATAGGATAGGAATAGGATAGGATAGAGTAGACTAGAATGGAATAGACTAGACTAGAGTAGACTAGAATAGAATAGAATAGAATAGAATAGAATAGAATAGAATAGAATAGAATAGAATAGGAATAGAATAGAATAGAATAGGAATACAAATAGGAATACGAATAGGAATAGAATAGAATTAACCAGGTTGGAAAAGACCTTCAGGATCATCAAGTCCAACCTATCACTCAACACCACCTAATCAACTAAACCATGGCACCAAGTGCCTCATCCAGTCTCTTCTTAAACACCTCCAGTGAAGGTGACTCCACCACCTCCCTGGGCAGCACATCCCAATGGCCAATCTCTCTTTCTATGTAGAATTTCTTCCTAACAGCCAGCCTAAACCTCCCCTGGTGAAGCTTGAGACTGTGTCCTCTTGTTCTGGTGCTGGGTGCCTGGGAGAAGAGACCAACCCCCACCTGGCTACAGCCTCCTTTCAGGTAGAGAGCAATAAGGTCTCCTCTGCACCTTGGTAACCTGGGCAAATCCATCAGGAGTGCAAAGCCATCCACTGGGAAATAAGCAGAAGGGAAGAGAAAGTCTGTTGTGCTCTTCTGAAATGGCAGATGACTTCAGTGGAGAAAGAGAGCCAACAAAGTGTTATGTCATGTCCCTTCTCCAAGGTTACATTGGAAATCAGTGGCAGATACTTTAGATGTTTACTTTAAATAGAGCCACTGTAATATTCCCCATAGGCAACTGTGTGTGCAATGGCAAAAGCTGGGTTTTGAATATCACTTCCCCTGGCATTAAATCAGAGACAGAAATGTAAGCCAATGGGAATTACGTCCCTGACACTGATGCCTTTGGAAGTCTCCTACTCACCTATCAGATTCTGGGGTGAGTAAGGAGAAGGGCATCAAATATCCTAAAAGCTCTGCTTGTTGTTGTAAACAACTTGCAAGGTTCATGTGCAGTTCAGCTCTTTTTAGAATGCATGCAGCCAGCCATGGTTTTGGCAATTTGCTATTTTCCAGCTGCCAGGCATGTTTCTGCACCACAGCACCTGCTCCCCTCCAGTTTGGAGTCTGAGCCACTGGTGACATGTGTCAGCAGACACTTACGCTGTCTCTAAACTGCAGCTTCAGGCAAGGATATTTTTGGTTGAAAGAAATATCTCTGCTCCTGGAGAAGATGATCATTCTGCTACCAAGGGAGTATGTGCAGTGGTACTTTGTCAGGGACTTCAGAGCAAACTGCATAGGAAATGAATTTAATTGGTTTTACCTGGCTGCATTCATAGAATCATAGAACGAATAAAGGCTGGAAAAGACCTCAGAGATCATCAAGTCCAACCTCTCCCCCAACACCTCCTGACTAACTGGCTTCAAGTGCCACATCCAATCCCCTCTTGAACACCTCCAGGGATGGGGACTCCACCACCTCCCTGGGCAGCACATTCCAATGGCTAACAACTCTGAGAGGAAAGAAATGCACCTAGTTTCTAAATGACCTAAAAACTCATTGGCAGCATTGCTGCTGATATACCCAAGTGTAAAACTGTCAGAATTGGATCTACAGATGCAAGATGAATTCTTCCACAATATCTCTGCACCTGGAGAAGATGATCATTCCAGTATCATGGGAATGTTTCAGTAGCAGGAAAAGGTAATATTTGTAGAGGTACTTTGTCAGGGCATTCATAGAATCACAGAATCACCAAGGTTGGAAGAGACCTCAAAGATCATCAAGTCCAACCTCTCCCCCAACACCTCCTGACTAACTGGCACCAAGTGCCACATCCAATCCCCTCTTGAACACCTCCAGGGATGGGGACTCCACCACCTCCCTGGGCAGCACATTCCAATGCCTAACAACTCTCTCTGGGACGAACTTCCTCCTCACCTCCAGCCTAAACTTCCCCTGGCACAGCTTGAGGCTGTGTCCTCTTGTTCTGGTGCTGGTTGCTTGAGAGAAGAGACCAACTCCCTCCTGGCTACAACCACCCTTCAGGTAGTTGTAGAGAGCAATGAGGTCGTCCCTGAGCCTCCTCTTCTCCAGGCTAAACAACCCCAGCTCCCTCAGCCTCTCCTCACAGGGCTTGTGCTCAAGGCCTCTCCCCAGCCTCGTTGCCCTTCTCTGGACACGTTCAAGTGTCTCAATGTCCTTCTTAAACTGAGGGGCCCAGAACTGGACACAGAACCCTAGAAGTCCTTGGGTTGGGAAGCCCTCTAAGATCATCCTAAAACCACCACGGCCATTAAACCATGTGCCAAAGCGCCATGTCCACACATCAGGGATGCTGACTCCACCACCTTCCTGGGCAGCCTGTCCCAATGCCTGACCACTTTCCAGTGAAGAAACTGTTCCTAATCTCCAACCTAACCCTCCCCTGGCACAATTTCAGGCCATTTCTTCTCCTTCTATCACCTGATCCTAGGAAGAAGAGCCCAACCCCCACCTCACTTCAACCTCCTTTCGGGGTATTGTAGAGAGCAATTGAGGTCTTCCCTCAACCTCCTCTTCTCCAAATTCAAGGAAACTAATGTAATTAAATTTATCTGGCTGCATTAGAGGAGAAAAATGCACCTGGTTTCTAAGTGGCACAAAAATTGGCTGGCAACACTGCTGCTGATTTACACACACGTAAAACTGGAAGTTGTGTAAAACCAGAACAAGCACAGAAGTGGATCTGTAGATCCAGTAACAAATTGGATCCCATAAAAATGGGAACAACAGATGCAGGACCTCTTCTTTCTGAAAGAACCTGGAATGAACTCCCTGGCAACACAGGCAAGCAGAAATTTCATCTTTCAGGAAAGCAGACTCGAGGCTGTCTCAGGGTTCACATCCAGTAACACTTTGGACAGAAGATGAATAATTTGCCAAAGTGGGAACTGTGGATCTGCTGTTGGCTTAAAAAGTGAGGTCTGAGCTGGTAGGGAAGCTGGCATTACCCAGCTGGTCACCACATAAAAGCAAAACCTTGCATTCTTCTGGCTCTTCAGAAGGAGCAGCTCTGCTGCAGACAGAACCCAGCGAATCAGCAGTGCTCTGCCTGCCTCCCACACGCTCCTGCGACAGGATCTGGATGTGTCCGGCTGCATTAACTCACTCACCTGTGAGCTGGACTTTGCCTGCCCGTGGGGAGACTCTGCCTCCCTTCTTGGCAAGTAAAATTACTGTCTTTCTTGCTCAGACCAAGGTAGCTCAGCTTGGCAAGGCACAGAACACTTATTACTTTGGCTAGACGTTATCTCCTGCTATGGAGAGATGTCCACGATTAGCTTTCTTGGCAGCTTTTAGGCCAGTGAAAAATGGAGAGCTGCGAATTTCCCTGGGGGTGCAAAACAGAGAAGCAGCTCCAATCACTCCCTTCAAGCTGAAGGCAGAAGGACATGAAAAAACATCTCACCCCTTATGGACATTTCCCTTCACTGAGGTTTGCAGGGAGTGTTCACTATTCTCCTTGCACATCAAAGACTGTGGGGAGCCTCTAAAGCCATTTTGGAAGCTTTCATTCCAGATTTTCAGAAGCTGCCTGTGCAATAACTTCCTAAATGTCCCAAAATGTTCTCAGCTTTGCTTTGCTGGTGTCTGACAATGAGGAGAAGGAAAGCCCCACCTCTATCCATGAGACATCGCTGTGAGAAATCAGTGGGTTTCTAACTGCCCATGCTGTGCAGATGCTGTCTCCACCTTTTGGCTCAAGAGGTTCACCCTCACCTTTTCTGACTTCTGAGAAAGAAGCAAATCCAAGTGCCAGGTGCTGCACTTTGGCCACAGCAACCCCAGGAAGAGCTACAGGCTGGGGTCGGAGAGCTGCCAAACAGAGAGGGACCTGGGGGTGCTGATTGATAGTAGACTGAACAGGAGCCAGCAGTGTGCCCAGGGGGACAAGAAGCCCAATGGCATCCTGGCCTGCATCAGGAAGAGTGTGGCCAGCAGGAGCAGGGAAGTCATTGTGCCCCTGGACTTTGCATTGGTCAGGCCACACCTTGAGTCCTGTGTCCAGTTCTGGGCTCCTCAGTTTAAGAAGGACATTGAGAGACTTGAAGGTGTCCAGAGAAGGGCAATGAGGCTGGGGAGAGGCCTTGAGCACAGCCCTGTGAGGAGAGGCTGAGGGAGCTGGGGGTGTTTAGCCTGGAGAAGAGGAGGCTCAGGGACGACCTCATTGCTCTCTCCAACTCCCTGAAAGGTGGTTGTAGCCAGGAAGGGGTTGGCCTCATCTCTCTAGCAACTAGCACCAGAACAAGAGGACACAGTCTCAAGCTGCACCAGGGGAAGTTTAGGCTGGAGGTGAGGAGGAAGTTCTTCACCGAGAGAGTCATTCACCACTGGAATGTGCTGCCCAGGGAGGTGGTGGAGTCACCGTCCTTGGAGGTGTTCAAGAGGGGATTGGATGTGGCACTTGGTGCCATGGTTTAGTCATGGGGTCTGTGGTGCCAGGTTGGACTCGATGATCTTTGAGGTCTCTTCCAGCCTTAGTGATACTGTGATACTTTGCCAGTTCCTTTCAAGGTCACAGAATCCTAGAATGTCTCAGGATGGAAGAGACCTCAGAGATCATCTACTCCAACCTCCAGCACCGGGACACCTCTCAACAACACTTGGCTGATAAAGGCCTCATCCAACCTGGCCTTGGACACCCCCAGGGAGGAGGCATCCACAGCCTCCCTGGGCAGCCTGTGCCAGAGTCTCACCACCCTTGTACTGAAGAACTTCTTCCTAAGATCCAGGCTAACCCTACTCTCCCTCAGCTTCAACCCATTCCCCTTGTCCTGTCTCTAGACACTCTGACGAAAAGTCCCTCTGCAGCCTTCCTGTAGGACCCCTTCAGGTGTTGGAAGGCAGCTCTGAAATCCCCAGGGTCCTCTCTTCTTCGGGCTGAACAACCCCAGCTCCCTCAGCCTATCCTCATTCAATGTATGAATTCAGTGCATTAAACTTTCCTACTACTTCACCTTAGACTCTTACTGATACACTCAGCGTAACCCAAACTCTCTCAACTCATCTTTATTGCATACAAGGGTGAGAAAGGTATAAGCAAGTGTGGGTTAAAATCTGTAAGCTTAGAACTTCAGCTCAGATTGAAGCAGGGTTGGGGTTTTTTTTCTCTTAATGGGATTGTGCCAGCAACATTTGAGAAAACTCAGATGATCTTTTCTTCCCCTAAGGGGGAAGAGTAAAACAAAAATAAACTCAAAACTTCTCCTGCTAAGATCTGATACGACAAGTTTAAGCCTCAGATGATTGTACTTTCCATGGCCAAACTGCCAGTTTGGAGAGGGAAATTTCTCATAGCAGTGACTGAGGGAAAAGCAGCAAAAGGATCCTTGCCAAGTGGTTTGAGAAATATCTTTACAGTTACAGCAATCCACTGTGAAGGACAATCTGCTTGAACATGTCTTGCCATAACCTTGCAGTAGAATCATAGAATCAATAAGGTTGGAAAAGACCTGAAAGATCATCAAGTCCAACCTGCCACCCAACACCTCATGACAACTAAACCATGGCACCAAGTGCCACATCCAATCCCCTCTTGAACACCTCCAGGGATGGGGACTCCACCACCTCCCTGGGCAGCACATTCCAGTGGCCAGTTACTCTTTCTAACAAGAACTTTCTCCTCACCTCCAGCCTAAACCTCCCCTGGCACAGCTTGAGACTGTGTCCTCTGGTTCTGGTGCTGCTTGCCTGGGAGAAGAGACCAACCCCCACCTGGCTACAACCTCCCTTCAGGGAGTTGCAGGGAGCAAGAAGGTCTCCCCTGAGCCTCCTCTTCTCCAGGCTAAGCAACCCCAGCTCCCTCAGCCTCTCCTCACAGGGCTGTGCTCCAGACCCCTCCCCAGCCTCCTTGCCCTTCTCTGGACACCTTCAAGTCGTTCAATGTTCTTCTTAAACTGAGGGGTCCAGAACTGGACACAGGACTCAAGGTGTGGCCTAAGCAGTGCTGAGCACAGGGCACAATGACTTCCCTGCTCCTGCTGGCCACACTCTTCCTCATGCAGGCCAGGATGCCATTTGGCTTCTTGTCCCCGTGGGCACACTGCTGGCTCCTGTTCAGTCTACTATCCACCAGTACCCCCAGGTCCCTCTCTGCCTGGCTGCTTTCCAGCCCCTCTGACCCCAGCCTGTAGCTCTGCTTGGGGTTGTTGTGGCCGAAGTGCAGCACCCAGCACTTGGACTTGTTGAATGACATCAGGTGTTCCTAGACTCATAGATTGGTTTGGGTTGGAATAGCCCTTAAAGATCATCTAGTTCCAAACCCCCTGCCATGGGCAGGGACACCTCCCCAGCTCAGGTTGCTCAAGGTCTCATCCAACTTGAGCTTGAACACCCCCCAGGGAGGGGGCACCCACAGACTCCCTGGGCAATCTGTTCCAGTGTCTCCCCACCCTCACTGGAAAGAATTTCTTCCTAATTTCCAGCCTCAATCTCCCCTCCCCAAGCTCAAATCCATTCCCTCTCATCCTATCACTGAAAGGTGGTAAAGTCACCACCTCTGGACATGTTCAACAAACATCTGGACAAGGCACTTGAAGACATGGTTTAAAGGCCATGGTGGTCTTAGGCTGTTGGTTGGACTTGATGATCTTGGAGGTTTTTTACAACCAAAACAATTCTATGATCCTATTCTATGAATAGGGGAGGTTTAGGCTGGATGTTAGGAAGAAGCTCTTCATAGAAAGAGTGATTTGCCATTGGAATGTGCTGCCCAGGGAGGTGGTGGAGTCACCATCACTGGAGGTGTTTAGGAAGAGACTGGATGGGGTGCTTGGTGCCATGGTTTAGTTGATTAGATGGTGTTGGATGATAGGTTGGACTTGATGATCTCAAAGGTCTTCTCCAACCTGGTTAATTCTATTCTATTCTATTCTATTCTATTCTATTCTATTCTATTCTATTCTATTCTATTCTATTCTATTCTATTCTACCCTACCCTATTCTATTCTATTCTATTCTATTCTATTCTATTCTATTCTATTCTATTCTATTCTATTCTACCCTACCCTATTCTATTCTATTCTATTCTATTCTATTCTATTCTATTCTATTCTATTCTAAACCTAACTTTTAGCCAACTGAGTATAAATCAGAGCAGCTTAGGAACTTCTCACATTTACTGTGGGCCTGACAGTCTCTTTAACCAGGACACCACCTCACATGTACTGATTCCCATTTCCTTTGGAATTATCTTGCCAATTACAAAATAAATAATCACAGCATCCCCTGGCAGGAAAATGTATTTGGCCAGGTTGAATGAGGCCTTGAGCAACGTGGTCTAGTGGGAGATGTCCCTGCCCTTGGCAGGGGAGTTGGAACTAGATGATCTGCAAGGCCCCTTCCAACCCAAACCACCCTATGAATGTGTGAATAAATCAAGGTTAAGGGATTCAACCAGTAAAGTTTACTACATCTGCAGAGTATGCTGAGGGAAGGCTAGACAAGGAGAAAAACAAAAGCTTTGTTTCATATTGAAGATTGTGAGTTTGCCTTTCTTCCCCTTCTCATCAAATAAATTTGATTGCCCAACTTCTGCATCCCTCTGAGGGGTTTTCCTCCAAATAGTGTCCCTCTGCTATTTCAGGTATCAGAGCAGAACCCAAGCACAGAGCTGAACTGTTCTCACTGGGGAGTGATAAATCCATGGGAATCCTGGCTACCAGCTGCTTTATTTATTACCAGTACTTACTGCTACACCCTCAGTAAGTCTGCAGATGACGCTAAGATGGGAGGGAGAGTCAACCTGCTTGAGGGCAGGAAGGGACCTGGCCAGGCTAGATCCATAGGCGAAGGCCAATAGGATAAGATTCAACAAGGCCAAGTGCTGGCCTGCACCTGGGTCACAACAACCCCAGGAACACTCCAAGCTTGGGGCACAGTGGTTGGAAACTGCCCAGCAAAGAAAGACCTGGAGGTGCCTGTTGACAGCTGACTGAACATGAGCCAGTATGTGCTCAGGTGGCCAAGAAGGCCACCAGCAGCCTGGTCTGGATCAGGAATAGCATGTCCAGGAGGACCAAGCAAAGTGACTGTCCTCCTGTACTCATCACTGCTGAGGACATACCTTGAGACCTGGGTTCAGTTCTGGGGCCCTCACTCCAAGAAGGACATTGAGGTGCTGGAGCAGGTCCAGAGAAGGGCAACAAAGCTGGGGAAGGGTCTGGAGAACAGGGCTGGGGAGGAGCAGCTGAGGGAACTGGGATTGTTGAGACTGGAGAAGAGGAAGCTGAGGGGAGAGCTCTGCTCTCTACAACTGCCTGAAAGGAAAGTGGACTGAGGTGGGGGTTGGTCTCTTCTCCCTAGTAACAAGAGATAGGACAAGAGGACATGGCCTTAGATTGAACCAGGGGAGGTTTAGGTAGAATAGGAGAAGAAAATTCTTAACTGAAAGGGTTCTAAAGACTGGAACTGGAGGTGGTAGAATCCCCATCCTTAGAGGTGTTTCAGAGAGGCAGAGATGTGGTGCTGAGGGCCATGGCTTACAATACAATACAATACAATACACCAGGTTGGAAGAGACCTTCAAGATCATCGCGTCCAACCCATCAAACAATCCAACCCACCCAACAACTAGACCATACAGCCAAGCACCCCATCAAGTCTTCTCCTGAACACCTCCTGTGAAGGTGACTCCACCACCTCCACGGGTAGCACATTCCAATGGGCAATCACTCTCTCCGTGTAGAACTTCTTCCTAACATCCAGCCTAAACCTGCCCTGGCGCAGCCTGAGGCTGTGTCCTCTTGTTCTGGTGCTGGATGCCTGGGAGAAGAGGCCAACCTCTGCCTGGCTACAACCTCCCTTCAGGTAGTTGTAGAGAGCAATAAGGTCACCCCTCAGTCTCCTCTTCTCCAGGCTAAGCAACCCCAGCTCCCTCAGCCTTTCCTCATAGGGCTTGTGTTCCAATGCTTGTGTCCAATGCTTGTGTTAGCACCAGCCTCGGTAGAGTTAGAGAACGGTTGGACTCAATGATCTTGGAAGTCTTTGCCAACCAAAACAATTCTGTGATTCTAACAAGGTTTCATGTGGCCATTTTCCTAGAGCAGAGGGTGCAGCTAGCCTACATCTCTCAGAACTCTCTTTGCCTACTCTGATATCTCCTCATGCCTCTCACTCACAGGGGCTCTGGCTCCTTGCCACATTTCTGGATACAGAGTTCTCTATCCCAGCCATTCTGATGATGTCCCCTCTGCGGTGTCTAATCCACACAATGCAGTGCTGAAAACCATTCTGACCACAACCATGCACAAAATAGACAAAAGCTGTGACATACAACTGCAGGCTGCACATCAAATGTGGGTTTACAACTCAGCTCTGGCTAGAACACAAATTCTTTTTGTGGGAGTAGGAAGAGGAAAGGAAAAGGCTCCTCACACCCACTCTGCATATTTCTGGTCTGCTTCAGATTTGGTGCAAATCAATTGAATATTAAACTGGTTTGTTATTAAAAATAGTCACAGAATCACAGAATGTGAGGGGCTGGAAGGGACCTCCAAAGCTCATCCAGTCCAACCCCTTGCCAGAGCAGGAGCACCTAGAGCAGGTCACACAGGAACAGCTCCAAGGCAGGTCTTGAATATCCCCAGAGAGGGAGACTCCACAGCCCCCTGGGCAGCCTGTTCCAGGCCTCTGTCACTCTGACAGGGAAAAAAAATCTTTCCTCCTGTTCCCATGGAACTTCCTATGCCTCAGCTTCCACCATTGCCCCTTGGGCTGGCACTGGGTATCACCCAGCAGAGCCTGGCTCCAGCCTCTTGGCACTCACCCTGCACATCCTCATAAACATGAATGAGGTCACCCTCAGGCTCCTCCTCTCCAAGCTACAGAGCCCTCAGCTCCCTAATGCTGTCCTCATAAGGAAGATGTTCTACTGCCTTCATCATTTTTGTGGCTCTGTGCTGGGCTCTCTCAAGCAGTTCCCTGAGGTCCTTCTTGACTTGAGGGGCCCAGAACTGGGCACAATACTCCAGATGTATTGTGCAGAATAGAGGGGCAGGAGAACCTCTCTCGACCTAGTCATCACAGCCCAGGATGGCACTGGTCTTCTTGGCCATAAGAGCACGTTGCTGGCTCATAGTCCATCCACTTAGGACCCCCAGGTCCTTTTCCCTTTCACTGCTCTCCAGCATGTCAGTCCCCAACCTATACTGGTCCATGGGGCTGTTCTTTCCCAGGTCCAAGACTCTACAGCTGCCCTTAATAAAACCAGACAAAAGTGAGGAGCATCCTTCTCTGTTAGCTTACCTGGAACACCGTGGTGAGCAGGTTTCCTATTCAGCTGGGTGACTTCTTGGGGTGGTTTTCTTTTTGCAGGTCGGTTTGGGGTGTGGTTTTTTTTGGGTTGGTTTTGGTAAACAAGTAGTCTTCAGTGTTTTTACAGCAGTGGCTATGACAGAAACTATGTCTCTTGCACTTCTTAATCTTGGAGGGTGGACAAAATAAACAAACTGAAAATAATACTACAATGAACAGTAAATGATGAATGGCTTACAGTACAAAAAACAGTGTAAAAAGGAAGACAAGTTTAAATATTGTTGTGTATGAAAGGGATGAAAATAATACAAGGATGAGGATAAGTAAAATGATAGGCTGGAACATCTGGGAAAGTAAATACAAAGACAAAGAGAACAGTCAATTAATGGAATAGCAAGTCCGAAGTCTCAACAAAACAGCGAATCAGGCTAAGCTTGTGGAGGCACCAAGTGCCCCTCTCCCATTGCCTTCAGTAGGAGCTCTGCACGGTCCAGCCCTGAAACATCCAATTTAACTATGGCTCCAATTTGTTTGGAGAAAACACTAATTACTTTGCTTTAAATTTGTGTCAGCCCGTGCAGCGCTCTGCCTTGAAGCTAATGGGAGCTCCACAAGCTCAGAGCTATTGCTAGATCAGAAAGTGAGCATGCCAAATGCCATTTCTGTTTGATTTCATGCAGTACATGGACAGGAAGGAATTGATTAGCTTCAAACTCACTGCGTCTGTGACTTTCTGATACAAGGAAACAAAAGACTAATTAGTCAGCATAGGAGTAAGAAATAATAGCTTTCAGCTTCATCTGGCAACTACTTTAACTGTCAATTAGCAGTGCAGCACAAAGTAAATGAACACAGCAAGAGATTTACTAAACCACTGGATAACAGCATGAGCAATAACAAGATTAGGCAGCTATAGGATAGCACAGGAAGATAAAGGTAGGTCATTGAGGGGGGTTTTAACAGCAAAATATCTTGAGCCAGCAAAGAACTTGCTCCTCAGAACCCCTCTGGAATAATCCTGCCTAAAAATGAACTTCAGTCACTGCTGCATGTCAGCAGAGACCCCCCCCCAGGCCTCCAACTAGATATAATCAGTTAAAGCAACGGCAATATTCACGCTACCATACGGCTCTGTGGTCCTGGAAAGTGGATTTGTTTGGGTTGTTTGTCTCTGAGGTCTGCCATATTCTCTGTGATTTTGGAAAGTCAAGGTTTCCTCTTGTTTAAAAAATTAGGGAGATTTTTGCTTTGTATTCATTTAACAGGACCCCAACTAGTAAGGATATGATCATGGTCATTTATGTGCCAAAGATGCTGCCTGCACTGCCCTTCCTGGCAATGAAGGCACAACTCTGGCAAACGCAGCTGCAAACTCTGACAGGCAGAAAATCTTCTACCTCCTAGAGCAGAATCAGTCCGAACTTATTCACTCTTGAACCCCCATCCCTGGAGGTGTTTCAGAGAGGCAGAGATGTGGTGCTGAGGGCCATGGCTTAGCACCAGCCTTGGCAGAGTCAGAGAACGGTCGGACTGGGTGACCTTGAAGGTCCTTTCCAACCCAAAGGGTTCTGTGGCTCTAACAAGGATTGAAAATCACGTAAGGAAGAGCTCTTTTCATCTAGAACGAAGCCTTGTCATGGGCCACACATCAAATCTGAGGCCTAATTCCCTGGGCAGAGCCTCTTTACCTGCACGCCGTAATAAGTAAAAGTCTACCTGACTCACTGACAAAGGTTCGTCTGTGCTGCGGTCATCCGAAGACTTTGGGACTTCCAGTCTGTCGATGAAAGCCTGGAGCTCTTTCCTGAAGGCCTTCATCTGGGCGTTGATCCTGTAAAGAAGCTCATGCTCGCGTATCCTGCTGCCATCATCTTCCTCATCCATCAGTCCAAAGAGGTCCCCATTAGCTACATAAATTCTGGCCTCTGTTATGATGGTGCTCGTGTCAGCAATTAAGCGATCTATTGTCTTGCCCAGCCGCTCGGCCTCGGAGCGAATGTCCTTCATCTGCTGCCTGTCAGTGAAGCTTTTCTGCCACCCCGCCGGGGTGGGGTAAAAGGACCTGGTGGGTGTCAGGCAGCGGATGTTGCGTACCTCCTCGGAGTCGCTCTCCCCTCCGATGGGGCCCTCCCTCTTGCGGTGCGGGGGCGCGAGTCGTCGTCGCTCTCTTTCTTGCCCGCGTCGCTTTCGGCGTCGCTGTCCCGGGGCTGCCCCGGATGCCCAGGTGAGAGGCCAAGTCGTAGCGCTGCATGTTGGACATCAGGACCCTGTTCTCGTACTGGAGCTGCATGACCTTGCCGCTCAGCTCGTTGATCTGCATGCGCGCGGCTTTGAGCTCCTCCTGCAGCGCCTCCGTCTTGGCGCTGTCGTGGTGCCTGGAGCTCTCGTGGGCCCCGGACTTGTACTTGTATTTGTTCAGCTCGGCTGTGATGCGCTTGTTCTGCTCCTCCAAATCGGCCACGTTTCTCCTCAGCAGCTCGGTCTCGTCTTCCACCAGCTGCAAGTGCTGCCGCAACTCCGACAGGGATTCGCTCTGCTCTCCCAGGAGGGGGTTAGCGGTCCCTGAGAAATCGTCTCCTCTTAGATCGTCCAGCTCCGCTTTCAGCCCTCTGTTTTCTACTTCTAGTTCCACTATTTTTCTCCCCAGAATGTTAGCTTCCTCCTCTACAAGCCTCAACCGAAGCTTGAGCTCAGCTTCTCTTGTGGTAGGTGGCCCACCTGCTTCTCCTTTTGGCAAGGGGCTGTCCAAGTCCCCGTAAAAGGATCGGTATTTTTGCAGCTCGTGTTCAAATCTGTCTTTCTCTTTATCTATCTTAGCCATCTTCTTCCTCATCAAGGCTGCTTCTTCTTTGACAAACTGTAGCTGGCATTTCAGGTCTTCATTGTCCTCCTGGGACAAAAAGAAAAAGCAGCCTGTGAAGAAACTTGCTGTAAAGCAGGAGGCCTCCAGTGGATGGTCTTAAGTCACAAGGTTAACAATCACAGGTGCACAGCTCTAGAAACTAAGAGATTTTCCTGTACTGATCAATAAATAGACAGAAATAAACACTGAGGGGGAAAAGACTTCTTCTCTTGTGACTGAAAGTTTGCACAGCCCCCAGGAAACACATTTTGGGGGGGGGACACACACTCATAAAAAATCCTAATTTGTTTCTAGGCTTAGAATCATAGAATCATAGAAACAATAAGGTTGGAAAAGACCTCAAGGATCATCAAGTCCAACCTGTCACCCAACACCTCAGGACTACTAAACCATGCCTTCAAGTGCCACATCCAATCCTTTCTTCAACACCTCCAGGGATGGGGACTCCTCTATCTTAGGATGGGAGGGAGTGCTGATCTGAGGGAGGGGAGGAAGGTTCTACAGAGGGACCTGGACAGTTTGGATCAATGAGCCAATTGTATGGGGCTTAACAAGGTCAAGTGCTGAGTCCTGCACTTGGGTCACAACAACCCCACGAAGGCTCCAGGCTTGGGGCAGAGTGGCTGGAAACTGCCCAGCAGAGAAAGACCTGGGGGTGCCTCTTGACAGCTCACTGAAGATGAGCCAATGCAACACTGTGATAGAATTTACAGTGTTCACAAGGCCAGAAGCCAGCACACAAAGGCTCTAGAATCTGGGGTCACTGCTGCTCCCGTTCACTTCTTTTGCTTAGAACACAGAGTGGATGAGCACTGGTGGGCTCCACGGCAGCACCAGTGGTTTGTTCAGGTGGCCTGAGTGCAGATGTGGGCTAAGAGCTCTCTGTTTCACAGCACACAGGAAAGAGCAAAGCAAGCAGGCAAGCAAAATGCATATCTACCAACCATGAGCACAGTTTCTTTTACAAGGGCTTCTAGTGACAGGATGAGGGGCAATGACCACGAAGATGATCAGAGCGCTGAGAGAGTTGGAGGTGCTTAGCCTGGAGAAAAGAAGGTTCCAGGGAGGCCTTAAAGCAGCCTTCCAACACCTGAAAGCAGCTACAGCAGAGAGGGGAGGACCTTTGACAAGGGCTGGGAGTGACAGGACAAGGGTCAATGGCTTTGAGCTGGAAGAGGGGAGATTGAGACTGGAGATTAGGAAGAAATTCTTTCCAGTGAAGGTGGGGAGACATTGGAACAGGTTGCCCAGGGAGGCTGTGGATGCCTCCTCCCTTAAGGTGTTCAAGGCCAGGCTGGATGAGGCCTTGAGCAACCTGGGCTAGTGTGAGGTGTCCCTGCCCATGGCAGGGGGACTGGAACTGCATGATCTTTAAGGTCCCTTCCAACCCAAACCGCTCTATGATTCTATGATCTCCACCGTGTCCCTGAAGCCCCCACACGAGAATGCAGGCTACTGCTATTGCAGCTTACCTCTGTTGGTGTCTGCTGCGACTTTTTTTCTGACTTGGGCAGGTCTTTGCTCCCTCTTCTCTTCAGTGACTGCTGCAATAACAGTACAATGAGATGCAGTGAATATTTCATTAAGAGGTATGTAATGCAGGCACTCTTTCAAAACACAGCAAGACAAACACAACCACAAGAAAATTAATTCCTTGTAATCCTTGAGATACTAAGTACAGAGGTGAGACACAGGCTGCCCCAAAATGACCCAGCAATGAGCATTGGTTTAATCACTCTTGTTACCTGTTTTCTTCATTTTAATACATTAATACATTTTAAGACTAGCACACAAGCATAGAATTGTTTGGGCTGGAAAAGACCTCCAAGATCATCAAGTCCAAACATCAAACCAACACCACCAAGTGCCATGTCACACATTCCTTGAACACCTCCAGGGAAGGGGACTCCACCCTGGGCAGCCTGTCCCAACCCCTGACCACTCTTGCTGCAAAGAAATTCTTCCTGATCTCCAACCTAACCCTCCCCTGGCACTATTTGAGGCCATTTCTTCTCATTCTATCACTTAATATTAGGGACAAGAGCCCAAGCCCCACCTCACTCCATCCTCCTTTCAGGGAGTCATAGAGAGCAATGAAGTCTCCCCTCAAGCCTCCCCTTTTCCAGACTGAACAAGCCCAGCTCCAGTATCTGCACTACTTTATTCTCCTGCCCTTGGTTAAGATCTTGGATCCACACAAGCCTCACATTTAATAGCCCTCTTCTCATTTAAAAACACCTCTTTAATCAAGAGCTGGGCAGGCCCAGGGAGCACAGGCAGACCTTCCACTGAAAGAAAGAAAAGTTGTAGGTGCTGCCAACCCCCACTGCACTCCAACCTCTTTTCAGGCAGCTGTAGAATAGAATAGAATAGAATAGAATAGAATAGAATAGAATAGAATAGAATAGAATAGAATAGAATAGAATAGAATAGAACTAACCAGGTTGGAAGAGACCTTTGAGATCATCAAGTCCAACCTATCACCCAGCACCATCTAATCATAGAATCATAGAATCAGTCAGGGTTGGAAGGGACCACAAGGATCATCTAGTTCCAACCCCTGCCATGGGCAGGGACACCCTACACTAGATCACGCTGGCCAGAGCCTCGTCCAGCCTGGGCTTAAACACCTCCAGGGACTGGGCCTCAACCACCTCCCTGGACAACCCATTCCAGGGCTTCACCACTCTCATGGTAAAGAACTTCTTCCTCACATCCAGCCTGAATCTCCCCATTTCCAGCTTCATTCCATTCCCCCTAGTCCTATCACTACCTGAGATCCTGAGAAGTCCCTCCCCAGCCTTCCTGTAGCCCCCTTCAGATCCTGGAAGGCCACAATGAGGTCACCTCGGAGCCTTCTCTTCTCCAGACTGAACAGCCCCAACTCCTTCAGTCTGTCCTCACAGGAGAGGTGCTCCAGCCCTCTGATCATCCTCGTGGCCCTTCTCTGGACACGCTCCAGCACGTCCACATCTCTCCTGTAATAGGGGCTCCAGAACTGGAGGCAGTACTCCAGGTGGGGTCTCACCAGAGCTGAGCAGAGGGGGAGAAGCACCTCCCTTGACCTGCTGGTCACACTTCTCCTGATGCAGCCCAGGCTCTGATTGGCTTTCCGGGCTGCAAGCGCACATTGAGAGCTCATGTCAAGCTTCTCGTCCACCAGCACCCCCAAGTCTCTCTCCTCAGGGCTGCTCTCCAGCCAGTCCCTGCCCAGCCTGGATTTGTGCCTGGGATTGCCTCGACCCAGATGCAGGACCCTGCCCTTGGTCTTGTTGAAGCTCCTGAGGTTGGTTTGTGCCCACCTCTCCAGCCTGTCCAGGTCCCTCTGGATGGCATCCCTTCCCTCCAGGGTGTCCACTGCACCACACAGCTTGGTGTCATCAGCAAACTTGCTGAGGGTGCACTCGATGCCACTGTCCATGTCACCCACAAAGATGTTGAACAAGACAGGTCCCAGGACTGATCCCTGAGGGACTCTGCTTGTCACTTGCCTCCACTGGGACATGGACCCGTCAACTAAATCAACTAAACCATGGCACCAAGCACCCCATCCAGTCTCTTCCTAAACACTTCCAGTGATGGTGACTCCACCACCTCCCTGGGCAGCACATCCCAATGGCCAATCTCTCTTTCTATGGAGAATTTCTTCCTAATATCCAACCTAAACATCCCCTGGCACAGCTTGAGACTGTGTCCTCTTGTTCTGCTGCTGGTTGCCTGGAAGAAAAGACCAACCCCTACTTGGCTACAGCTTCCTTTCAGGTAGTTGTAGAGAGCAAGAAGGTCTCCCTGAGCCTCCTCTTCTCCAGGCTAAGCAACCCCAGCTCCCTCAGCCTCTCCTCACAGGGCTGTGCTCCAGACCCCTCCCCAGCTTCATTGCCCTTCTCTGGACACCTTCCAGCCAGAATGCCATTGGCCTTCTTGGCCACCTGGGCACACTGCTGCCTCATGTTCAGCTGCTGTCAACCAGTCCCCCCAGGTCCCTTTCTGCCTGGCTGCTCTCCAGCCACTCTGACCCCAGCCTGTAGCCCTGCATGGGGTTGCTGTGGCCAATGTGTAGCATCTGGCACTTAGATGTGTTCAATCTCATGCCCTTGGACTGTCCAGCCTGGTAAGGACGCTCTGCAGAGCTCTGTCCCCTCAGCCTCCTCTTCTCCAATGAATGTTTAACACATAGCAATAGATATAAGAAAGCCAGTAACCCAAGTGGTAACTGCCAAAAGGACAAGCTGAGACAAGCAGTAAAACCCAGCTTGCCCATTTGATATTAACCTTAATGAGGCCAAGGTAATTCACCATGTGCCTAGCCAGACACATAGCCTTAGCCTTTGGGGTAGGGACGTTACATAAACCAGTGCCACTGAGGGCATAGAATCAAACAGAGTCACAGAATTGTCAGGGTTGAAAGGGACCCCTAGGATCATCTAGTTCCAACCCCCCTCCCCTGGGCAGGGACATCCTGCACTAGATCAGGTTGCCCAGAGTCACATCCAGCCTGACCTTAAAAACATGCAGGGATGAGGCATACACCACCCCTCAGCTGACCGGAGTGATACGAGAACAATGCCCACGGTGGTGCTTCTACAATGGGAAGATTGCTAAAGTGCCCAAGTACTACTGGAATATTTCAATAGCACTGGGGATAAGAAGACCAGCAACTGGCACAGGTATTGTATAATCCCTGCTTACCTAGACTAGGCAATGAGGCTGGGGAGAGGTCTGGAGCACAGCCCTGTGAGGAGAGGCTGAGGGAGCTGGGGTTGCTTAGCCTGGAGAAGAGGAGGCTCAGGGGAGACCTTCTTGCTCTCTACAACTCCCTGAAGGGAGGTTGTGGACAGGTGGGGGTTGGTCTCTTCTCCCAGGCAACCAGTATCAGAACAAGAGGACACAGTCTCAAGCTGGGCTAGAAGAAGTTTAGGCTGGAGGCGAGGAGAAAGTTCTTCCCAGAAAGAGTAATTGGCCACTGGAATGTGCTGCAGATCAGCACTCCCTCCCATCTTACTGTCATCTACATGTAGAGTCCCCGTCCCTGGAGGTGTTCAAGAGGGGACTGGATGTGGCACTTAGTATCATAGTATCAGTCAGGGTTGGAAGGGACCACAAGGATCATCTACTTCAACCCCCCTGCCATGGGCAGGGACACCCCACACTGGCCAGAGCCTCATCCAGCCTGCTCTTAAACACCTCCAGGGACGGGGCCCCAAACCACCTCCCTGGACAACCCATTCCAGGCCTTCACCACTCTCATGGGGAAGAACTTCCTCCTCACCTCCAGCCTGAATCTCCCCACCTCCAGCTTCATTCCATTCCCCCTAGTTCTATCACTACTTGAAGCCATGATTTAGTTAGTCATGAGGTGTCGGGTGACAGGTTGGACTTGATGATCTCTGAGGTCTTTTCCAACCTGATTGATTCTATGATTCTATGACTAGGAGGTAAAACTGGGTTGACCCTGAGTGCTCCAGCACTGGAGCTGCCCTCCAGTATCTGTATTATTTCATTTGCATTTAGTTAGGAGTTCTTTCAGTTGTCATTTTCAGATCCTTTGCTATTATTCACTTCCCAGTAGTCATTCAATAATTTAAATAATTTAATAATTTCTCATTTAATAAATGATTTTTTTAAAAAGGAAAGACAAGATAGTGTTGGGTTAATGGTTGGATTCAATGATCTCAGAGGGGAGATTCAGACTGGAGATTAGGAAGAAATGATTTCTAGTGAGGGTGGTGAGACACTGGAACAGGCAACCTGTTGTCCAGGGAGGCTGTGGATGCCCCCTCCCTGGAGGTGTTCAAGGCCAGGTTGGATGAGACCTCAAGCAACCTGGGCTAGTGGGAAGTGTCCCTGCCCATGGCAGAGGACTTGAACTAAATGGTCTTTAAGGTCTCTTCCCAGCCAAACCATTCTATGAACCTTAGAGGTCTTTCCCAGCCTAGATGGTTCTAAGAAAAGATACCTAACACTTGCACCTTAGCCAGAGAAACCCTTTGCATTTTGAACCAAACCCACACTGCTGGAGCAAACCGTGACAACTCTGTGGTAGAGCCAGCTAAACAGAATCACAGAATTGTTAGGGCTGGAAGGGACCTCAAGGATCAGCCAGTTCCAACCCCCTGCCATGCCCAGGGACACCTCACACCACAGCAGGTTGCTCACAGCCACATCCAGCCTAGCTGCAAACACCTCCAGGCAGGAGGCTGCCACCACCTCCCTGGGCAGCCTGTGCCAGGCTCTCACCACCCTCATGGGGAACAACTTCTTCCTAACATCTAATCTCAAGCTCCCCATTTGTAGTTTTGCTCTATCCCCCCAGTCCTATCACTCCCTGACACCCTCAAAAGTCAGTCCCCAGCTTTCCTGTAGCCCCCTTCAGATACTGGAAGGCCACAATAAGGTCTCCTCAGAGCCTTTTCTTCTCCAGACTGAACAGCCCCAACTCCCTCAGCCAGTCCTCACAGGAGAGCAGCTCCAGCCCTCTAGAAATCACACTTTGCAGTGCATAAAATGAAGCAGCATATTTCTGCTTCCATTTCATTTGATTCTTTCTTTTTTCTTCTTTGGAAAACCCCCCTGAGCAGTAAAAGCTGACAGCTGACTTTTCAAAGCTCTCCACACGCCCTGCTCATGCAGCTGGCCAAACTCTGGCACTTTGCTTTCTGTGATTGCAGCACACTCTTTCATCCACCAGGACACCATGAAACAGTGGAAGCAGCTTCCCTGAAGAGGAAGAGGTCTCCTGCCATTTGAACTTTGCAAAAGATGGAAGAGCTAAGGATGCTTTGTTCCCCAGCACTCTCCAGCCAGGCCTCATTACAGCTGCAGAGTGCACAGTCAGCTTACACTCAGCTCCCTAATCCTGAGATACAAAAGCAAAGCTCAGAACGCTGCAGCCTTCGGAGGGATGGTGCTGCAGTAAGTGATGCCAGTTAAGCCTATTTCCTAAGGCTTGCTAGGTTGCTATTGATTTGCCAGCTCAGCTATTTAGATTGAACACATCTAAATGCAGTGTTCTACACACTGGCCACAGCAACCCCAGGCAGTGCTACAGGCTGGGGTCAGAGTGGCTGGAGAGCGGCCAGGCAGAAAGGGACCTGGGGGGACTGGTTGATAGTAGGCTGAACAGGAGCCAGCAGTGTGCCCAGGCAGCCAAGAAGGCCAATGGCATCCTGGCCTGCATCAGGAAGAGTGTGGCCAGCAGGAGCAGGGAGGTCATTCTGCCCTGTACACTGCACTGGTTAGGCCACGCCTTGAGTCCTGTGTCCAGCTCTGGGCCCCTCAGTTTAGGAAAGATGTTGAGCTGCTGGAAGGTGTCCAGAGAAGGGCAACGAGGCTGGGGAGGGGTCTGGAGCACAGCCCTGTGAGGAGAGGCTGAGGGAGCTGGGGTTGTTTAGCCTGGAGAAGAGGAGGCTCAGGGGAGACCTTCTTGCTCTCTACAACTACCTGAAAGGAGGTTGTGGCCAGGTGGGGGTTGGTCTCTTCTTCCAGGCAACCAGCACCAGAACAAGAGGACACAGTCTCAAGCTGTGCCAGGGGAGGTTTAGGTTGGATGTTAGGAAGAAGTTCTTCACAGAAAGAGTGATTGCCCATTGGAATGTGAAAAGTCCCTCTGCAGCCTTTCTGGAGGCTCCCTTGAGGTACTGGAAAGCAGCTATAGCATTCCCCAGGGTTCTTCTTTTCTCCAGGCTGAACAACCCCAGCTCCCTCAGCCCATCCTCACAGCAGAGGTGCTCCAGCCAGCAGCCTCTCAACATCCTCACTGTAGCAAAAGTCTCCCTCCTGTTCAGTTGCCTGTTTTAGCATCTTCATTCTCAGGGAACAGCTGCACGACAAGCTGTGTAAGCTGTGCTGCTTAAACTCACTTCAGACCTTCATCCTGAGACAAAGTTTGGCAGCCCTGAGCTCATTATAAATATTTGATCACTGGGATGCATTTTTAAGTAGCTTCCCTGAACAAACACCTGACTCTTCAGCCCTTAGCATAAATGCCACTGAACCAGCAAATCACCTGCAGGTTAATGCACAGCAACCCTGATGGGGTTATACAAGAGTCAGTTCTTGGTCCTACACTAATGAACATTATGTGCTTCTGCCTGGGAAAAACCAAACCAAACCAAACCAAACCAAACCAAACCAAACCAAACCAAACCATATTGGATAAAGTAAAGGTTGGAGGGGCTTTAAGCACTACAAAGGATGGTCAGTGATACAAGTCTTGGGGCAATCAGAGAATATCTGTTTTAATATGGCATGTTGAACATAGGAAGTTCCATCTGAACATGAGGAGGAACTTCAGGGTGATGGAGCACTGTCCAGAGGTGGTAGAGTCTCCTTCTCTGGAGACATTCAAAACCTGCCTGGATGTGTTCCTGTGTGACCTTCTCTAGGTGAACCTGCAGTGGCAAAGGGGTTGGACTCAATGATCTCCAGAGGTTCCTTCCAATGCCTAACATTCCCTGATTCTGTGAAACATGAAGATATGTATCTTCATATGGGCTGCATCAAAAGCAGCATGGCCAGCAGGTCAAGAGAAGTGATTCTGCCACTCTGCTCTGCCCTGGTGAAACCTCACCCAGAGTGCTGTGTCCCCCAACACAGGAGACACCATGAAGGAGGCCATGAAGATGATCAGAGGCTGAAGCATGTGTCCTATGAAGACAGGCTGGGAGAGTTTAGGCTGTTCAGCCTGGAGAAGAGAAGGCTCCAGGGAGACCTTAGAGCTATGTTTCAATATCTTGCCCAACCCTGCTGCAGTCAGCAGGGAAACCTCCAACCAGATCAGGTTGCTCAGGGCCCCATCAAGTTTGACCTTGAATGTCATCAGGGATGGGGCCTCAACCACATCTCTGGGCAGCCTGTTCCAGTGCTCCACCACCCTCATTGTGAAGAACTTCCTCCTGATGTCCAACCCAAATCTCCCCTGCTTTGAATCCATGAAACCTGACCAGAGGTTGGGAACCCAGCAGCAATGCTCCTAGAAGTGCTCCACAAGGAAAATGAACCTCTGAGTGTATTTGTGAGTACCACCGAGGCAATGCTCCAGTTCAAAGCACTTTCTGGGGCACTGCTGCAGGTGCTTCTAATTAATCATTTAATCAAAGATCTGAACTGCCAGCATCTGTAAAGAATAAAATAATTCAGGCAAGCCTGCAACATAAAACACTCTTGGTAATTAGGCCAGCTGCATGGCATCATCACTCATGCTTTAGAGGCATGTAGAAGCCTCTCATTACACACCACACTGATGGAAACAGATGCATGGCAAATACCTTCTAACTGCAAGCATTCAGCTGTGACCTAAAGCTAACCTGGATCCATTGCTGAGAGAGCCAAAGTCAATTAACACCATCACACAACTGGGATCCAACAAAGCAAACCAGAACTGATAGCCACAGGCCTCATGCTACACATCTGGCTGGGTGCTGTCGTTGACGGCAGCAATGGAGACAGCCAGACACCACACCACATGTCACAACATGCCAGCACACTTAGAAAAGCTCAATGGACCCCTAAAAGGTTACCTTGGGTTGGAAAGGACCTCAGAGATCATCTAGTTCCAACCCCTGCCCACCATGGGCAGGGATGCCTTCCACTACCCCAGGCTGCTCAAGGTCTCATCCAGCCTGGCCTTGAACACCCCCAGGGAGGAGGCAGCCACAGCCTCCCTGGGCAACCTGTGCCAGAGTCTCACCACTCTCATACTGAAGAACTTCTTCCTCAGATCCAGTCTAAACCTACTCTCCATCAGCTTCAAACCATTCCTCCTTGTCTTGTCTCTAGATACCCTCATGAAAAGTCCCTCTGCAGCCTCCCTGTAGGATCCCTTCAGGTATTGGAAGGCTGCTCCAAGGTCCCCCTGGAGTCTTCTCCTCTCCTGACTGAACCCCAGCTCCCTCAGCCTATCCTCACAGCAGAAGTGCTCTAGCCCTTGAACCATCTTCGTGGCCTCCTCTGGACTCTCTCCAGCAGCTCTGTGTCCTTCTCCTGCTGGGGACACCAGAACTGGAGGCAGGATTGGAGGTGAGGTCTCAGCAGAGCAGAGTCAAGGGGCAGAATCCCTGCTGCCCACACTGCTCTGGCTGCAGCCCAGCACACAGCTGCCTGCTGGGCTGCAGGAGGGCACTGCTGGCTCCTGGGGAGCTTCTCAGCAACCAACACCCCCAAGTCTCTTTCTTCAGAGCTGCTCTCAACCCACTCTGCACCCAGCCTGGATTTGTGCCTGGGGCTGGCCTGATCCAGCTGCAGGACCTTGCATTTTGACTTGTTAAACCTCATGCAGTTGTCACTGGCTCACTTCTCAAATGAGAATGAGAAGTCACTGAGCCTTCCTCAACAAACCAGAGCTCACATTGCTGTCTTCTTTGTTCACCTTGCATCATTTCACAGCAACACACTGCAGTGTCTCAGTGAAAACTTAGTGATCCCCTTGGTAATTTTGGTATGAGAGCTCCTGATGAATGTGTGAACATCTCTGAAGCACAAACCAAAAAAAAAAACCCACCCCAAACTTCTGACTGATCAATCAGCATGCTTCCCAAGCTGGAGATCTGAAGGGAGAAAGCTGAAGAGCTGCACACGAGTGAGTAAAGCCCATAGAGAACATCATCAGCGCATCAGGCTGATCCCAAGGTGCTCTCTCTGCCAGGTGACTCATCTCTCTTTAATGCACAGTGACACACATCACAGGATATGGCTATAAATGAGTGCAAGCGAGCAAGTGCAAGAAGGAGGTGACTCAAAACCATGCAGCTCTGCTCTTTGCAGTGTAGCACTTCCAGGGCAGTTCAGAGGTGGAGCACAACTGGCACCCTGGTGGCCAACAAAGAACCAGCTGCCTGCCTTGCACAATCATGTAGCCTCTCCTCCTGTCCAGCCTGGTCACAGAAGCCATTTGTTGAGCATTATTCCCCATGGATAATGCTCCCTTTGTTGTACTTTGTGCATCATCCCCTGCATGTGAGCTGTGAGCCTGAGGGAAGGTTTGGTGCTCTGCACAGACACAGCCTTTGTGCAGCTGTACTGCACAGGGTAATAAAGAGTTGTACAAAACACCTGCAAAGTGTCCTGCTTCACAGAACCCAACAGGATCACAGAATGGTGGTGGCTGGAAGGATTATTGAGTCCAGGCCCCCTGCCAGAGCAGGATCACCCAGAGAAAATCACACTGAAACATGTCCAGGTGGGTTTGGAATGCCTCCAGAGGTGGAGAGCCTACAGCCTCTCTGGGCAGCCTGCTCCAGAGCTCTGCCACCCACACAGTGAAGAATTTTTTCCCTTATGTCTAGGTGGAATCTCCTGTGTTCCAGTTTGTGTCCATTGCCCCTTCTCCTGTCACTGGACACCACTGAGAAGAGCCTGGCTCCATCCTTCTGACACACAGGATGAGAAGCTCAAAATGTGCAACCGGTGTCCACTTGCTGCCAGAAAGCCAATCAGATCCTGGGCTGCAGCAAGAGAAGCATAGCCAGCATGGCCAGGGAGCTGATTCTCCCCCTCTGCTCCACTCTGCTGAGACCACACCTGGAGCTCTGTGTCCAGTTCTGGAGTCTCTATTACAGGATCTGGAGGTGATGGAAGGTGTCCAGAAAAGGGCCATGAGGATAAGCAGAGGGCTGGAGCTGCTCTGCTGTGAGGACAGACTGACAGAGTTGGGGCTGTTCAGTCTGGAGAAGAGAAGGCTCTGAGAAGACCTTATTGTGGCCTTCCAGTATCTGCAGGGGGCTGCAAGAAAGCTGGGGAGGGACTTCTGAGGCTGTCAGGGAGTGATAGGACTGGGGGAATGGAACAAAACTAGAAATGGGGAGATTGAGATTGGATGTCAGGAAGAAGTTGTTCCCCAGGAGGGTGGTGAGAGCCTGGCACAGGCTGCCCAGGGAGGTGGTGGAAGCCGCCTGCCTGGAGGTGTTTGCAGCCAGGCTGGATGTGGCTGTGAGCAACCTGCTGCAGTGTGAGGTGTCCCTGGCCATGGCAGGGGGTTGGAACTGGCTGATCCTTGAGGTCCCTTCCATCCCTAACAATTCTGTGATTCTATGACTCACCCTTTAGCTATTGATCAGCACTAATGAGATTCCCCCTCAGGCTGCTCTTCTGCAGGCTGAACAGCCCCAGCTCTCCCAGCCTCTCCTTGTAAGGTAGATGTTCCAGTCCCCAAATGCTCAGTTTTGCTACATTCCCATGAAGCAAATGGCTCCTGTGAATGGCTGACAGTTGATACATCATTAAAAAGCAATTTCAGAGGACTTAAGTGCAAACAACCCCTCCGGTGCACTTTGGGGGTTTTCTTCTTCCCCCCACCCCGTTTAAGGCAGGACATTTTCAGTGAACTATTACAAGAGATCTTTGCACCAAGCTCATTTCTTTCTGCATGATGATTCTCTTCTGAACTGTAGCAAGCTCTGCCTAGTTGGCTCCCTCTGCAATCTGTGCAAGCCATGGCAGCGTGTTCTGAGCCAAGATGTCAGAAGCACCCCCTCACAGATGATAAATAGCATCCCTGCTGAGGACTATTTTTAAAGGAACCAAATATTTGGGCAGGGTACCAAAGGTAACAGAATTTCACACAAGCAAGTCTGACAGAAGTAACTAGGGAGGGGGGGCCGGGGGGGTGTTACATCTGCAGGGATGCAGCTCTTGGAGAACCACTGAGACAGAGGAATTTTTGACTCTTTTTTTCCCTTGTGTGAGCAGAGTCCAACAGGATGGCATGCAACAAGTCCATGTGCTGGGTGATGCACTTTGGCCACAACAACCCCATGCAGAGCTACAGGCTGGGGTCAGAGTGGCTGGAGAGCAGCCAGGCAGAAGGGGACCTGGGGGTACTGATTGACAGCCACCTAAACATGAGCCAGCAGTGTGCCCAGGTGGCCAAGAAGGCCAATGGCATCCTGGCCTGCAGCAGGAATAGTGTGGCCAGCAGGAGCAGCGAAGTCATTCTGCCCCTGTATTCAGCACTGGTTAGGCCACACCTTGAGTCCTGTGTCCAGTTCTGGGCCCCTCAGTTTAAGAAGGACATTGAGAGACTTGAATGTGTCCACAGAAGGGCAAAGAGGCTGGGGAGATGCCTTGAGCACAGCCCTGTGAGGAGAGTCTGAGGGAGCTGGGGCTGCTTAGCCTGGAGAAAAAGAGGCTCAGGGAGACCTTCTTGCTCTCTCCAACTCCCTGAAGGGAGGTTGTAGCCAGGTGGGGGTTGGTCTCTTCTGCCAGGCACCCATCACCAGAACAAGAGGACACAGTCTCAGGCTGTGCCAGGGGAAGTTTAGGCTGGAGGTGAGGAGAAAGTTCTTCCCAGAAAGAGTAATTGGCCACTGGAATGTGCTGCCCAGGGAGGTGGTGGAATCCCGGTCCCTGGAGGTGTTCAAGAGGGGATTGGACGTGGCACTTGGTGCCGTGGTTTAGTAGTCATGAGGTACTGGGTGCCAGGTTGGACTTGATGATCTTTGAGGTCTTTTCCAACCTTATTGATTCTATGATTCTAACTCAGGCTGAGCCTTGTTTCTCATCTCTTGGGTATAATCTCCTCTCTTTTTGAAAAGAGATGAGATTTCCCCCCCATATCCTGCTGTTCTTTTTCATCACAGCACACTGAACCTTCATCAGGTAACAAAATGAGATTCCAGATCACAGAAACCCTTTGCTTAAAGGTACTTTTAGTAAAAGTGCTGCTGGTAAGAGCTGGGATTTAGGTCGTTCAAAAGACCTAGGAAGAGCTGAGACTTGTGAGAGCCCTGTAAAAGCCTCCCCTGCTGCCATCTGGTGCCAGGAGCAAGTAAATCACTTTATGTCGTGGAAGAGCACCACTGATGGGTGAGGATGGCTGTGGCTCATTTATAGATCTGGATTCATACATATGTTTCTGTTTATATAGATAAAGCACCAATCACCATATCCATTAACATTCCTTGGATCCACTCTGAGGCACAGACACATAGCTACAAGGGTTTGGGTTGGAAGGGACCTTAAAGATCACCTAGTTCCTACCCCTGTACTGTTGGCAGGGACACTTCCCACTAGCCCAGGTTGCTCAAGGTCTCATCCAACCTGCCTTTGCACACTTTCAGGCTTGGAGCCTCTACAGCTCTGGGTAACCTATTCCAGTGCCTCAACAACCTCACAGGGAAAAACATTTCTCCCAGTGTCTGATCTAACTGATGCTTCTGTCAGTCAGAAGCCATTCCCCCTCATCCTGTCACTCCATGCCTTTGTCAGAAGTCCCTGTAGCCCCCTTCAAATACTAGAAGGCTGCTCTAAGGTCTCCCCAGAGCCTTCTCTTCTCCAGACTGAACAACCCCAGCTCTCTCAGCCAGTCTTCACAAGAGCAGCTCTCCAGCCCTCTGATCATTTTTGTAGCCCTCCTCTGGACCTGCTCCAACAGTTCCACATCCATCCTGTACAGGGAGCTCCAAAGCTGGACACAGCACTGCAGGGGAGTCTCACCAGAGTGGAGTAGACCTTAAGCACCCTAAAATTAACAGCAACTTACCTCAACCTTCTCCCTACTCTCTCCACTACCACCTGTTTGAAACCAGACTCAAACTCTGACATGAAACGAAAGTGAGATGCAGTCAGGATGTGCTTGGGGATGGTCTGATGTCAGAGACTCAAACTTCCCCTTTCAAAGCAGCACAACCAAATAGCCATCTCCAGTGCCCTGCATGCCTGCAGCACAGGCAACAAAGAGAAACTAGAAAAGCATGACCTCAGTGGGATCACAGAGACGTGATGGGGGAGAGCTCACGTGCCTGGAGTGCAGCCATGGATTGATGAAACCCCTAAAAGAGGAGAAGAGTTGTGCTCCACACAACAGAGCAGGGCAGCTGCACACAGCAGTGCTTTGTAACAGGTGATGGCCAGCTGGCAGCTATGGGTAAGGACCACAGAGAAGCATGGGTGGCAGCATTTGAATATCATCTACAGACATACAACCACAGAATCATAGAAACAATAAGGTTGGAAAAGACCTCAAGGATCATCAAGTCCAACCTGTCACCCAACACCTCAGGACTACTAAACCATGCCTTCAAGTGCCACATCCAATCCTTTCTTCAACACCTCCAGGGATGGGGACTCCTCTATCTTAGGATGGGAGGGAGTGCTGATCTGAGGGAGGGGAGGAAGGTTCTACAGAGGGACCTGGACAGTTTGGATCAATAAGCCAATTGTATGAGGTTTAACAAGGCCACGTGCTGAGTCCTGCACTTGGGTCACAACAACCCCATGAAGGCTCCAGGCTTGGGGCAGAGTGGCTGGAAACTGCCCAGCAGAGAAAGACCTGGGGGTGCCTCTTGACAGCTCCCTGAAGATGAGCCAATGTTTGCTCAGGGGGCCAAGAAGGCCACCAGCACCCTGGCCTGGATTAGCAACAGTGTGGCCAGACAGGACCAGGGAAGTGATTGTCACCCTGCACTCAGCACTGGTGAGGCCCCACCTTGAGTGCTGGGTTCAGTTTTGGAGCCCTCAGTACAAGAAAGACATTGAAAAGCTGGACCAGGTCCAGAGGTGGACAACAAAGCTGGTGAAGGGTCTGGAGAACAGGGCTGGTGAGGAGCAGCTGAGGGACCTGCTCCCAGTCCTGATGCAAAAGTGAAGAGCTAGGGAACAAGGAAAGGAACAGAACAAGCCAAGGAAGCTGACAGATTTGTATGAGGGGGTGGAAGAATCAGGGGAAAAGGACAAATTTGGCAGAAGAAAGAAGCTGTAACTAAGATATGGAGATAAGGCACTTGGGAGCAGAATAAGAAGAAAATGAAGAGGAGAGGAGAAGGGGAAGGGGAAGGGGAAGGGGAAGGGGAAGGGGAAGGGGAAGGGGAAGGGAAGGGGAAGGGGAAGGGGAAGGGGAAGGGGAAGGGGAAGGGGAAGGGGAAGGGGAAGGGAAGGGGAAGGGGAAGGGGAAGGGGAAGGGGAAGGGGAAGGGGAAGGGGAAGGGGAAGGGGAAGGGGAAGGGGAAGGGGAAGGGGAAGGGAAGGGGAAGGGGAAGGGGAAGGGGAAGGGGAAGGGGAAGGGGAAGGGGAAGGGGGAAGGGAAGGGGGAAGGGGAAGGGAAGGGAAGGGAAGGGAAGGGAAGGGAAGGGAAGGGAAGGGAAGGGAAGGGAAGGGAAGGGAAGGGAAGGGAAGGGAAGGGAAGGGAAGGGAAGGGAAGGGAAGGGAAGGGAAGGGAAGGGAAGGGAAGGGAAGGGAAGGGAAGGGAAGGGAAGGGAAGGGATCAAGACTGAGAGAAAGTGATTATGATTAAATGGGGGGAGGAGGAGGGTCTTAAAGAGCAAAAGGGCTGTGAGAGAGACTGGATTTTTATCCAAGAGACGCAGAGGGGTACCTGATATTGCTGATCAAAGAGACTGGGATGAGATCATCCCTTAGCAGCTCTTTACACAGCTGATTCTCTGATTCTCTTACTACCTGACAATGGCATTTCAGATACATGAAACCTTTTGACTGCCAGAGAAGAAGAAAAGGTGTTTGCCACAGAAGAATTTACTTCAGACTGCTTGGGCTTGCTTTCAGAGTTGTTTCATGTTGTCACAGCTTCTTCACTGATGCTAACTTCATAACCTGTTAAGAATCAGAATGCTTCACCAGCATCCTTCCATTGCCCCCCAAGCCACAGCATGTTTGCAAAGTGCATCAAAATTTGGTTTCACTTCAAACTTGCTTTTCTCTGGCCTGCAGCTCCTCAACCATCCTCCAACTTCCACGTAGCCTGAAAGTCCTAATGTCCTCTACTTCTGAAAGGGACTCAGCAGCCTGTTTGAAACACACAAATGCAAACCCCTGCCTCATTATCATGATGCATACAATGGCTGGGCCTGGCAGATCTCCTCTCCAGTCCAATATCACAGTATCACAGTATCACCAAGGTTGGAAGAGACCGCAAAGATCGTCGAGTCCAACCTGTCACCACAGACCTCATGACTAGACCATGGCATCAAGTGCCACGTCCAATCCCCTCCTGAACACCTCCAGGGATGGAGACTCCACCACCTCCCTGGGCAGCACATTCCAATGGCTAACAGCTCTCTCAGTGAAGAACTTTCTCCTCACATCCAGCCTAAACTTCCCCTGGCACAGCTTGAGACTGTGTCCTCTTGTTCTGCTGCTGGGTGCCTGGGAGAAGAGACCAACCCCCTCCTGGTTACAACCTCCCTTCAGGGAGTTGGAGAGAGCAAGAAGGTCTCCCCTGAGCCTCCTCCTCTCCAGGCTAAGCAACCCCAACTCCCTCAGCCTCTCCTCACAGGGCTGTGCTCAAGGCCTCTCCCCAGCCTCATTGCCCTTCTCTGGACACATTCAAGCATCTCAATGTCCTTCTTAAACTGAGGGGCCCAGAACTGGACACAGGACTCAAGGTGTGGCCTAACCAGTGCTGAGTACAGGGGCACAATGACTTCCTTGGATGCATTTCTGATTCTTTGTCCACTCCACCTCTACACTGGCACATTTTCCTTTACTTATTTTGTCTTACTGCATTTCTCCATTCTAACTCAGTGCCTCCATTCTGTGCCAGTGGGCATTATCCATCTGTTTCAGCTTCATGAAAACAGCATTGTGTAGAAGAGCCCCGGGCTTAAACAGTATCCTTCTATTGATACCAAACAGCAAAGACAGAAAGGGGCAAACACCTATGCCAAAGAAAGAAATGGAAACCAGTATGAAAGCAGCACAGCAGGCCAGAGGGAATGATCAGGATAAAGAGAAAGCAACTACTGATGGCAGAGATGAAGAAGCCTTTCAATCGAGAGCAGCCCTGAAGGAAAGGCCTTGGGGGTGCTGGTGGATGAGAAGCTCAACAGGAGCAGCCATTGTGAACTTGCAGCCCACAAAGCCAACCAGAGCCTGGGCTGTAGCAAGAGAAACACAGCCAGCAGGGCCAGGGAGCTGATTCTCCCCCTCTACTCTGCTCTGTTGAGACCACAGCTGGAGCTCTGTGTCCAGTTCTGGAGCCTCTATTACAGGAAGGATCTGGAGGTGCTGGAAGGTGTCCAGAGAAGGGCCATGAGGATGAGCAGAGGGCTGGAGCTGCTCTGCTATGAGGACAGAGAGAGTTGGGGCTGTTCAGTCTGGAGAAGAGAAGGATCTCAGGAGACCTTATTGTGGCCTTCCAGTATCTGCAGGGGGCTACAAGAAAGCTGGGGAGGGACTTCTGAGGCTGTCAGGGAGTGATAGGACTGGGGGGATGGAGCAAAACTACAAATGGGGAGAGTAGGATTGGATGTTAGGAAGAAGTTGTTCCCCATGAGGGTGGTGAGAGCCTGGCACAGGTTGCCCAGGGAGGTGGTAGAAGCCTCATGCCTGGAGGTTTTCCAGCCAGGCTGGCTGTGGCTGTGAGCAACCTGCTGTAGTGTGAGGTGTCCCTGGCCATGGCAGGAGGTTGGAACTGGCTGATCCTTGAGGTCCCTTCCAACCCTAACAATTCTATGATTCTATGATTCTGTGATCCTGCTCTAGCAGTGGGGTTGGCCTGAATGATCTCCAGAGGTGCCTTCCTACCCCCACTGTTCTGTGATTCTGTGACTCACTATTTACCTTCTTAAAACCTAATTAAGCAGTGACAAAATGGAGCCTGCAGGGAGATGTTTGAAAGCCACATAATAACAACTTTGGGATTATCTCTTGAGGCAGGCTGGCTGTGACTGTGAGCAAGCTGATGCAGTGTGAGGTGTCCCTGCCCATGGCAGGGGTTGGAACTGGATGATCCTTCAAGTTCTTTCCAACCCTAACAATTCTATGATTCTATGACTGGGCTCATTTCCTACAGCTGCAGAGCTCCTGATGACCAAAAGCTATTGAATTGCCACTGTACTTCATTGTTATCTGAAGATGCCTAAGGAGCAGCAAGGTAAAAGCAGCCTACAGTGGTGATACAACCCATCAGAGGGCAGGAGGAAAGGATCCATACATGGGAAGCTAGCAGAAAGTAGAATCTCAATGGACAAGAATAATTAAAAACCTGGAGTAAAGCCAAGCTTAACAACAGGTTGTAAGAGTAATTAGAGCAAGATCATGCTCTCATAAACAGGATGAGTGACTCAGAGACCACCACTGAGTTTCACTTGATTCACAGATTGCATCACGTCGGAAGGGACCCTCAAAAGTCATCTTGTCCAATGTCCCTGCAGTGAGCAAGGGACACTTCCAACTAGATCAGGCAGCCCAGGACAACATTAAGTCTGACCAGAATGTCTCCAGGGATGGGGCCTCAACCACATCCCTGGGCAGCCTGTTCCAGTGTTTCACCACCCTCACAGTAAAAAACTTCCTCCTGATGTCCAACCTAAGTCTCCCCCACTCCAGTTTCCAACCATTGCTCCTCATCCTATGACTCCAAGCCCTTCTAAACAGTCCCTCCCTTGCCTTCCTGTAGGTCCCCTTCAGATACTGAAATGCTGCCATAATGTCTCCCTGGAACCTTCTCTCCTCCAGGCTGAACAGCCCCAACTCTCCCAGCCTGTTTCCACAGGAGAGGGTCTCCAGCCCTCTGATCGTCTCTGTGCCCTCCTTTGGACCTGCTGCAGCAGGTTCATGTCTCTCATTGTGTTGGGGCACAAACCAGAGTGAAAGCAGAGTGAAAACAAAAGATGAAAGCCTCAGCCAGAGGAGAAGGAAGCTGTCTAAGGCTCAGATTTCATGCCCATTTCAAACCAGCAATTATCTGGAAGAGCAGTAGACAGTGGAAATAAACCCCCCACCTGCTTCTCCCCTGCTAACATGTCTGAAACTCAGTTCCAGTCAATACTACATCATTTACAGCAAGCATTAAAGCAAGTTCCTAAAACCCCTGTAACTTATCATAGAACTGAAAAGTCCCTGCCTGTCTTAGCAACTGAAATACATCACTTCTGCTGCATACAAGATCAAAGCAGGCACTGGCACTCCTGCTAGGGAATGGCAGTGAAACTGAAATTGGTGGCATTCACTGCATGTTAAATACTGAACTGGAGAGCTGCTTCTAAAATCTGAGCTTTCTTAGCCTTAGTCAACAGTTTCTCTTTTACTGCATGCTTTGTTATCTCTGTCAGCCAGGCCATTACTGCTGGAGCACAATTTTCTGCTTACTTAATAGCACAACATCCTGCATCTCTTCAGCAGCAAATGGAGTCATTTTGAAGATGAATTAGATATAACACAAAACCATGCTTAGACTGAAAGGCCAGGTGCAATCTGTAACTTCCCAGCACTCCAAAGAACATGACTGAACAAGCAGCAGCTAGATTCCCAGTGTTTGCTTGCCCCTAGTAGTAGTCAGCAAGGGAGATACACTGGTCTTTGTAAAAACATGTGGGGAACACCAACTGCAAAGCCAGATCCCTCTGACTCCCTGCAGCACTCTTCCTGCAAATACAGAATCATAAATTCCAGCAGTTCAATGTCCAGCATAGAAAGGACATTGAACTGCTGGAGTAGGTCCAGAGGAGGCCATGAAGATCATCAGAGGGCTAGAGCATCCCCACTATGGGGACAGGCTGAGAGAGTTGGGGTTGTTTAGCCTGGAGAAGAGAAAGCTCCAGAGAGACCTTAGAGTGGCCTTCCAGTACCTGAAGGGGGCTACAAGAGAACTGAGGAAGGACTTTTCGTTAAGATCTTGTAGTGACTGGACAAGGGACAGTGGCTTTGGCTAAAAAGAGAGGAGATTGAGACTGGAGATCAGGAAAAAGTTCTTGACAGTGAGAGTGGTGAGACACTGGAACAGGTTGACCAGAGAGGCTGTGGATGCTCCCTGACTGGAAGCGTTCAAGGCCAAGCTGGGGAAGGCCTTGAGCAGCCTGATGTAGTGAGAGGTGTCCCTGCCCATGGCAGGGGGTTGAAAGTAGATGATCTTTAAGGTTCCTTCCAACCCAAACCATTCCATGATTCTATGAATCTATTCATAGAATCATAGAATCAGTCAGGGTTGGAAGGGACCACAAGGATCATCTAGTTCCAACCCCTGCCATGGGCAGGGACACCCCACACTAGATCAGGCTGGCCGAGCCTCATCCAGCCTGGGCTTAAACACCTCCAGGGATGGGGCCTCAACCACCTCCCTGGATAACCCATTCCAGGCCTTCACCACTCTCATGGTAAAGAACTTCTTCCTCACATCTAGCCTGAATCTCCCCATTTCCAGCTTCATTCCGTTCCCCCTAGTCCTATCACTACCTGATACCCTGAGCAGTCCCTCCCCAGCCTTCCTGTAGCCCCCTTCAGATCCTGGAAGGCCACAATGAGGTCACCTGGGAGCCTTCTCTTCTCCAGACTGAACAGCCCCAACTCCTTCAGTCTGTCCTCACAGGAGAGGTGCTCCAGCCCTCTGCTCCTCCTCGTGGCCCTTCTCTGGACATGCTCCAGCACGTCCACATCCCTCCTGTAATATGGGCTCCAGAACTGGAGGCAGTACTCCAGGTGGGGTCTCCCCAGAGCTGAGTAGAGGGGGAGAAGCACCTCCCTTGACCTGCTGGTCACACTTCTCCTGATGCAGCCCAGGATCTGATTTGCTTTCCTGCACACTGATTTGCTTTCAGTGCACACTGAGAGCTCCTGTTGAGCTTCTCGTCCACCAGCACCCCCAAGTCTCTCTCCTCAGGGCTGCTCTCCAGCCAGTCCCTGCCCAGCCTGGATTTGTGCCTGGGATTGCCTCCACCCAGCTGCAGGACCCTGCACTTGGTCTTGTTGAAGCTCCTGAGGTTGGCTTGTGCCCACCTCTCCAGCCTGTCCAGGTCCCTCTGGATGGCATCTATTCATTGTTTTGGTTGGAAGAGACCTCGAAGATCATCCAGTCCAACCATCAACCCAACACCACCATGGCCATTAAACCGTGTCCCAGAGTGCCATGGCCACACTTTTCATGAACACTTCCAGGGATGGTGACTCCATCATCTCCCTGGACAGCCTGTTCCACTGCCTGTATCTTAATGTAAGTACATGTGGTGGTTTGGCTCTGGCCTGCCCAAACTGCAACAGTACACTATCCCAAAGCCTCTGAACTCTCTTACCATCAGTTCCACATTCCCCTCCTTCTACAAGAAAACCAAAGTCAGAGTTTGGCTTCTGTTTTGCTTAGGAAACACCAAATCCCCTTCAGACTCATCTCAGCTTCCCAATCCCCAAGCTGTACTTCAGCATTCTTGGGAAACACCAACTTTGGTCCTGCCCTACTTTGCAGACCCTGAGTAAGCTCTGGAAGGAAAAGCAATTAGAATTTGAAACCCTCCAACACTCCGAGCAGAGGGAAACAGCACCACTAACCTCCTTCATCTTCTCCAGCTCGTTCTGCAGTGCTTGCTTGGCAATTTCAACTTCTATAAGCTGCTGCCTCAGTTTCTCATTTTCATCTTCTGTGATGGTGCGTTTCTCTTCCACGTTTTCCAGCTCATGATGGAGCCTCACCGACACATCTTTTGCAACCTAAGTGCAATGGAGTTTCAGAAGAAAGGTTACACCCCAGAATCACTGCTGCAGCACTTGGTGCCTAAGCAACCTAACCTGAAAGGTTCCTTCTGGATGTTTTCATGTAAGCTGCATGGGAGGAGACAGACAGACTGGGCCATACAATCATGGTAAGGGGTGGAATGGACCCCCAGAGAACATTGAGTCCAACCTCCCTGGGAAGGCAGGATCACCTTAGAGTAGGTCACACAGGAACACATCCAGGTGGGTCTTGAAAGTCTCCAGAGAAGGAGACTCCACCACCTTCCTGGGCAGCCTGCCCCAGGGCTCCAGCACCCTCCCACCAAAGAAGTTTTTCCTCATGTCCAGGTAGAACTTCCTGAGCTCCAGCTTGTGTCCACTGCCCCTGGTCCTATCACAGGACACCACCTTCCTGGGCAGCCTGCCCCAGGGCTCCAGCACCCTCCCACCAAAGAAGTTTTTCCTCATGTCCAGGTAGAACTTCCTGAGTTCCAGCTTGTGTCCAGTGCCCCTGGTCCTATCACAGGACACCACTAAAAAAGAGCCTGTCCCCTTCTTCTTGACACCCACCCTCCAGATATTAATAAACATGAATAAGATCTCCTCTCAGTCTTCCCTTTTGTTTAAATGATGTCAAATATCTCAAATGAAGATGAACACCAAGCTCTTTGGGGGCTTTTCTCAATGCATTCTCACAGGAAGAGAGTTAAAAAGCACACACCAAGATGTCATTTCTCTTTGTCATGGAAAGCAATGAGAATGTTGCCATTCAAGCCACTTGCCTTGTGTTCTGTGAAACCAGGAGGAACCATAATCATGCAGCAACACTATTTAACCACACACTAATCACTGTCATGCTGGTGATTTAGACACAGAGTTTGGAGAGCCTCATTTCCTGCTTTTTTTAGAACATGGGAGAGTCTAATTAATCCTTCTCAGCATTAAGCTAGGGAGCTCAGGGAGATATCCTTCACGGCTTTCACTAGCCCCCATCTCGATGTTACTATGTCAAAGAACTCTTTTTGACACACCAAAAATCTAAAGGGCAAAAAACCACAAAAGGATTGCAAGCAAGCAGTCTAGAAGGATCCAACCTCAGAAAACAGCAGCAGCTAGTGACTCAGCCTCTCCTGACAAGAAACCCAGTGTGTGAATTACAGATACAACGCTGCAGTGTAGCCCAGAATCATTCAGCAACCTCCCCCCCCCCCCCCCCCCGCCACACAGGCAGCGCTCAAGGCACATAATGCCTCACAGAAAGAGCGAGTGGAGGGGAATTTCAATTATAACCACGCTCCAAAGAGACTGCAGGATGAGCTGAGAATCACACCACAGGGCCACAGCTTGATGGCTTTGCCCACGCTCAGTGTTAAACTGCTCATCTGGTTGCCCGAGCAAAGGAAATGGGAAATCATGGGGGACACATTTTGGAACAGCAGCCTATCAGAACCTGTCCTGGCTCCATAGATACAGGCTGCAGCAGTAAACACAGCCAAGCAACAAGATCATTACTGGTAGTGGGTCTTCCAACATAACATTTGGAGGAGCAGCAAACAATGCAGGGAAACGCTCCAGAGCATTCTAGATGAGGTGGGGAATGGCACTCACTTATGCAAGAGGCATTTGGACACAGCTAAATGCACAGCTGCATCTCTGAAAGATTCAGCCCCTTAGTATTTCACCCATGCAAAATGAAGAGCACAGTTTTCATAGAAGTGTAGAGTCACTAAGGTTGGAACAGGCCTCTGAGTCCAACCATCAATCCAACACCACCACAGCCATCAAACCATAACCCCAAGTGCCATGGCCACGCATTTCATTAACACCTGCAGAGCTGGTCACTCCACCACTTCCCTGGGCAGCCTGTGCCAATCCCTGACCACTCTTGCAGCAAAGAATTCTTTCCTAATATCCAACCTAAACCTCCCCCAGCACAGCTTGAGGCCCTTTGGACAGAAATTCCCCAGAAGCGGACTTAGGAACAAGCCAGAGAACTGCAGATGAGTTAGAATTATCATAGTCATAGTATAGAATCAGTCAGGGTTGGAAGGGACCACAAGGATCATCCAGTTCCAACCCCCCTGCCATGGCCAGGGACACCCCACACTACATCAGGCTGGCCACAGCCTCATCCAGCCTGGGCTTAAACACCTCCAGGGACGGGGCCTCAACCACCTCCCTGGACAACCCATTCCAGGCCTTCACCACTCTCATGGGGAAGAACTTCCTCCTCACCTCCAGCCTGAATCTCCCCACCTCCATCTTCATCCCATTCCCCCTAGTCCTATCACTACCTGAGATCCTGAAAAGTCCCTCCCCAGCCTTCTTGTAGCCCACTTCAGATACTGGAAGGCCACAATGAGGTTCACCTGGGAGCCTTCTCTTCTCCAGACTGAACAGCCCCAACTCCTTCAGTCTGTCCTCACAGGAGAGGTGCTCCAGCCCTCTGCTCATCCTCGTGGCCCTTCTCTGGTCAATTATGGTTAGCCAGCACCCAGAATTTAATGAGGTAGAAATCTGGCCTTAGACATCCATCCCTACTCCAGAGCTGAACACCTTCATCATCTGTGGGAACACTCTGCACCCTTCCCTTTCCAAAGAGTCACCTGTAAGGTTATTGAGAAAGATGTGGGAGGAAACATCATTGAAGTGAGCCCTTTGTCCAGCTCAACCTAAAGCCTCAGCTGCTACAGCACTTACAGGATGGCCAAGGGATCAGGCCCAGCCAGCACTGGTTTAGGAAGGGCAGGTCCTGCCTCACCAACATCGATGGTAGGCTGAACATGAGCCTGCAGTGTGCCCAGGCAGCCAAGAGGGCCAATGGCATCCTGGCCTGCATCAGGAAGAGTGTGGCCAGCAGGAGCAGGGAGGTCATTGTGCCCCTGTACACTGCACTGGTTAGGCCACACCTTGAGTCCTGTGTCCAGTTCTGGGCCCCTCAGTTTAGGAAGGATGTTGACTTGCTGGAAGGTGTCCGGAGAAAGGCAACAAAATTGGGGAGGGGCTTGGAGCACAGCCCTGTGAGGAGAGACTGAGGGAGCTGGGGTTGTTCAGCCTGGACAAGAGGAGGCTCAGGGGAGACCTTCTTGCTCTCTGCAACTCCCTGAAGGGAGGTTGTAGCCAGGAGGGAGTTGGTCTCTTCTCCCAGGCACCCAGCACCAGAACAAGAGGACACAGTCTCAAGCTACAGCACAGGAGATTTAGGTTGGATGTTACGAAGAAATTCTTCAGAGAGAGAGACTGCCCATTGGAATGTGCTGCCCAGGGAGGTGGTGGAGTCACCATCATTGAAGGTGTTCAGGAGGAGACTTGATAGGGTGCTTGGTGCCATGGTTTAGTTGATTAGGTGGTGTTGGATGATAGGTTGGACGCAATGATCTTGAAGGTCTCTTCCAACCTGTTTATTCTTTTCTACTCTATTCTATTCTATCTCCTACACTGCAGGCAAGCACCTCACCAGAGATGCCCCAGCAACTTCCCCCAAGCCCTGCACACTTGCCAACATCAAGCAACACAGAGCCAACAATGAAATCAGCTCTAGAAGCTGGAATGACAACATTGCCTTGGGGCAGGAAGGTTCATGTTCAAATTCTGCCGGCAACAAATCAGCTACTGACCTCAACAGTCCCTTGTTTCAACTAGAAATTCCCCTGAGGAAGGGGTTGTTTTGCTTCTTCTGACCAAGAAGATCATTTTGCCAACAGCCACACAGACACCTGGACTGAGAGAACTGTCATAGCCACAACAGCCAACATGGGGTTTCATAGAGTCACAGAACAATCTTGATTGGAAAAGACCTCTGAAGATCATCCAGTCCAACCATGGACACAACACCACCATGGCCATTAAACCATGTCCCCAAGTGCCATGTCCACATGATTCTTGAACATTTCCATGGACTGTGAGTCCACCACCTCCTTGGGCAGCCCTTTCCAATGCCTGACCACTCTTGCAGTAAAGAAACTGCTCCCAATATCCACTCCAAACTCCTCCTTAGCAAAACTTGAGGTAAATTCCTTTCATTCTATCACCTGGAGAAGAGGAGGCTCAGGGGAGACCTTCTTGCTATCCACAACTACCTGAAGGGAGGTTGCAGCCAGGTGGGGGTTGGTCTCTTCTGCCAGGCAATCAGCACCAGAACAAGAGGACACAGTCTCAAGCTGTGCCAGGGAAGGTTTAGGCTGGATGTTAGGAAGAAGTTCTTCATAGAAAGAGAGATTGGCCATTGGAATGTGCTGCCCAGGGAGGTGGTGGAGTCACCATCCCTGGAGGTGTTCAAGAAGGGATTGGATGTGGCACTTGGTGCCATTGGTTTAGTAGTAATGAGGTCTTGGGTGATAGGTTGGACTTGATGATCTTTCAGGTCTTTTCCAACCTTATTGATTCTATGATTCTATGATCACTTGATACTAGGGAGAAGAACATATACAGAGAAGGAATATCAAACAGAAATCAAGAGAAGGGTATTAGCATTTTAGATGGCATTAGTGAGAAAATGACTAGAACGTGTCTTGGACTGGCTCCTACATTTTAATAAGAATGATGACAAGCTGGAAAATGTCCAGCAGAGATGATCCAAGTCTGTAAACCAGGCCTGGGAATAACAGACTCTTATTCCATTAGACTGATCAGACCCAAGTTTAAAAACCACCTTGTTCCTGACCATGCATTAAATGAGCATTTTCAACTGCACCCACAGAATCCAATGAGCCTCAAGTAACTGTAGTCACAGGCTCAAGTGTGGCCAATAAGCTCACATTTGCTAGCCAGAGCTCTGTGATTCCATGGGAAATGGCAGGATATAGGAATCCTGATTCAGTAAGAATCATAGAATCAATAAGGTTGGAAAAGACCTCAAGGATCATCAAGTCCAACCTGTCACCCAGCACCTCATGACTACTAAACCATGGCTCCAAGTGTCACATCCAATCCCTTTTTGAACACCTCCAGGGATGGGGGCTCCACCACCTCCATGAGCAGCACATTCCAATGGCCAACAACTCTTTCTGTGAAGAACTTTCTCCTCACCTCAAGCCTAAATTCAACAACTTCCAACTAGCACAAGGAAGTGGTTTTTCTTCTATAACTGGACTAACCTAGAATGTAGATGATGGATATTTTACCAATGGTAACCCTGAAATGAGGACTGAAACTCTCCCTCCACAACAGGCCATAGCTCATTCCGATGTCATGGATGGACTACAGCTGATGAGACATTGAAACCTCATGGGTTGTGTCTATGGCTGCAGGGGCATCTGGGAAAGCCCAGCCTCAGGATTTTCAGAAGTCCTGAAAACAGCAGTTTTGTTGCTGACCTCAGTGGAGTCAAGGGTTTTTGTTCTGACTCTGCCACTATTCAACGAGGCAGAGTGAGAGGTCTGGAGCACAGCCCTGTGAGAAGAGGCTGAGGGAGCTGGGGTTGCTTAGCCTGGAGAAGAGGAGGCTCAGGGGAGACCTTCTTGCTCTCTGCAACTCCCTGAAGGGAGGTTGTAACCAGGTGGGGGTTGGTCTCTTCTCCCAGGCAAGCAGCACCAGAACAAGAGGACACAGTCTCCATCTGTGCCAGGGGAAGTTTAGGCTGGAGGTGAGGAGAAAGTTCTTCCCAGCAAGAGCAATTGGCCACTGGAATGTGCTGCCCAGGGAGGTGGCTGAGTCCCCATCCCTGGAGGTGCTCAAGAAAGGCTTGGATGTGGCACTTGGAGCCATGGTTTAGTTGTCAGGAGGTGTTAGGTGTTAGGCATAGGTTGGACTTGATGATCTCTGAGGTCTTTTCCAACCTGGCTGATTCTGTGGTTCAACCTGCCAGCTCTCTGAAACCTTGACTGAAGAGAACTGTAATCCTCTTGAAGTCAAGAGGACTCTCTGGTGAGGCTGGTTCAATTTTGCAGGGGTAGGGTATATTTTAGGTTCATCATAAAGATCCCAAATCTCTAGAGCCAAATTTGTACTTGAGACACTACTTGCACAACAACTTTACCACAGCTGATAGGACTAAAGGTGCAGCCAGCCTAAATAAACCCTGAAGGGGTATGCTTGGCCACTGCTACCCCATGAGCTGCACTGGCAGAACAGATGGAAACACCTGCTTCCAGTATCTGAATGGGCCTACAGGAGAGCTGGGGAGGGACTTTTTATGAGGGTTTTGTAAGGATGGAGGATCCAAGTCAGCAGATACCTTAAGAAACTTCAACCTTTGTCTGCTTGCAGCATTCCTGACCCACTTCCCTGCAACCTCCGATGCCAAGTTGCTGCCATTCATCCCCAATATGTATGGGATCAGCACTTGGGTCTGTGTGTGCCAGGCATGCAGATGGTGCAAAAACATCTCCTCCTGGTTCAGCTCCAGGGAGACCTTAGAAAAGCCTTCCAGTACCTGAAGGAGGCTACAGGAAAGCTGGGGAGGGACTGTTTAGAACAGCTTGTAGTGACAGAACGAGGGGGAATATTTTGAAACTAGAGCGGGGTTGATTTAGATTCAGGTGTAGATTTAAGATTAGATTAGATTAGATTAGATTAGATTTAGATTAGATTAGATTAGATTATTAGATTAGATTAGATTAGATTTAGATTAGATTTAGATTAGATTTAGATTTTTAGATTAGGTTTAGGTTTAGATTTTGATTTTGATTTTGATTTGGGAGAAGTTATTCATAATGAAGGTAGTGAGGCACTGGAATGGGTTGCCCAGATTAGATTAGATTTAGGTTTAGACTTAGATTTAGATTCAGATTCAGATTTAGATTCAGATTTGGAAGATGTTCTTCATAATGAAGGTGGTGAGGCATTCAAATGGGTTGCCTACATTAGATCTAGATTTAGATGAGATTTAGATTAGATTTCTGTTTTGATTTTGATTTAGATTTGGAGGAAGTTCTTCATTATGAAGGTGGTGAGGCACTGGAATGGGTTGCCCAGATTAGATTCAGATTTAGACTAGATTTTATTAGAATTAGATTTAGATTAGGTTGAGATTTAGATTCGATTTAGATTTAGATTCAGATGATTTAGATTTAGATTTAGATTTAGATTAGGTTTAGATTTGGATTCAGATGATTTAGATTTAGATTTAGATTTAGATTAGGTTTAGATTTAGATTCGGTTTAGATTTAGATTTAGATTTAGATTCAGATGATTTAGATTTAGATTTAGATTTAGATTTAGATTCAGATTCAGATTTAGATTTAGATTTGGAAGGAGTTTTCATTATGAAGGTGGTGAAGCACTGGAATGGGTTGCCCAGAGAAGCTGTGCATGCCTCATCCCTGGAGGTGTTTAAGACCAGGCTGGATGAGGCTTTTGAGCAACCTGGGCTCGTGGGAGGTGTCCCTGCCCATGGCAGGAGGGCTGGAAAGAGATGATCTCTGAGATCCCTTCCAACTCAAGCCATTCTATGATTCACGAGGAGCAAGCACACAGCGATGTCTTGGTCTGAGGCACTGCCTCCCACTGACAGCCGCCCAGGGGCATACCTTGAGGTCCTGCTCCATGCTGCGCAGGAGCTCGCCGTCGATCTCGCCGGTCTGGGCGTAGCGCAGCCTCTTGCGCTCGGCCTTGCGCAGCCGGTACTGGAGGATCCGGCAGTTCTTGTTGGCTCGCTCCAGCTCATGCCGCATCTCCTGGAGCTGGCAAGCGTCCTCCTCGAAGAAACTGTCCCTCATCTCGTCCATCTCCGTCCTCAGCTCATCTATCTCATTCTGGCAGTGGGGAAACAAGGGGACAGGGATGCAACAGGTGGGTCAGAAGCACAAATATCAGCACGGGTTAAGAGAAGGCTGCCAAAATGGAGCTCCTCCCCGCAGGGCCACCACAGCTAAATACCACCCAGCTCATTATAAGCTCTGCACCGAAGCGAATACCCCTGCCTGCACCCACACCACAGGGCCACCTTAACCCTGCCTCCAGCGGCAGTGCCGGGGAAAAGGGCTTTGCAGAAACCCCCACCCAGGCGTGGGGGTGGGAAGCGGCCCGGCCCCTGTTCCCCCGACCTCCTGGCTACCCCCTCCCGCTGCCCCCGCCGCCCCGGCCCCTTACCTTGAGGGTCTCGTTTTCCTCCCGCAGCTTCTCCATCTCTTCCTGCATCTCCTCCTGCAGCTGCGGGCTCAGGGAGCCCTCGGGGGTGCCACTCCTGCCGCCGCCGCCCGCCTCCTCCTGCCGCAGCCCCTCCGCCCCGGCGGCCGCCATGGCAGAGGGCGAGGAGGCGGAGGCGGCCGGGGAGGCTCGACCGGGGCGGCGGCCGCGGAGGAGGAGGAGGAGGAGGCGGCGGAGGAAGCGCTGCCGCTGCTGCTGTGGTTGCTGCCCTTGGTTTGCATTTGGGCTGCCGCCGCCAACCCCTTTCTGAGGTGGAACTGGATGAGCTCACTCTGCAGGCATCCCTCCTTCCAGTACCCACCGCCGCCCGCCGCCCCGCGGCCCTTCCCTGCGCCCGAGGAAGATGGAGGCGCCGGGGCCGCCTCCCCGCGCCCTTCAGCGGAGACCGCCCCGCTTTCCCCCGCCACTGCTTGGGCGGCGGCGGCTGCGGCGCCCCCGCCCCCTCCCGCTCCCCCCGCCGCCGCCGCCTCCTGCAGGGGGCGCCTCCTCGGCGGGCTCGGCGGCGCGCAGCGGCGGCGACTCCTCGGCAGCGGCTTTTCCACCAGCGGCGGGCGGCGGTTCAGCACCGGCGCCGGGCTGGACAGCTCCCGCAGGCCCCACGCCGCGCGGTGCCTTGTCAGCGGCGCGGCCGCGGGCGGCTCTGGGGACCTGTCCCGGCGGCGGGCGCGTCGAGGCGGCCTTGGCGGCGGCGGCGACGGCGGCCGGGGCGCGGGAGGCGCTGGCGGGCGGCGGGCGCGGGGCGGCGTCGCGGGCGCGGGCCGGGGAGGAGGCGCGCGGCGGCGGCTTCCGGCCGCTGCTGCCCTCGGGGTGCAGGCGAGGCTCCGCGGCGGCGCCCCCTGCCGGCGGCTGGCTCATGGCGGCGCTATCTGCCAGACACGTCCATCACCGGCGGCCTCCTCCTCCGCCGCCGCCGCCGCCGCCGCCGCCGCCCCGGGAGCTGCGGGAGGAGAAGATGGTTGGGGTGGGGACAAGGGAGGACAGCGCCGGGGAGGCGGGGGGACGGGAGCTCCGGCAGCCAGCGTGCCAGCTGCTTACCGCCGCAGTGCCCCGGCTGCTCCCCGGGCACTCCTCACCCCGCGGGCAGGGCGGCGGCCCGGGGATAGCCGGCTGGGGATGCAGCCTAGCGCCGGGCCGCGGGTGCTTCTGAGAGGCAGTGCCCACCGCATGGCTGGGGACGAGCTCGGGTCCCACTCTGCTTGCATCGTGGGCCATTCCCTACCACCACCACCCCCGCGATGCCCAGCCCACCCCCTGAGGTCTGGCCCACCACAGCTGAATTTCCATCCACATTCCCCTCTTCCTTCTGCCTTGGCATCGCTGCCCAGCTCAGTGCCAGTCTGGGCTGTAGCACACCTGCCTGTCTCCTCAGAGGCCTCTTCCAGCTGTCTGTGACAGCCGATGGGGGAAGAAAGGCTTCTGTACAAAGGGCTGCACACGTGGAAGCAACAATAGATTTCCCTTCAGCTTGGACAGGGACTCTTCCACAGCAAGCTTAGGCCTCCAAACCTCCGGAACTGGGGCGGGGTCATAAAGGAAAGGGGCCCTTCAATCAGTTTCTAGAGATTGGTAGAGGTAGATGATGATTGGGACTCAATGATCTTAAAGGTCTTTTCCAACCAAAACGCTTCTGTGATTCCATCATTTGTCCCCTTTTTATTCTCCAGAGACATTGTCAGGGCTAAAGACTGACTCAGGTTTGTGACATAGGGCTGAGGCACAATCACTCCAGCAGGTTTCAGAGCTGAGGAAGCAGGGAACACACCCTCAGCCAGTACACGATGTGATGTGGTCACCTAAGGCTGCTAAGAGGGCAATTTTACCATCCCACCTCACCCCCCCCCCCATAGTGACTGAAGCAGAATTTTCATGGCCCCAACAGCTTGTTAGAAAGGGCTGTTAAAAGCCACATCATGCCTCTGATAATGTTCCTTAATATATTCTGCAAATAAAACATGAGACAAAGTAGAAATGGCAGCATTCCTAACACAGCCTAATGATTCCTTCTCAGAACAAGGCACAACCGTTTGTTAATAGCACAGGAAAGAAAGACCCAGGACTGGGCAAAGTCTGATATTATACCATTCCCTGACAATTGGTTTACTCCCTAGAACATACTAGACAATGAGACTCTGTTTGCTTAGCTCTCCCTGGCAGGAGCACAGGGTTTCCTCTCAAATGCACTGTCATTATCACCCTGATTTTAACCAATACACTGGAAATTAATGCTCTGAAGGACACCATTTGGCAGAAACTTCCCAGACATTAATTAGTCAAAAAGGGAGCATGGGAGTGTAAAACTTAACCGCTTGCTCTGCATCTCTATTGAAGCACCACAACCAGAATATCCACGCTGCTGCTGCTCAGAGCCATGCAGGTACAAAATGTCACTCTTGGAATCCGAACCTACAGAAACTGCAGAAATATAAAACCCCAGGACTTAGCTTAGATCCTGCATCTTACCCATTACTCCAAACAAAACCAACAAGGCTTAGATCCTGCATCTCATTCATTACTACAAACAAAACCAGCAAAACTTAGCTTAGATCCTGTACCTTACTCATTGCCTCCTTTTTGTTTTTAACCTATTGCTCAAAACCCAAATTAAAATAAATAGTAGTGTGAGGTTCCTGAGGCTTTTATCTGGATCCTTTCGGGAAGTTTCACTGCAGCAAAGTCACCCCGCTCGGCCGCGCTCTGTCGGGAACACGTCTCACCGTGCATGCCCCCGATTCCAGGACTATGGCTCAGGTGCTTGATTTTTAAGGCTATTTTTCTTTCAGCTGGCACAAGGAAAGCCCCGTTTCAGCCGAAGCCCGACATCTCCATCCCTCCCGCTGCCCCCCCCCCCCCAAACTCCGCCACACAACCTCCACCCCAGCAGCAAACCCACGTGGCGCCAGGATGGAGGTTTTCCCGTCGGGAACGGCAGCCCGAGTGGGAAAATAAATAAATAAATAAATAAATAAAGGGCAGCAACAAAAGGGAGGGATGTAGTGGTTCCACCCTTCAGCTTGGGTATCCCCCTGCCCAAGGCTTCACCCAGGGCTTCCCCAGCCGCCCCTGCCCCTCGCCGGCCGCCCGCCTCTCCCTGATCCCAAAGGGAAAGGTTGGGAGCGCTCCTGCCTTTTTGTCCTGGATTTAAAGGAGCAGCAGGATTCTCCGCGTTTCTCCTTTACGCCCGGGCGGGTTTATTGCACCTGGATCCCGAGCGACGTTCCGGTGTCGGGGACACAAAAGGGCTGGTGTAAGGCAGCCTCGGTACTCACCACCACCCTGTCTGCTCCGGGCTGGCCGAGTGCATGCGGCGGGGGGGCACAGGCAGCGCACACGAGGTTCTCTCAGCAAAATGAGATATTCATGAGCTGACCTCACTGGGCCTGGGAGATGGAGACGGGGGGAGGGAGAGGGAGGGAGAGAGGAAAGCGGCGAAGGGAAGAGAAAAGAAAAGCTGAAGCGGCAAGAACCCCGCCCAGGCCTGGCGGATGAGCCGCGTCCCCCCCCCCCCCAGCGCACACGGAGGAGTGGGATTAGAGCGGGGCGGGGGCACAGCCTGCGCTCCCCCTGCCCGCCGCATCCCGGCCAGCCACCCGGAGCGGTTACCCAGCACCCTGCGCTGCCCGGGAGGCGCCGGCTGATCTCGGCACCCTCGGCGGGATGCTGACGGGACTGTCCTTTGTTCGCCGCCGGGTCCACGCTGCGCCCCCTCACCGCGGCCCGACCTTGCCGAGAGGGGGGAGGCGAACACCCCCTGGAGCGTCCCCCGGCGCGGTTTGGTCATGTGGGCACAGGGAGTAAGGAGCCGTTAACCGTTTACCCGTACCCTGGGTTTCACCGCTTTTGTCATGAGGTGAATTCACCTGTGCTCTGGAGAACCCTGAGATTCCACACTTGACATCTCTCGCAAATGCAGACAAAGGGCTTTCCCTTCCCTTCCCTTCCCTTCCCTTCCCTTCCCTTCCCTTCCCTTCCCTTCCCTTCCCTTCCCTTCCCTTCCCTTCCCTTCCCTTCCCTTCCCTTCCCTTCCCTTCCTTCCCTTCCCTTCCCTTCCCTTCCCTTCCCTTCCCTTCCCTTCCCTTCCCTTCCCTTCCCTTCCCTTCCCTTCCCTTCCCTTCCCTTCCCTTCCCTTCCCTTCCCTTCCCTTCCCTTCCTTCCCTTCCCTTCCCTTCCCTTCCCTTCCCTTCCCTTCCTTCCCTTCCTTCCCTTCCCGTCTTTCTTTCATCTTTCATCTTTCCTCTTTCTCTCCGTTTTCTTTCTCCCTTTTCCTATTATCTTTTCTCCTTTCTGTTTTCTCTTTCTTAGCATTTTCCCTTTCCTTCCCCTCTCAGGAGGAAGTATTCCCATCTGAGGTCTGTGCACAGGAGGGTTTCATGCCCACAAGTATGTTTATATATGTACATGCACAAATCTATACATGCCTCTATATACTAAACATATACAGCCAAATACACTGTGCCTGCAGAGACAGTGTGTGCATACATCTGTGTGAACTCATCAAATACACCTACATGTGCATGGCTTCAGATATTGAACACAGGAGGTTAAATCCAAACATAAGGAGGAATTTCTCTGTGTTGAAGGTAGTAGAGCACCAGAGCAGGTTGCCCAGACAGATGGTGGAGTCTTCTTCTCTGAAGTCATTCCAAGCCCACCTAGACACTGTCCTGTGCAACCTGCTCTAGGTGAACCTGCTCTGGCAGGGAGGGTTGGACTGAATGATCTCCAAAGGTCCCTTCCAACCCCCACCACTCTGTGATTGCATATACACATACTTATAGAAAGGTATCTGTGAGGTGCAGGTATCCTGGTGCAGCCCTTGTGGGAGAGCAAGCTCAGGGGAGACCTCCTGCTCGCTTTCCAGCTGCTTCTGCCCTGCAATCCTCTCCTCCTCTTTTGATATGACAAGCAGGACCCAACACATCTGAAACAGCATATCCTGGGATGTGGAAAGGTACACCCCCACCACACAGCTGCATGTTCTCCAAGCCCTGAGCCCAGGGACTGCAGGAACTGAATATTTATAGATGGGATGAGTTGAGGACAATCAGAAAATAGGAAATGGAACATTTATGCTGAAGATGAAAAACACTGAGGTGATGAGAAGCTACTTTTAGGATTCATAACATTTAATGATTACTTGAGCCCTTGAAGCTCATAAATATTGACTGCAGTCTTAGCAACTAAACAGAAAAATTGATTGGAAACACGGGGAGTGAAAATACAAAACATTTCTGAAGTTGGAGGGGAGAGAATCCCCTGTGAAAGGGGGGGGCTGAATTCTGCCAGAAGAGCACCTAGGGTCCTTGCCTCTGAGTATGAATAGAATAGAATAGAATAGAATAGAATAGAATAGAATAGAATAGAATAGAATAGAATAGAATAGAATAACCAAGGTTGGAAGAGACCTTGAAGATCATCGAGTCCAACCTGTAACCACAACATCACAACTAGACCATGGCACCAAGTGCCACATCCAGTCCCCTCCTGAACGCCTCCAGGGACGGTGACTCCACCACCTCCCGGGCAGCGCATTCCAATGGCGAATCACTCTCTCGGTGAAGAACTTTCTCCTCACCTCCAGCCTAAACTTCCCCTGGTGCAGCTTGAGACTGTGTCCTCTTGTTCTGGTGCTGGCTGCGAGGGAGAAGAGGCCAACCCCTTCCTGGCTACAACCACCCTTCAGGGAGTTGTAGAGAGCAATGAGGTCGCCCCTGAGCCTCCTCTTCTCCAGGCTAAACAACCCCAGCTCCCTCAGCCTCTCCTCACAGGGCTGTGCTCCAGACCCCTCCCCAGCCTTGTTGCCCTTCTCTGGACACCTTCAAGTGTCTCAATGTCCTTCTTAAACTGAGGGGCCCAGAACTGGACACAGTACTCAAGGTGCGGCCTAACCAAAGCAGAGTACAGGGGCACAATGACCTCCCTGCTCCTGCTGGCCATACTATTCCTAATGCAGGCCAGGATGCGGTTGGCCCTCTTGGCTGCCTGGGCACACTGCAGGCTCATGTTCAGCTTCCCATCAACCAGCACCCCCAGGTCCCTCTCTGCCTGGCCGCTCTCCAGCCACTCTGACCCCAGCCTGTAGCACTGCCTGGGGTTGCTGTGGCCAATGTGCAGCACCTGGCACTTGGATGTGTTCAATCTCCTGCCCTTGGCCTCTGCCCATCTGTCCAGCCTGTCGAGGTCCCTCTGCAAAGCCTCTCTGCCCTCCAGCAGATCAACTGCTGCCCCCAGCTTGGTGTCATCTGCAAATTTACTGATGATGGACTCAATGCCCTCATCCAGATCATCAATAGAGATGTTAAAGAGCATGGGGCCCAGCACTGATCCTTGGGGCACACCACTAGTGCCTGGCTGCCAGCTGGATGTGGCACCATTCACCACCACTCTCTGGGCTCGGCCCTCCAGCCAGTTCCTAACCCAACGCAGTGTGCTCCTCTCCAAGCCATGGGCTGCCAGCTTGGCCAGGAGTTTGCTGTGGGGGACTGTGTCAAAGGCCTTGCTGAGGTCCAGGTAGACCACATCCACAGGCCTCCCCACATCCACCAGGCGGGTCACCTGATCATAGAAGGAGATCAGGTTGGTCAGGCAGGACCTGCCCCTCAAGTACCCCTTCTGAGTATTCAGAATAGCAGAGATGAGATCATCACAGTGACAGAACATTTTGTCACCTACACAGGAGGACAAGCACAGCAGTGCTTCCCCTTAAGCACTGGACAGCAATTCTGCTGCTCCTTCTGCTCCTTCAGTGGCTGAGGTCCCTGACCAGACTTCCCACAGCAAAATATGACGACTAGGTTGGATATTAGGAAAAACTTCATTCCTGCCAGAGTGGTCAGGGCTTGGAACAGGCTGCCCAGGGAGGTGGTGGAGTCTCCATCCCTCCAGGTGTTCAAGAACTGTGTGGCCATGGCACTTGGGGCCATGGTGGGGCCATGGTTTAGTGGCCATGGTGGTGTTGGGTTGATGATTGGACTGGATGACCTTAGAGCTCTTTTCCAACCCAAACAATTCTATGAAACACTTGCTAATTCCTCTGCACAGAGCACTTCCTACTCTCCTACTACTGCAAATCTTTTTAGACCATTAAATGAGCTTTTTTTAGCCTTGCACTTGGGGATATTGGTTTAGTGGTCATGGTGGTGTTGGGATGAAGTTTGGACAAGAGATGAAACATCACCAGACTGAAAGAGGAGATGAAAAGAAAGAAGAGGGAGGTCATCAGAGGGCTGGAGCACCTCTCCAGGCAGAGTTTCTTTTGGCTGTTCAGCATGGAGAAGAGAAGGGTCCATAGAGAGCATAAAGCAGCATTTCAATATCTGCAGGAGACCTACAGAAAGGCTGGAGAGGGACTGTTTACAAGGAAGAGGGACAATGGTTTGAAACTGGAGCAGGGGAAATTTAGATTAGACATTAGGAGGAAGTTCTTTACTATGAGGATAGTGAAAAACTGGAACAGGTTGCCCAGGGATGTGGTGGAGGAACCATCCTGGAAACAATCCAAGGGGCTCTGAGCAACCTGATCTAGTTGGAGATGTCCCTTCTGACTGCAGGGGCATTGGACAAGACAACATTTGAGGGTCCCTTGCAACCATAGAATGACAGAATGATTTAGGTTGGAAGGGAGCTCAGAGATCATCTACTCCAACCTCCCTGCCATAGGCAGGGATATTTCTCTTGGAGAAGAGAAGACTGAGAGGAGATCTGATCAATATCTATCAATAGCTGAGGGGTGGGTGCCAAGTGGAGGGGACCAAGTTCTTTTCAGTGGTGCACAGCAATAAGACAAGAAACAACAGGTTCAAGCTTGAGCATAGAAGGTTTCATCTCAACGTGAGGAGAAACTTCTTTACAGTGAGGGTGCTGGAAGCCTGGAGCAGGCTGCCCAGGGAGTCTGTGGAGTCTCCTTCTCTGGAGACTTTCAAAACTCATCTGGATGCATTCCTGTGCAGACTACCCTAAGAGATAATGCTTTGGCAGGGGGTTGGACTCGATAACCTCTTGAGGTGCCTTCCAACCTCTGTGATGCTGTGACGCTGTGATACTTCTCAACTAGGCTTGGTTGCTCAAGGCCTCATCCAACCTGTCCTTGCATACCTCCAGGGAAGGAGCATCCACAACCTCTCTGGGCAACCTATTCCAGAGTCTTGCCAGCCTCATACTGAAGTACTTCTTCCTGACATCCACTCTAAACCTACTCTCCCTCAGTTTCAAACCATTCCCCCTGTGATTCTGTGAATTTTTCCTCCACTTACAGTTCCAGTTTAAGTCATACAGTAAAGGTTTCCTTCAGGAACCCCTTTACATAACACCCTGAAAGTATGACCCAAGCCTGACCTCCTAGCTTTCAGCAGAGAACACTTTAATAACAGCTTTCAGCAGGCATTTGGAGAGGACACTTCAGCAGAAGGATGCCTGGGTGGCATGCACTTGGTGTGCTGGGGCCACATTGCTTACTCACCTCCTCTGCCCTTTTGGGAATCTGCTGGCTTGTGCTGGGGCAGAACAAGGAGCTGCTGGAGCGTGCTGTGCTAGGTCATGATGCTGGCACTGCCCCAGCTGGCACAGGCTGCAGCTTATCTTCCCGCACAAGGAGATGAGCTGGATGTGACTAGTTATACACCAGCCCAGAGCCCTTTTTCCTTAGATTGGATTAGCCCTCCTTTAGATTGGCCATTAGGAAAAAATCATTTCCTGCAAGAGTGGTCAGGGATTGGCACAGGCTGCCCAGGGAGGTGGTGGAGTCCCCATCCCTGGAGGTGTTCAAGAAACCTGTGGCCATGGCACTCTGGGGACATGCTTTAATGGCCACGGTGGGGTTGGGTTGCTGGTTGGACTCAATGAGCTTGGGGGTCTTTTCCAACCAAAATCATTCTGTGGTTCTATGATTGGTGTTTTTTTTATCCATGGAACATTTCTGATCCAGTGGCTAAATGGCCCTGATGGTTATTGTACCAGGCAATAGTCTAAGAATAAACACTAAATGCCTCACCACTGCTCACCTTTGTTATTTCCTTGGAAATGGAAGAGCTTTCCAGATGTTCTGAGCAGCAGAATTGCACAGCAGCACAGAATGCTGCTTCAGAAGAGAAGAAAGCTTTATGTTAAAGAGGAATCCCACTGGTGAGGTGTCTCGATCCGGAGAGGGAAAGAGATTCAGGTTTTTAATGAATATTCCCGTGTTGTGAAATGAGAGGCACAAACGAGGCCAAAATATCAACAGCTAGGCTATTGATTGCATAAATACAGTGGATGGACATAAATAAAGTGGAGGGATCAGAAGGGGAGAGAGAGAGAATAGGGAGAGAGAGAAGAAAGGGAGAAGAGGGAAAGAATTCTATTACCACACCCCTCACCCCCCAAGACAGTTTGAGTCTGTGGAGGAAAGGCGCTGCAGGAGATGTTGGGTCTGTAGAGAAACGGTGCTGCAGGAGATGTTGGGTCTGTAGAGGAAGGCTGCTGAGGCTTTGGCTGTAGAAGGGATGAGGTCCTCTGGGCAGCTTCTTCAGCTCCATGAGCTGCAGCAGGCGGAACTTAGAGCACGGAGAGAGGGTTTTCAGAGTCCAGGATCCATTGTGTTGGCCCCGTGGTGTTTCCAGTGTGTGCTGCCATCTGCTTTCTTCTGCATCTTGCTTCTCCAATTTTCTCCTCCACAAGCCAGTAGCTGCTCCAGTCTTTTATACAGTTTTTTAGCCCTTAGGCAAGTGTCCAGGTGTTGTTCCCCAGGATATCGTTCTGGGAAATCATCTTTAGGTCCAGGTATCGCTCCCCAGGAAATCTTTCTGTGTGCTCAGGTGGGTTTGGGCAGCCACTGGATGGAGGGGGGAAGGCCTCCGCCTCCTCCTGCTCCATCTGCCTACCCACACACTCTTTACACATCAGGAACCTTTGTCCTTTCCTGGGGTATCTGATGGCTGGAAATGATCTTGTCCCGAAGGTCTGAATGCTGGGCCCTTGGGCCATTGCTGTAGGCCAGCTGCAGTCCCGTGAGCAATGTTATCTTTGCACCTTCCAAGAGTCCTTCCAGTGGCTCTGCCCAACGCACATCAGCTATTGTCTGGACAAGCAGCAAGGGATTTTATCTTTGTTGAGTCACACTAGGAGAGACAGGGGGGATTCAAAATGATGTTTTAGCTCTTTTTCATATATCATTTGCGGGCATGCAGCCTTTTGCACATTCTCCATTATCTGACTCATCCCTCCCCGCAGAACTACGGGTTCCCCTCTCTCCTTTGGATCAAACCCCCCTGCCCAATAGGCAGCTCGCTGGGTAAGGCTCCAGGGTAAGCTAAGTCACTTTAAGCTGACACATCTCATCAGGCAGAACCATGTTAGCAGCACCCAACAGCTTGTTCACCCAGGCACGTTTTGGCACACACATTTGACCATATCTTCACAGAAAATCGTGGTGAGTCTGGTTGTCATGCCTCTCTCCTTTTTATTTCCTCCTCCTCCTCTCTAACAGCTGCTCCTCAGCTAGAGACAGCTACAGCATGGCACATTGAGGCTGCACCTTCTGTTCATTCATGTCCTCATACCTACAGACGCCACCAAGGGGACAGGATGCCCCAGCAAAGGGACAGTGATACCATCTGTGCCCTCCCTGCCAGCTCATCCCAATGGCCAGGGAAAGAGCTGCAGCCTTCATATCCATAAGGAACCTCCTGTATTCCAGTTCAGGATGTCTGTATATTCATGCACTGGCTGATAGAATCCTAGACTGGTTTGTGTTGGATGGGATCACCTTAAAGATCACCTAGCTCCAATGTCCCCACCATGGGCAGGGACACCTCCCACTAGACCAGGTTGCTCAGATTCATACCTGGCTTGGATTGTGTTCCAACACAGAATCACCAAGGTTGGAAGAGACCTCAAAGATCCTCAACACCTGGATGGTTTCTCAGCCTCACAGGGGTAAGAAGGCTCAATAAAACCCCAACAAACAAACAAACAACAAAAAAACAACCCCCCAAAATTGACATGGTAATGAAAATTAGAGGAATCTTTGACTCTGCCAGTGGAGAATAAAACTAGGCTCAGTTAGGTCTGGTACTAAGTAGAACTCAGTCCTTAGTAAAAAAGGAGGCTTGCTTCTTTCTGTTTGTTTGGAGGTTTGTTTTGCTCTAACATTTATTTCTCATTTAATGTTAATTTAGTCTTCATTTTCTTCTGGTTAATTTCACAGACTCACAGAACACGGGGGTTGGAAAGGACCTTGGAAGATCAGCCAGTCCAGCTCCCCTGCCACAGCAGGATCACCCAAGGCAGGTCACAAGGGAACACGTCCAGGTGGGTTTGGAATGTCTGCAGAGAAGGAGAACCTGAGGAAGTCTCTGAATCAAGAATTGCAGCACCAGTTCCCAAAGAGACTTTAGGAATGGACTTGATCAAGCAGCAGTTGTCTCTGCTGTCCTTGCATGGAACATGTTCTTTTCTGAGCACCCACCTGGCTCCAACCTCCTCTCAGGGAGTTGGAGAGAGCAAGGAGGTCTCTCCTCAGCTTCCTCTTCTCCATGCTAAACAACCCCAGTTGCCTCAGCTACTCCTCACCAGCCCTGTTAGGATAGGATAGGATAGGATAGGATAGGATAGGATAGGATAGGATAGGATAGGATAGGATAGGATAGGATAGGATAGGATAGGATGGGATAGGATAGGATAGGATAGGATAGGATAGGATAGGATAGGATAGGATAGGATAGGATAGGATAGGATAGGATAGGATAGGATAAACCAGGTTGGAAGAGACCTTTGAGATCATCAAGTCCAACCTATCACCCAGCACCATCTCATCAACTAAACCATGGCACCAAGCACCTCATCCAGTCTCCTCCTAAACACCTCCAGTGATGGTGACTCCACCACCTCCTTGGGCAGCACATTCCAATGGCCAATCTCTCCATGAAGAACTTCTTCCTAACATCCAGCCTGAACCTCCCCTGGCACACCTTGAGGCTCTGTCCTCTTGTTCTGGTGCTGGTTGCCTGGGAGGAGATACCAACCCCCACCTGGCTACAACTTCCCTTCAGGTAGTTGTAGACAGCACTAAGGTCTCCCCCTGACCCTCCTCTTCTCCAGACTAGGCAACCCCAGCTGCCTCAGCCTCTCCTATAAGGCTTGTGCTCCAGACCCCTCCCCAGGTTTGTTGTCCTCCTCTCCAGACCCTTCCTCAGCTTTGTTGTCCTTCTCTGGACCTGCTCCAGCACCTCAATGTCCTTCTTGGAGTGAGGGCCCCAAAACTGAACCCAGGACTCAAGGGGTGGCCTCACCAGTGCCAAGTATAGAATGGAATGGAATGGAATGGAATGGAATGGAATGGAATGGAATAGAATAGAATAGAATAGAATAGAATAGAATAGAATAGAATAGAATAGAATAGAATAGAATAGAATAGAATAGAATAGAATAGAATTAACCAGGTTGGAAGAGACCTTTGAGATCATCAAGTCCAACCTATCACCCAGCACCATCTGATCAACTAAACCATGGCACCAAGTGCCCCATCCAGTCTCTTAAACACCTCCAGTGATGGTGACTCCACCACCTCCCTGGGCAGCACATTCCAGTGGCCAATCTCTCTTACTGGGAAGCAGCAAGAGGTGTGCAGTGCTTCAGAAAAGTTTGGGTAGTCTCCCAGCATTAAGAGATGATGACAACTCTTAATCACATGGGTAAGTCTTTGAACAGAGTTGTCATCATCTCTTCCCTGGTCCTTCTGGTTACACTACTCCTGGTACAGGCCAAGGTGCAAGATGTTTTGGGAGCCACTGGGAGTTTGAAAGCTGAAGTATGGATGATGTTTATTTCTGTTTTCCAGGCCATGAGTGAGAATTCTGTAGCTCTCATAAAGCAGTTAGTCTGGATTGCACTCTGTGTACTGTCTGTATAATGCAAGAGAGAATTGTACCCAGAAAAAAGATGCTGTGCTCCTGCAGAGATGAGAAATGGAAGAGCTGCTGAAGGAGTCTCATTTTATGCCTTCCCAGAGTAAAGAATGTCTCTGAGAGCTCCTTCTGGGCAGAGCAGAAAAAACCTAATCGTTTCCTATCCAAGCACAAAGGAGGATGTTGATCTCTGCCTAAAGCACTCTGAGACACACAGAGGAACACATAAGGGAGGTGTTTGATGTGTGCTGCTGGGGGTGCAGCACTGATGAAACAGAAAACAATGGGTCTGAGTGCAGGGAAGCCTCACTTCCTAACACGGGAAGCTGCAGGTGCATTTGGGAGCAAGTGAAAATGCTCAGAGTCCAAGGGCGTGAGATTGAACACATCCAAGTGCCAGGGTCTGCACACTGGCCACAGCAACCCCAGGCAGTGCTACAGGCTGGGGTCAGAGTGGCTGGAGAGTGGCCAGGCAGAGAGGGACCTGGGGGTGCTGGTTGATGGCAGCTGAACATGAGCCAGTAGTGTGCCCAGGTGGCCAAGAAGGCCAATGGCATCCTGGCCTATATCAGGAAGAATGTGGCCATCAGGAGCAGGGAGGTCATTCTGCCCTGTGCTCAGCACTGGTTAGGCCACACCTTGAGTCCTGTGTCCAGTTCTGGGCTCCTCAGTTTAAGAAAGACATTGAGAGACTTGAATGTGTCCAGAGAAGGGCAATGAGGCTGGGGAGGGGTCTAGAGCACAGCCCTGTGAGGAGAGGCTGAGGGAGCTGGGGTTGCTTAGCCTGGAGAAGAGGAGGCTCAGGGGAGACCTTAGTGCTGTTTACAACTACCTGAAGGGAGGTTGTAGCCAGGTGGGGGTTGGTCTCTCCTCCCAGGCACCCGGCACCAGAACAAGAGGACACAGTCTCAAGCTGTGCCAGGAGAGGTTTAGGCTGGATGTTAGGAAGAAATTCTTCCCAGCAAGAGAGATTGGCCATTGGAATGTGCTGCCCAGGGAGGTGGTGGAGTCACCATCACTGGAGGTGTTTAAGAGGAGACTGGATGAGGCCCTTGGTGCCATGGTTTAGTTGATTAGATGGTGTTGGGTGATAAGTTGGACTTAATGATCTCAAAGTTCTTTTCCAAGCTGGTAAATTCTGTATTAGGGGAGACAATTACAACCATGTTTCATTTCTGCTCTTCTGCTTGTTAAGCAGCTCTCCTGCACAGGCTGCCTTGCACCCACTGCAAACAGCACCCCAGCTCTGAGTGTGTTCATGGCCTTGCATGGATTGATATATCCATTAAAAGATCACCCTGATGGTCTACTTTCAGATGGTTCCATAGATTCTCTTCCACAGCATCCTGGAGAAACTGACTGCTCATGGCTTGGAATGTGCTGCCCAGGGAGGTGGTGGAGTCACCATCCTTGGAAGTGCTTAAAAAGAGCCTGGATGAGGCCCTTGGTGCCATGGTTTAGTTGATGAGATGGTGCTGGGTGATAGGTTGGACTTGATGATCTCTGAGGTCTTTTCCAACCTGGTTAATTCTGTATAAAAGACAGAAAACCTTCTGTAAAATAGACAGAATTCCTCTGCCTTCCCCCCCACCCCCACCCCCTTTCCATTTCAGGTGGTGTTCAGTAGGATCTCTCTTCTTTTTTTCCTCAGACACTCCAAATGCTGCCTTCTGTCCCTTTTTTATTGTTGTTGTTGTGGCTGCTGGTTTTAGATCAGAATGAAGTGAATGCTGTGATTGCCAGGTCTGGAGTTAATGAACTGCCATAAGACTTCTATCATTTGCAAAGACAGCCACAACTGTTTCCTGACATGGGAAGCAACAGAAAAAAGCAGATGGCTATTGGAGTGGGAACACCTGTCATTTCCCTGTAAATTATCAGTGGTGCTAATGAATGTTTTTATTAACATTATGCTGCAATTGATATTATTGATACATCGGGTAGGGTTTGGGTTGGGTTTTAACACAGCAACAGAAGACTCAGAATCACAGAATCACCAAGGTTGGAAGAGACCTCAAAGATCACCAAGTCCAACCTGTCACCACAGACCTCATGGCTAAACCATGGCACCAAGTGCCACGTCCAATCCCCTCTTGAACACCTCCAGGGATGGGGACTCCACCACCTCCCTGACTCAGGACGTCTGTCAGATAGAATCAGACTCATAGAATCATGCAACTGTTTTGGTTGGAAAAGCCCTCCAACATCATCCAGTCCAACCATCAACCCAACACCACCATGGCCATCAAACCATGTCCCCAGGGGCCATGGCCACAGGTTTCTTCAACACCTCCAGGGATGGTGACTCCACCACCTCCCTGGGCAGCCTGTTCCAATCCCTGACCACTCATTCAGTAAAGGGACTTTTTCTAATCTTCAAACTAATCCTCTCCTTGCACAATTTCAGGTCATTTGCTGTCCATCAATGGATCCTAGGGAGAAAAGCCCAACCCCCCACCTCACTGCAACCTCTTTTCAGGGAGCTGTAGAGAGCAATGAGGTCTCCCTCAGCCTCCTCTTCCCCAGACTAACCAACCCCATCTCCCTCAGCTGCTCCTCACCAGCCCTGGTCTCCAGACCCTTCCCCAGCTTTGTTGCCTTTCCCTGGACACGCCCCAGCTCCACAATGTCCTTTCCGTGGTGAGGGGCCCAAAACTGAAGCCAGGAGTCGAGGTGTGGGCTCCCAAATCCATTTCTGTGGCAGCCTTTGTTTGTTGGTTTCCCTTCCATGTGGCAGCCGCCGCTCGAGCGGTTCCACAGCACCACCTAGTGGTCATGTGCGAGTTTGCAGGCGCCTGCGGTTTCCCCACCCTTACTGCTTCAGGTTACACAGAATCACAGCATCCCGTCGAGGTAGGGCTTGGAAGGGACCTCCACAAACACAGAATGTTAAGGGTTGGAAGGGACCTCCAGAGATCAAGTCCACCCCCCTGGCCAAAGCAGGATCACCAAGGGCAGGCCGCACAGGAATCGCTGTCACTGAAGGTGTTTAAGAGGAGACTTGATGGGCTGCTTGGTGCCATGGCTTAGTTGATTAGATGATGTTGGATGATAGGTTGGACTTGATGATCTCAAAGGTCTCTTCCAACCTGGTTAATTCTATTCTATTCTATTCTATTCTAGTCTAGTCTAGTCTAGTCTAGTCTATTCTATTCTAGTCTAGTCTAGTCTAGTCTATTCCTTGTCCTATCACTGGGCACCACTGAAAAGAGACTGACACCTCCATCTTGAAGCTGCTTTCTGTGAGGCTGGGCTGCTCATATGCACTGCTCTGGAGGGGCTTTGTCTTCTACTCATTATTATAGAACCATAGAATGGTTTGAGTTGGATGATACCTTAAAGATCATCCACTTCCAACCTCCCTGCCATGGGCAGGGACAACTCCCACCAGCCCAGGTTGCTCAAGGCCTCATCCAGCCTGGCCTTGAACACCTCCAGGGAGGAGGCATCCACAGCCTCCCTGAGCAGCCTGTTCCAGTGTCTCCCCACCCTCACTGGAAAGAATTTCTTCCACATCTCCAGTCTCAATCTCCCCTCTCCCAGCTCAAAACCATTGTCCCTCATCCTGGCACTCCCAGCCCTTGTCAGAAGTCCCTCCCCAGCTGCCCCTTCAGGTACTGGAAGGCATCTCTAAGGTCTCCCTGGAGCCTTCTCTTCTCCAGGCTGAACAGCCCCATCTCTCATCCTGTCCCCATAGGAGAGGTGCTCCAACCCTCTGATCATCTTTGTGGCTTCCTCTGGGTACTCTCCAGCAGTTCCATGTCCTTTTGCTGGGGACTTTCTGCCTTTCAATACCTGCCACTCTCAGCAGTTCCATGTCCTTTTGCTGGGGACTTTCTGCCTTTCAATACCTGCCACTCTCCAGCAGTTCCATGTCCTTTTGCTGGGGACTTTCTCCCCTTCCACACCTGCCCATGCAATGTTTCTCCTCACACACCTGTCCTAGGTCTGCGGCATCACAGTTATGTTTCACAAGTGGCTGCCTGGCTGCGGGAGGTGTGTGCTCAACACACACTTTCCCTTCATCCAGCAGGTTTGGAATTCCTTGCTAATGAGTCCTCCACACTCCTCTGAACCAAACTGACACCTGTTTCTCTTGCAAATCAGCCTGATTCCCTCTGCCGTTGTGAGTGAGGGAGCAGAACCAAACGGCTGTGCTGTATTCCAACTCGGAACAGCAATTAGAAACAACAAGGGTGTCATTCTTGCCCACCACAGAGGCAAAATCAGGCCAGCAGTGGAAGGATGATTTATAGCCTCCTGTCTTTTCTTTTGCTGCCTTTCTTTCCAGTTGTCTGGTACCAAAATTTATTCCCCCTGCTTGCCCAGCAAGGACTCATTTGTTTCTGTGACAAACATATTTTTCCCCAGCTTTCTTTTCCTTTCCTTGTGAGGAAGCTTCTCCCCTCCCCCACCTCTTTCTTATCTTTCTCAGACTCAGGAAAATGGCTGCAGCTGGAAGAAGATGGAGCACAGTCCTCCCCACATGGTCTCTGCAGTCTCTAAGTTGCAAGAGGTGAAAACTTCTCCTGACTGATGTTTCTGAATTGGTTATTCCTTCAATAAATAATTAGAAATAATAATCATTTTAAAAAAAGAAGCTGCTTTAGTCCAAGTTTCTAAATGCTGCTGGCATTTAGCATGGAATGGAATGGAATGGAATGGAATGGAATGGAATGGAATGGAATGGAATGGAATAGAATAGAATAGAATAGAATAGAATAGAATAGAATAGAATAGAATAGAATAGAATAGAATAGAATAGAATGGAATTAAATGGAATGGAATGGAATAGAATAGAATAGAATAGAATAGAATAGAATAGAATAGAATAGAATAGAATGAGATTAAATAGAATGGAATGGAATGGAATGGAATGGAATGGAATGGAATGGAATGGAATGGGATTAAATAGAATAGAATGGAATGGAATGGAATGGAATGGAATGGAATGGAATGGAATGGAATGGAATGGAATGGAATTAAATAGAATGGAATGGAATGGAATGGAATGGAATGGAATGGAATGGAATGGAATGGAATGGAATGGAATGGAATTAAATAGAATGGAATGGAATGGAATGGAATGGAATGGAATGGAATGGAATGGAATGGAATGGAATGGAATGGAATGGAATGGAATGGGATAGAATGGAACATAACGGAACAGAACGGAACAGAATAGAATAGAATAGAATAGAATAGAATAGAATAGAATAGAATAGAATAGAATAGAATAGAATAGACCAGGTTGGAAGAGACCTTCGAGATCATCGTGTCCAACCTATCAACTAATCCAACCCACCTAAACAACTAACCCATGGCACTGAGCACCCCATCAAGTCTCCTCCTGAACAAATTTGCCATACTTCACATCAGTTCATCTCTGCGCTAGCATCTAGCTGCAAGTTTCCTGCTTGGGATGCTCGTGCCATTCTTTTAATGAATCTTTGCCATGATGCTGATTTTCACAGGCTCACGGGATTTCAGGGGTTGGAAGGGACCCAAAGAGATCATCCAGTGCAGCCCCCCCCCCCCCCCCCCCCCCGCCAGAGCACGACCATGCAATCTAGCTCAGGTCACACAGGAACACAGCCAGACAGGCCTTCAGCATCTCCAGAGAAGGAGACTCCACAACCCCCTGGGCAGCCTGTTCCAGGGCTCTGAGACCCTCACAGTAAAGAAGTTCCTGCTTGTGTGGAGGTGGAACCTCCTGTGCTGCAGCTTCCATCCATTGCTCCTTGTCCTATCCCAGGGAGCAAGTGAGCAGAGCCTGGCCCCTCCCTCTGGACCCCCAGCCCTCAGATACTGATAAGCATTTATTAAACCCCCTCTACGTCTTTTCTTTTCCAGACTAAAAAGCCTCAGGTCCCTCAGCCTCTCCTCATCAGGCAGTGCTCCAGTCCCCTAATCATCTTTCTTCTTCCTTCCCTTCTTTCCTTTCTTTCCTCCTTTCTTCCCTTCTTTCCATTCTTTTCTCCTTCCCTTCCTCCCTTCCTCCCTTCCTTCCTTCCTTCCTTCCTTCCTTCCTTCCTTCCTTCCTTCCTTCCTTCCTTCCTTCCTTCCTTCCTTCCTTCCTTCCTTCCTTCCTTCCTTCCTTCCTTCCTTCCTTCCTTCCTTCCTTCCTTCCTTCCTTCCTTCCTTCCTTCCTTCCTTCCTTCCTTCCTTCCTTCCTTCCTTCCTTCCTCCCTCCCTTCCTTCCTCCCTCCCTTCCTTCCTTCCTCCCTCCCTTCCTTTCTTCCTCCCTCCCTCCCTTCCTTTCTTCCTTCATTCCTTCCTTCCTTCCTCCCTCCCTCCCTCCCTCCCTCCCTCCCTCCCTCCCTCCCTCCCTCCCTTCCTTCCTTCCTCCCTTCCTCCCTTCCTTTCTTCCTCCCTCCCTCCCTCCCTCCCTTCCTTTCTTCCTTCATTCCTTCATTCCTTCCTCCCTCCCTCCCTCCCTAGCTGTTCCCACTTACTCTCAGGCTCACTTTCATCTGCTTAAAATGCCATGCTAAAAATACAAGTGAAGATTTGCTTCATCTGCCTCAGAAAGGGATGCATAATTAATGACAAATTGAAACAGAGCCAGCTCACACTGTGAGCCTGGTGGGTTGGATGGTTGGTTGGTTGGTTGTGGGGTTGGGTTTTTTTGCTCTTTCCCAAGCAATATTCAAACAGCCCAAAGATTTCCTCAGTTTCCCAAGCAGGCTTAGGGCTGCATTTGAGTAACTCTCTCTCAGGGAAATTGATAGACATTGTATTCATAGTATCATAGAATCAGTCAAGGTTGGAAGGGACCACAAGGATCAGCTAGTTCCAACCCCCCTGCCATGGGCAGGGACACCCCACACTAGATCAGGCTGGCCACAGCCTCATCCAGCCTGGGCTTAAACACCTCCAGGGACGGGGCCTCAACCACCTCCCTGGACAACCCATTCCAGGGCTTCACCACTCTCATGGGGAAGAACTTCCTCCTCACCTCCAGCCTGAAACTCCCCACCTCCAGCTTCATTCCATTCCCCCTACTCCTATCACTACCTGAGATCCTGAGAAGTCCCTCCCCAGCCTTCTTGTATTAAAGATGTGCTGCCATCTTCCTGCACCAGACAATTCTTTACAACCCTGAGGCTCTCAGGAGTGTATCTGCCTGCTTTGGTTTCACCCTATCTGAAACAGAAAACTCCTAGAACTGTTTTGGTTGGAAAAGAGCTTGAAGGTCATTGAGTCCAACCGTTCCCTAGCTCTAACCGTGGCCCTCGGCACCGCATCTCTGCAGCCTTGAAACACCTCCAGGGATGAAGAGTCAAGCACCTCCCTGGGCAGCCTGTTCCAATCCCTCACCACTCTTGCAGCACAGAAAATTTCCCCAATATCCAACCTGAACCTCCCCTGGTGCACCTTGAGGCATTTCCTCTCATCCTATCACTTCATGCTAGGGGCAGGAGACCAACTCCCACCTGGGTCCAGCCACCTTTCAGGTAGCTGCAGAGAGCAATGAGGTCTCCCCTCAGCCTCCTCTTCTCCAGACTAAACAACCCCAGCTCCCTTAGCCACTCTTCACCAGCCCTGCTCTCCAGACCCTTCACCAGCTTGGTTGCCCTTCCCTGGACCTGCTCCTGCACCCTTCTTGTAGTGAAGACCCCCAAACTCACCCCAGGACTCAAGGTGTGGCTTCACCAGTGCTGAGTGTGTTTCACATGAAATATGTGCTTAAAATGTGTGTTTCAGTCCTGTGTGCTCTGCCTGGAAGGGATTCATTCCATCACATGAAAACAAGGCTGATGTCTTTTGTGAGAACATAGAATCACAGAATGGTCTGGATTGGAAGGGACCTCCGAGGCTCATCCAGTCCAACCCCCTCTGCAGTCAGCAGGGACAACCTGCACTAGATCAGGCTGCCCTGAGCCCTGTCCAGCCTCACCTTGAATATCTCCAGGGATGGAGCCTCAACCACCTCCCTGAGTAACCTGTTCCAGTGTTCCACCACCCTCATGGTGCAGAACTTGTTCCTAACATCCAATCCAAATCTCCTCTTCTCTAGCTTGAAACAGTTGCCCCTCAGCCTATCACTGCAGCCCTTTGCAAACAGTCCCTCTGCAGCCCTCTTGCAGCCCCCTTCAGGTACTGGAATAGCAAGTGGCAGGTTGCTATTAGGTCTCCCTGAAGCCTGCTCTTCTCCACTCCCCAGCTCCCTCAGCCTGTCCTCACAGCAGGGCTGCTCCAACCCCCTGATCATTTCCATGGCCCTCCTCTGGACCTACTCTATCAGGTCCATGTCCTTCCAAATCTACCTGCATACAGATATGTAGGTGCTCAGCTCTACAAATACCTAACTCCATGATCAGTTTAACATTCATCTTTTGAGCTGAAGGTGACAAAAAGTGGTGAAGCTTAGGGTACCACCTTTCAGTAAATGGAATGGAATGGAATGGAATGGAATGGAATGGAATAGAATAGAATAGAATAGAATAGAATAGAATAGAATAGAATAGAATAGAATAGTTGAATTGAATTGAATTGAATCGAATCAATTGAATTCAATCAAATCAATTCAATTCAATTCAATTCAATTCAATTCAATTCAATTCAATTCAATTCAATTCAATTCAATTCAATTCAATTCCATTCCATTCAATTCAATTCCATTCCATTCAATTCCATTCAATTCAATTCCACCACCTCCCTGGGCAACCTGTGCCAGTCTCTCACCACCCTCATGGGGAGCAACTTCTTCTTAACATCCAATCTCAATCTACCCATTATTAATTTTGTTCCATCCCCCCCCCCCCCCAGTCCTATCACTCCCTGACACCCTCAAAAGTCCCTCCCCAGCTTTCTTGGAGCCCACTTCAGACACTGGAACACCACAAGGAGGTCTCCTCAGAGCCTTCTCTTCTCCAGACGGAACAGCCTAAAATCCCTGAGTCTATCCTCACAGGAAAGGAGTTCTAGCCCTCTGCTCATCCTTCTCTGGACACCTTCCAGCACCTTCAGATCCTTCCTGGAACAGAGGTTCCAGAACTGGACACAGAGCTCCAGCTGTGGTCTCACCAGAGTGGAGCAGAGGGGCAGAATTCCCTCCCTGGCCCTGCTGGCTCTGCTTCTCTTACTGCAACCCAGGCTCTGCTTGGCTCTCTGGGCTGCAAGTGCTGACTGCTGGCTCCTCTTGAGCTTCTCATCCCCCAGCACCCCCAAGTTCTTTTCTTCAGGGCTGCTCTCAAGCCAGTCCCAGCCCAGCCTCTATCGGTGCTTGGGATTGCCCTGACCCAGCTGCAGGACCTTGCCCTTGGTGTTGTTAAACCTCATGAGGTTGTCATGGGCTCAGCTCTGCAGCCTGTCCAGGTCCCTCTGGATCTATCACAGTGTCTATATCCTTCCTGCAATAGAGGCTCCAGAACGGGACACAGTGCTCCAGGTGGGGTCTCAGCAGAGTGGAGCAGAGGGGCAGAATCCCCTCCCTGGCCCTGCTGGCCACACTTCTCTTGCTGCAGCCCAGGCTCTGCTTGGCTCTCTGGGCTGCAAGTGCTCACTGCTAGTACTTCAAGCACAAAAGCTCCACCAAGCTTCACAGGTATCCTTCAAAGGAACTGGGCATTTGCAGCTTTTCTCAGGCAAAAGCCAGACTGCTGGGAACAAACACTGGCTGTGTTTGCTGAGTGCTCTTTTGTAGCCGTTGCTTATCTGAGAAAAACGCAGCTGAAGATTAGAAAATCCTACAGGTAGGTGAGGTGAAGGTTACTGGACAGTTTCATTTCTCTTGGAGTGTAACTTCAAGTCAGACACTGATTTTATCAGTGGTGGAATGGCCTTCACATTCTCTTTGGACTCTACAAATCATGTGGCTGTGAGCAACCTGATCCAGTGTGAGTGAGGTGTCCCTGCCCATGGCAGGGGGTTGGAACTGGCTGATCCTTGAGGTCCCTCCCAACCCTAACACTTCTATGATTCTTTGATTGAATAGTGATTCTCTCCCCAGTATCAAGTGATAGGACAAAAGGAAACGACCTCAGGTTGCACCAGGGGAGGTTTAGTTTGGATATTAGGAAAAGTTTCTTCGCTGCAAGAGTGGTCAGGGATTGGCACAGGCTGCCCAGGGAGGTGGTGGAGTCCCCATCCCTGGAGGTGCCCAAGAAATGTGTGGCCATGGCACTTGGGGCCATGGTTTAGTGGCCATGGTGGTGTTGGGTTGATGGTTGGACTGGCTGAACTTAGTGCTGTTTTCCACCTGAAACAATTCTATGATTCTGTGGTGGCTTAGTAGGAGAAATGAGGTCTTTATAGTGACCATTCATGGAGTAGAATCACAGAATCATTTTGCTTGGGAAAGACCTTTAATGTCATTGAGTCCAACCATTCTCTAGCTCTACCAAGGCTGGTGCTAAACCATGGCCCTAAGTACCACATCACTGCCTCTTTGAAACACCATTTCCACACAGGACAAACACTAAAACCAGAGCTAGCCAGGTGCTGCATGGCCTGCAGACAGGCTGATTTGGCTGCTTCCAATGCTTGTCTGACCTGAAGGGTGCAGGCACTTGTCCCAAAGCCAAAAGACAAAGGTGCCAACGGCAGTACCTGCCTTCATCACTGCTGCTCCTCGATCAGCACCTGGAGCCCTCCCTACAGCACCTCAGCTCCAACCTAACCTTGCCTGTGCCTGTTTTGGGGTGAGCTCTGTGACATTGTTGTCCCTTCACCAAAAGGAACCAGGCAGGGAACAGGAAGGTGGCAGCTAGGAAGAAGCACAGGGACAATAAGGTTAATAGTTTACAACCATCTGCAGGGTGGGTGGCAAGGAGAAGGGGCCAGGCTCGTTTCAAAGGTGCCCAGTGACAGGACAAGGGACAATGGACACAAACTGCAACCCAGGAGGTTCCACCTCAACATGAGGAAAAATATCTTTGCCATGAGGGTGCTGGAGCCCTGGAGCAGGCTGCCCAGAGAGGTTGAGCAATCTCCTTCTCTGGAGGCTTTCAAAATCCATCTGGATGCTTTCCTGTGTGACCTGCCCTAGGTGATCCTGCTTTAGCAGGGGGATTGGAGAGGATGATCTCCAAAGGTCCCTTCCAACCCCTACCACCCTGTGACTCTGTGATTCTGTGACTGTGCAATCAGTATTTCATCACCTCAGCCTTTTGGAAGGCTGAGTGCAGCACAGATGTGGACATTTTCTGGTCACACTGCTCCCTCTCAGACATCTGCTGCTGCTCCCCAGGTGCCACACGGAGGACAGACCATGACTCACAGCTTGCTCATCTGGCAACTCCACTTCGAGGTCACTGGAAAACGGGAAGGGAGATAGAGACCTCTGTGTGTGAGTCACCTCCTTGTGCCCAGCCCTCCCCTTCCATTATATAGAGCCACAGAGGGCTGGCTGATGACCATTCACAATGCAGCCCTCCTTTGTCATACCTGCTCTCCTCCTAGTGACGGCTGCCCTGAGCCCAGCGACCGCCGCAGCGCAGGGTGACAACGAAGCCGGCGGGGAGGATGCCTATCCCCGCTGTGGGAGCGTGCCCCTGGCAACCTGATGGATTTCCCAGTGAATGCCAACAAAATCCTCATCAATGCTTGGAACTACCTGCAGCGACTAGGAATGTACAAGACCTTGATCAATTCCTCGGGCAAACATTTCGCAGCCTCTGGGTCCCAGAACGCAGGCAACACCCTCTGGGGGTTGCCACTGCAGCATGGCTGGCAGTTTCGGACAGGTAGGAGTCACGGCCTGAAGCTTCTGGAGCAGCAAAGTGTCTGCCAGACCCACCCGGGGGCATTATTTACAAGGTTTCTGCCTCATAAACTCATAAACGAGCAGTTAATTGGCTATATTCTAACTCTATCTAACTATTAAATAGTAGCTGGATAATGGTAGTTAGAGGCTGGTTGGACTCAGTGATCTTAAAGATCAGAATATGCCAAATTAATTGCTAATTTGGGGTATTCTAACTCTATCTAACTACCTAATTGCAGTTAGAAAATGATAGTTAAAGAATGGTTGGACTCAATGATCTTAAAGGTCAGAGTATGCCAAACTAATTGTTAATTTGGGGTATTCTAACTCTTATCTAACTATTAAGTTGTAGTTGGACAATGGTAGTCAGAGACTGGTTGGACTCAATGATCTTAAAGGTCAGAATATGCCAAATTAATTGCTAATTTGCTATATTCTAACTCTAACTACCAAATTGTAACTGGATAATGGTAGTCAGAGGCTGGTTGGACTCAATGATCTTAAAGGTCAGAATATGCCAAATTAATTACTAGTTTGGGGTATTCTAACTCTATCTAACTATTAAATAGTAGCTGGATAATGGTAGTTAAAGGCTGGTTGGACTCAATGATCTTAAAGGCCAGAATATGCCAAATTAATTACTAGTTTGGGGTATTCTAACTCTATCTAACTATTAAATAGTAGCTGGATAATGGTAGTTAAAGGCTGGTTGGAATCAATGATCTTAAAGATCAGAATATGCCAAATTAATTGCTAATTTGCTATATTCTAACTCTAACTACCAAATTGTAACTGGATAATGGTAGTCAGAGGCTGGTTGGACTCAATGATCTTAAAGGTCAGACTATGCCAAATTAATTGCTAATTTGGGGTATTCTAACTCTTATCTAACTATTAAGTTGTAGTTGGACAATGGTAGTCAGAGACTGGTTGGACTCAATGACCTTAAAGGTCAGAATATGCCAAATTAATTGCTAATTTGGGGTATTCTAACTCTTATCTAACTATTAAGTTGTAGTTGGACAATGGTAGTCAGAGACTGGTTGGACTCAATGACCTTAAAGGTCAGAATATGCCAAATTAATTACTAGTTTGGGGTATTCTAACTCTATCTAACTTCCAAATTGTAGCTGGATAATGGCAGTTAGAGACTGGTTGGACTCAACAATCCTAAAGGTCAGAATATGCCAAATTAAATACTAGTTTGGGGTATTCTAACTCTATCTAACAATTAAATTGTAGCTGGATAATGGTAGTTAGAGGCTGGTTGGACTCAGTGATCTTAAAGATCAGAATATGCCAAATTAATTGCTAATTTGGGGTATTCTAACTCTATCTAACTACCAAATTGCAGTCAGAAAATGATAGTTAATGAATGGTTGGACTCAATGATCTTAAAGGTCAGAATATGCCAAATTAATTGCTAATTTGGGGTATTCTACCTCTTATCTAACTATTAAGCTGTAGTTGGACAATGGTAGTCAGAGACTGGTTGGACTCAATGATCTTAAAGGTCAGAATATGCCAAATTAATTGCTAATTTGGGGTATTCTAAATCTATCTAACTGTTAAATTGTAGCTGGATAATGGTAGTTAGAGACTGGTTGGACTCAGCAATCCTAAAGGTCACAATATACCAAATTAATTACTCTTTTAGTGTATCCTAACTCTATTTAACTGTTAAATTGTAGTTGGATAATGGTAGGTAGAGAATGATTGGACTCAATGATCTTAAAGGAGTAATATGCCAAATTATCTACTAATTTCCTATATTCCTTTATTTCCTATATCCTAAAGCTCAGAGTATACCAAATCAATTGCTAATTTGGTGTATTCTAACTCTATCTCACTACTAAATTGTAAGTTGGATAATGGTAGCCAGGTAATAGGTTGGACTCAATGATCTTCAAGTTCTTTTTCCAACCAAAAACCTGGATTCTGTGGTTGTGTGCATAGCCTCAGGACAGTGTAAATTGTGAGCTGAGCTGCCAGTTTGAAGAAGAAGTTGTCACTGAGGGGAACAGCCTTGTCTTGCTGAGCAACAGCTATTAAGTTTCCTAATGAGAAAAGGTGCTGCTCACACAGGACTGCTCAGAACCCAGGGGAGCTGTGGTTTTGATGGGCAGGATGGTGGTTCCCTTTTATGGTTGGGCTTGATGGTCTGAGAGGTCTCTTCCAACCAAAACAATTCTGTGATTCTTAATGATTCCCTATTTCAGTTGTTCCTGGATGTGGTAGGCAGGTTGCATGGCCTGCAGTTGTCTTGGTGGCTGGAGTTTCATTCCTTACACAGAGAGGTGGTGTTCACCCCACCCTCTGAGAACTTGTTTCTATTCAATCAGTTTAGGAGTTGTCTCGTTACTTTCTTCAATATGTTTCTTTCTTGTTACAGCAAGTTTGTTCTGCTTGCAGTTTGGTTTGGCTTTGTTTGGCTTTTGATGTCCAAATCCTAATGGCTCATCCTCCAGAAGCTGGCTGCTATCTGAGGCACTCACTCTTGTTTGCTTGTTGGCAGACACAGAAACACCTCTGAAATATCCCCTGAGGCTAAGGCTGCAATATCTTATCAAAGGCTTTACCAGGGAACTTGTTCTTCCACATTCTGCTTCACATGCAGCAGGCAGTGAAGCTTTCCTTTCCAAGCCAGAGTTGACTTGCCTTGCTCTAACCCTTACCATTCTATGACTGTATGAAACCCAGGAGCAAGAACTCACAGATTCAGGTAGTGTTGTATGTCCAAAGAGTAAGAATCAGCAGTGTTGGAAGAGACCTCAAAGATCATCAAGTCCAACCTGTCAGCCAACACCTCATGACTACTAAACCATGGCACCAAGTGCCACATCCAATCCCCTCTTGAGCACCTCCAGGGATGGTGACTCCACCACCTCCCTGGGCAAAAAATGTTTAGGCTGTGTATGGCTTTCTGATTCTTCTCCTTCTAAGGGCAGTTAGCTATTGCGGTTGCTTCTTCCCAACATCATTCCCTTATTATATGTCAACCACAGTTCAGGCCTCTTGGTGTTATTGTCACACATCAAACCCAACATTACTTGGCAACAGGCAAGGGCAGGTTGTACCTGTATTTAAGAGGAAGGAAAAATGGGGTAAGGATACAAAAGTGTTAATTTTTACACTGGCAGTAGATGAGACATTCAGTATGGCAGAAAGAGTAGGGAAAGAGTCTATGATTCTGTTGGAGAGAGACTGTTTACAAAGCCCTGTGGGGATAGGATGAGGGACAATGGCTTCAAACTGGAGCAGAGCAGATTTCGATTGGATGTTAGGAACAAGCTCTGCACCATGAGGGTGGTGGAACATTGGAACAGGTTGCCCAGGGAGGTGGTTGAGGCTCTATCCCTGGAGATATTTGAGGTGAGGCTTGACAGGGGTCTGAGCAGCCTGATCTATACAATGGAATACAATAGAATAGACCAGGTTGGAAGAGACCTTCAAGATCATTGCGTCCAACCCATCAACCAATCCAACCCACCCAAACAACTAGATCATGGCACCAAGCACCCCATCAAGCCTCCTCCTGAACACCTCCAGTGATGGTGACTCTACCACCTCCCTGGGCAGCCCATTCCAATGGGCAATGAGTGATCTCTCTGTGTAGAACTTCTTCCTAACCTCCAGCCTAAACCTGCCCTGGTGCAGCCTGAGACTGTGTCCTCTTGTTCTGGTACTGGGTGCCTGGGAGAAGAGACCAACCTCTCCCTGTCTACAACCTCCCTTCAGGGAGTTGTAAAGAGCAATAAGGTCTCCCCTGAGTCTCCTCCTCTCCAGGCTAAGCAACCCCAGCTCCCTCAGCCTCTCCTCACAGGGCTTGTGTTCCAAACCCCTCACCAACTTCGTTACCCTTAGTGGAGGATGTCCCTGCTGAGTGCAGAGGGGTTGGACTGGATGACCTTCGGAGGTCCCTCTCAACCCAGACCATATCTCCCTCTCTGGAGACATTCAAAACTCACATGGATGTGTTCCTGTATAATCTGGTGTAGGTGACCCTGCTCTGGCAGGGGGTTGGACTGGATGAGCTTTCAAGGTCTCTTCCAGCCCCTGTGATCCTGTGATCCTGTGATATGGGACTAAATGTAAAGAGGGATAAAGCAGAGCTCCTGTGAATCAAAGGTAGATTGTGTCAGATTAAACCAGTATCTTCAGAGGACACAGTCTCAAGCTGTGCCAAGGGAACTTTAGGCTCGAGGTGAGGAGAAAGTTCTTCCCAGAGAGAGTTGTTAGCCATTGGAATGTGCTGCCCAGGGAGGTGGTGGAGTCCCCATCCCTGGAGGTGTTCAAGAGGGGATTGGACTTGGCACTTGGTGCCATGGCCTAGTAGTCTTGAGGTGTTGGGTGACAGGTTGGACTTGATGATCTTTGAGGTCTTTTCCAACCTTATGGATTCTGTGATTCTATGATTGTTTTCTGACCCAAGTGCTGTTTTGGCAGAGTCCAGCAGTGCATCTCCTCCCTTTGTAAATGCAAAGCCCGAAGGGAATGTTTGTAATGACACTTGCCAAAATAAGAATGAGACAGAGAATAGCAAATCTGGGGGAAAGAACATCTGAAGGAGGGGACTCAGAGACAAATGTTGCTAAGGGATGTTTGCAGCCAAGTGGAGGATAGGCTCAGAGATCTGAAATCATCACTCCTGAGAACGACTGCACTTAGCCTTTTTTCATCAACTGCCTTGCCAGAGAGGCAGCAAAGGAATCTTGCTGATGAGGTGGCAAATAGTTGCTAACGACATACAGCTGGGAGGCACTGCCGAGACAGAAAGGCAGGTAGCTGGGGCAGACGTGACTGAAGGCTGCAATAACAATGCGGTTAAGCACGGGGAATAGGAGGGAGCAGACAGAACAAAACTGGAGTGCCGACCTAGAAGTGGGGTTAGTGCCTCCAGCTCCAAGTAATTGATACAACTCTTACAATTATCATTCATGCTGCTCAGGCCTCCCCGTTGGCCCAAAGCACCTGAGCTACCAGCCTCTGGGACATAGATGAGGGGCGAGCAACTGATGTCATTTACCTGGACTTGAGCAAAGCCTTCGGCACTGTCCCGCACCACCTCCTGGTCTCCAAGCTGGCGACACATGGGTTTGATGGATGGACCACTAGATGGATACAGAACTGGCTTGATGGCCGCACCCAAAGAGTGGCTGTCAACGAGTCCATGGCCCAGTGGAGGCCAGTGACAAGCGGAGTCCCTCAGGGATCAGTCCTGGGACCTGTCTTGTTCAACATCTTTGTGGGTGCCATGGACAGTGGCACTGAGTGCACCCTCAGCAAGTTTGCTGATGACACCAAGCTGTGTGGTGCAGTGGACACCCTGGAGGGAAGGGATGCCATCCAGAGGGACCTGGACAGGCTGGAGAGGTGGGCACAAGCCAACCTCAGGAGCTTCAACAAGACCAAGGGCAGGGTCCTGCATCTGGGTCGAGGCAATCCCAGGCACAAATCCAGGCTGGGCAGGGACTGGCTGGAGAGCAGCCCTGAGGAGAGAGACTTGGGGGTGCTGGTGGACGAGAAGCTCAACAGGAGCTCTCAATGTGCACTTGCAGCCCGGAAAGCCAATCAGCTCCTGGGCTGCAGCAGGAGAAGTGTGACCAGCAGGGCAAGGGAGGGGATTCTCCCCCTCTACCCAGCTCTGGTGAGACCCCACCTGGAGTACTGCCTCCAGTTCTGGAGCCCCTATTCCAAGAGGGATCTGGAGGTGCTGGAGGGTGTCCAGAGAAGGGCCACGAGGATGAGCAGAGGGCTGGAGCTGCTCTGCTGTGAGGACAGACTGAAGGAGTTGGGGCTGTTCAGTCTGGAGAAGAGAAGGCTTCCAGGTGACCTCATTGTGGCCTTCCAGGATCTGAAGGGGGCTACAAGAAGGCTGGGGAGGGACTGCTCAGGATATCAGGTAGTGATAGGACTAGGGGGAATGGAATGAAGCTGGAAATGGGGAGATTCAGGCTGGATGTGAGGAAGAAGTTCTTCACCATGAGAGTGGTGAAGCCCTGGAATGGGTTATCCAGGGAGGTGGTTGAGGCCCAGTCCCTGGAGGTGTTTAAGCCCAGGCTGGATGAGGCTCTGGCCAGCCTGATGTAGTGTGGGGTGTCCCTGCCCATGGCAGAGGGGTTGGAACTAGATGATCCTTGTGGTCCCTTCCAACCCTGACTGATTCTATGATTCTATGATCTCACATGCAGCTCTTCTGCCACCTTTTGTCTTCTTTTTCTTCTCCTCTTTGCACACCAAGGGGGAGCCCTGCCATACAAGGAGAGGCTGAGAGAGCTGGGCTTGTTCAGCCTGGAGAAGAGAAGGCCTGGGGGAGACCTTATCACCATGGAAAAATCCATAAACAGGGGCTACCAGGACAATGGGGACTCCCTTTGTACAAGGAGTGCCATGGGAAAGACAAGAGGTGATGGGGACAAGGTACTGCTGGGGACATTCCCATTGGACTGCAGAAGGAAATGTTTTCCCATGAGAACAGTCAGACACTGGAATTATCCCCCAAGGGAAACAGTGGAGTCCCTACACTGGTCAGTGCTAAGAGTCATCCTGCCAGGCTGCTGGGCCAGCTCATTTCAACCCCACCATCAGCTAGAAAGGTTGGACCAGATGATCCCTGGGGTCCCTTCCAGCCTGGCACTCCACGACACTGTGAACTGCTGCTGCCTATTGCACTCCCTGTGTGAAAGTACAATCCTGGGGGGGAAATTCCTCCTGTAAATGTTAATAAATACAGTTTTTCATGCAACAAACCCATCCTGTTGGACTGCATTCCCCTGCCAGGTCATGCTCTCAGTGCTACCCTTCTCTGGAGACTTTCAAGAGCCATCTGGATGTGTTCCTGTGCGACCTGTGTTGGATTCTATGGTCCTGCTCTGGCAGGAGGGTTGGACTTCATGATCTTCAGAGGTCCCTTCCAACCCCTGATCCTGTGATCTTGTGATCCTCTGCTACTGAAGGCTGCAGGCTTGAGCAGCCAGCATGCCACAAGGCACAAGTCAGCTGGGGAGGATAATGGGGATAATCAGCATGCACGTGGCTCCTGACCAGCTCTTCTTCTTGAGCAATATCTGTCAGAAGGTTTGGGGTTTCAGGGGTGTAATGAGATTTAGTCCTGGCCTGACACTCTCATTATTCAGCTGATTCACCAGTGTAAGCACTCTGCAGGGCAGAGTTGGGGAGCTTCTGGAAGGGCTCAAGTCATTGGACCTGACACTTCAAGGAGGCTTCCTGCCTCACTCCATGACTAATTACCAGAGACTGTGTCTGTCCATTGTGCTTCTGGGAAGGAGGCTGTCTCTACATGTCATGTGCTTAAGGCCAAGCATGCCTTACATGCTGTCAGCAGGAATTGTGACAGCTCTTGTGCTTGCTACACAGAGGCCTGAAAACCCTACTCATCAGCTACACCCAGGTTTGCATGCTCAGCTCCCCAGCCAGCCCAGGCACCATTAACCTGTAAGGGATACTGCAGCACACAGCCCAATTAAGGGAGACAGTTACACCCATGTTTAATTGGTGCTCTTCTGCTCATTAAGCAGCTCTCCTGCACTGACAGCCTTGCACCTACTGAAAGCAACACACCAGCTCTGAGTGTTCATGGTCCTGCGTGTGTACAGCTACCTGAAGGGAGGTTGTAGCCAGGTGGGGGTTGGTCTCTTCTCCCAGGCACCCAGCACCAGAACAAGAGGACACAGTGTCAAGCTGTGCCAGGGGAGGTTTAGGCTGGATGTTAGGAAAAATTCTTCCCAGCAAGAGAGATTGGCCATTGGAATGTGCTGCCCAGGGAGGTGGTGGAGTCCCCATCCCTGGAGGTTGTTTAGCCTGGACAGAGAACTGGGGATGGTTAGTCTGGAGAAGAGGAGGCTGAGGGGAGACTTCATGGCTCTCTACAAGTCCCTGAAAGAAGGTTGGAATGAGGTGGGGGTCATGCTCCTCTCAAAGAGCAGGATCAGGTGATGGAACAAGAGGAAATGGCCTGAAATTGTGCCAGGGGAGGGTTAGGTTGGAGATTAGGAGGCATGCTTTGCTGCAAGAGTGGTCAGGGATTGGAACAGGCTGCCCAGGGAGGTGGTGGTGTCACCATCCCTGGAGGTGTTCAAGAAACCTGTGGCCATGGCACTTGGGGATATGGTTTGATGGCCATGGTGGTGTTAGGTGGATGAATGGAATGGAATGGAATGGAATGGAATGGAATGGAATGGAATGGAATGGAATGGAATAGAATAGAATAGAATAGAATAGAATAGAATAGAATAGAATAGAATAGAATAGAATAGAATAGAATAGAATAGAATAGAATTAACCAGGTTGGAAGAGACCTTTGAGATCATTGAGTCCAACTTATCACCTATCACTATCTAATCATCTAAACCATGGCACCAAGTGCCTTATCCAGTCTCTTCCTAAACAATTCCAGAGATGGTGACTCCACCACCTCCCTGGGCAGCACATTCCAGTGGCCAATCTCTCTTTCTGGGAAGAACTTCTTCCTAACCTGCAGCCTAAACCACCCCTGGCACAGCTTGAGACTGTGTCCTCTTGTTCTGGTGCTGGTTGCTTGGGAAAATAGACCAACCCCCACCTGGCTACAACCTCCCTCCAGGGAGTTGGAGAGAGCAAGAAGGTCTCCCCTGAGCCTCCTCTTCTCCAGGCTAAGCACCCCCAGCTCCCTCAGCCTCTCTACACTTCTGTGACTCTCTAATGTATTTACAGTGAGGAATAAATCCAAGTGTAAAGCACAATCACTTTACTGCACGCTGCATGAATGCTGGCAGGGAAATACAACTGCACTAAGGAGAAGCAGTTTATGGAGCAAAACAGCAGCAATTGCTGTGCTCCTCTGAGCCCAGTTCTGCATGCTTGGTTCCTGTGCATTTTGGGGATTGTCTCAGTGGGCTTTTGTGTGTGTGTGTGTGTGAAAAAGATGGAGAAACAGTTGCTGTATTATTTCATTTGATGCAGGGAGACTGGCAGATCCTTCCAGGGCAACCTCCTGTGGCTATGACGATGGAGACCTCCTGTGCATATCTGTAAGGAGCTGGTGGTCCTGTAAGTAAATGCTGTTGTTCTTCTCCAAAGTATGATCAGTGTCCCAGAGGGCAATTCATAACTTTTCTTCCCCTTAGGCTACTACATGACATTTAACAAGTCCAAGTACTACGTGCTGCGCTTTGGCCACAACAACCCCATGCAGTGCTACAGGCTGGGGACAGAGTGGCTGGAGAGCAGCCAGGCAGAAAGGGACATGGGGGTAGTGGTTGATAGTAGGGAGCCAGCAATGTGCCCAAGTGGCCAAGAAGGCCAATGGCATCCTGGCCTGCATCAGGAACAGTGTGGCCAGCAGGAGCAAGGAAGTCATTGTGCCCTGTGCTCAGCACTGGTTAGGCCACACCTTGAGTCCTGTGTCCAGTTCAGGGCTCCTCATTTTAAGAAGGACATTGAGAAACTTGAAGGTGTCCAGAGAAAGGCAACGAGGCTGGGGAGGGGTCTGGAGCACAGCCCTGTGAGGAGAGGCTGAGGGAGCTGGGGTTGCTTAGCCTGGAGAAGAGGAGGCTCAGGGGAGACCTTCTTGCTCTCTCCAACTCCCTGAAGGGAGGTTGTTGCCAGGTGGGGGTTGGTCTCGTCTGCCAGGCACCCAGCAGCAGAACAAGAGGACACAGTCTCAAGCTGTGCTAAGGGAAGTTTAAGCTGGTTGTTAGGAAGAAATTCTTCCCAGAAAGAGAGATTGGCCATTGGAATGTGCTGCCCAGGGAGGTGGTGGGGTCACCGTCACTGGGTGATCTCTGAGCTCTTTTTCAACCTGGTCTATTCTATTCTATTCTATTCTATTCTATTCTATTCTATTCTATTCTACTCTGCTCTATTCTGCTCTATTCTAGTCTATTTTGCTCTAGTCTATTTTGCTCTATTCTATTCTGCTCTATTCTATTCTGCTCTATTCTATTCTATTCTATTCTATTCTATTCTATTCTATTCTATTCTATTCTGCTCTATTCTATTCTATTCTATTCTATTCTATTCTATTCTATTCTATTCTATTCTATTCTATTCTGCTCTATTCTATTCTATTCTGCTCTATTCTATTCTATTCTATTCCATTCTATTCTGCTCTATTCTCTTCTATTCTATTCTACTCTATTCTATTCTAGTTTGGTTTGGGTTCTTGTGGTCGACACCTCTTCTGTTTTTTAACCCCTTGCTGCAGGTATGAACTACTACCTGGCTGCCATCCCCTTCCTGGGGGCAGTGGATGCTGGCCTCTTTGGGCAGCTGCCCCATGAGATAGAACTATTGCCACCCGAGGAGCGAGAGGCTGATTTCTGCTACAGCGTTGCTGGCTGCCGCGCTCGCTTCCCCGAGCTGATGGATGGCTGGAAGGCCTATTTTGAAGTAAACCATTTCCCTTCTCTCTTCTTTTTTTTTTTCCCAGTTGTTCATATTTTGCAGGAAATTGCTCCAGAATATTACCCTTTCAAAGCTGTTCTTGCTGTCATTTGTAAGACTTAAGAGAGGCTGCTTTGCTTTTAACAACAGCCTGGCCGAGCAGTAACGAGCGGCAGGACTGAAAAGCGCGGCGCCAAGCGAGTCGGAGATGCCAAATAAGGTCCAGGGTTTGTGCAGGTTATGAACTGTCTTCCTCCCTTTGAGATGGTTCTGTGGTTTGGAGCGTGTCCCAAGAGGCTGTTTGGTCAAGACTTACTCTTGTACTCTTCCTGTGCTGCTGATGTTAGCGACGCAAGAGAAGCGTGCAGGGCAGAGCGTTGCCCTCGAGAAACGGCCTTGTGCTGCTTTTATCGGGCATCATTTACTCCTCTAAGAGGTCAATAGGCTGGAAATTCATTCAGAAGGACACTCATTTCTGCAAGCAGATCACAGAACCACAGGATTATCAGGGTTGGAATGACCTCGAGGATCATCCAGTTCCAACCCCCTGCCATGGGCATAGATCCCTCACACTCGATCAGGGTTGATCACGGCCACATCCAGCCTGGCCTTAAAAACCTCCATCACCTCCCTGGGCAGCCTGTTGTCTTTTCTCCTCACTCAACTGTTCCCTAATCCCAAAGGCTACAATATTCCTTACTTCACAGAATCTCAGAGTGCCAGGCTGGAAGGGACCCCAAGGATGACCTGGTCCAACCTTTCCAGGTGATAGTGGAGCTGAAATGAGCTGGCCCAGCAGCCTGGCAAGATGAGTCTTCAAACAGCCCAGTGTAGGAGAATCCACCTGGGAGATGATTCCAGTGTCTGACTGTTCTCATGGGGAAACATTTTCTTCTGCAGTCCAATGGGAATGTCCCCAGCAGTACCTTGTCCCCATCACCTCTTGCCTTTCCCATGGGACTCCTTGAAAAATGGAGTCTCCATTGTCCTCACAGCCACCCTTTATGGGCTGGTGCATGGCAATGAGGTCTCTCCTCAGCCTGCCCTTTTCAAGGCTGAACAAAGGGGAGGGGAGGGGAGGGGAGGGGAGGGGAGGGGAGGGGAGGGAGGGAGAGGAGAGGAGAGGAGGGAGGGAGAGGAGAGGAGAGGAGAGGAGAGGAGAGAGGAGAGAGGAGAGGAGAGGGAGAGGAGAGGAGAGGAGGAGGAGAGGAGAGGAGAGGAGAGGAGAGGAGAGGAGAGGAGAGGAGGGAGAGGAGGGGAGGGGAGGAGGGAGGGAGGGGGAGGGGGGAGGGGAGGGGAGGGGAGGGGAGGGGAGGGAGAGGGGAGGGAGGGGAGGGGAGGGAGGGGAGGAGGGGAGGGGAGAGAGGAGAGGAGAGGAGAGGAGAGGAGAGGAGAGGAGAGAGAGGAGAGGAGAGGAGAGGAGAGGAGAGGAGAGGAGAGGAGAGGAGAGAGGGAGAGGAGAGAGGAGAGGAGAGAGAGGAGAGGAGAGGAGAGGAGAGGAGAGGAGAGGAGAGGAGAGAGAGGAGAGGAGAGGAGAGGAGAGGAGAGGAGAGGAGAGGAGAGGAGAGGAGAGGAGAGGAGAGGAGAGGAGAGGAGAGGAGAGGAGAGGAGAGGGAGAGGAGAGGAGAGGAGAGAGAGGAGAGGAGAGAGGAGAGGAGAGGAGAGGAGAGGAGAGGAGAGGAGAGGAGAGGAGAGGAGAGGAGAGGAGAGGAGAGGAGAGGAGAGGAGGGAGAGGAGAGGAGAGAGGAGAGGGAGAGGAGAGGAGAGGAGAGGAGAGAGGAGAGGAGAGGAGAGGAGAGGAGAGGAGAGGAGAGGGAGGGAGAGGAGAGGAGAGGAGAGGAGAGGAGAGGAGAGGAGAGGAGAGGAGAGGAGAGAGGAGAGGAGAGGAGAGGAGAGGAGAGGAGAGGAGAGGAGAGGAGAGGAGAGGAGAGGAGAGGAGAGAGAGGAGAGGAGAGGAGAGGAGAGGAGAGAGGAGAGGAGAGGTCACCTCCCTTGCCCTGCTGGCCACACTTCTCCTGCTGCAGCCCAGGAGCTGATTGGCTTTCCGGGCTGCAAGTGCACATTGAGAGCTCCTGTTGAGCTTCTCCTCCCCCAGCACCCCCAAGTCTCTCTCCTCAGGGCTGCTCTCCAGCCAGTCCCTGCCCAGCTTGGATTTGTGCCTGGGATTGCCTCGACCCAGATGCAGGACCCTGCCCTTGGTCTTGTTGAAGCTCCTGAGGTTGGCTTGTGCCCACCTCTCCAGCCTGTCCAGGTCCCTCTGGATGGATCCCTTCCCTCCAGCTGTCTGCTGCACCACACAACTTGGTGTCATCAGCAAACTTGCTGAGGCTGCACTCACTGCCACTGTCCATGGCACCCACAAAGATGCTGAACAAGCCTGGTCCCAGGACTGATCCCTGAGGGACTCTGCTTGTCCCTGGCTTCCACTGGGCCATGGACCCGTTGACAGCCACTCTTTGGGTGCAGCCATCAAGCCAGTTCTGTATCCATCTAGTGGTCCATCCATCAAACCCATGTGTCACCAGCCTGGAGACCAGGCTGTGGTGCAGGAATGCAGTTAAATGTAGTTGATGTAGTTAAAGATGTCCCTGCTCATTGCAGGAGGGTTGGACTAGTTGATCTTTAAAGGTTCCTTCCAAGCCAAAACATTCTCTATGGCCATGTAATCACTTTATCAATCTGTAGGAATCATCCTTTTTGTCCCTATGCCAGACATTAGGGTGGTGGAACAGGATGCCCAGGGAGGTAGGTGAGGCTCCATCCCTGGAGATACTCAAGGTCAGGCTCAACAAGGCTCTGAGCAACCTCCCTGCAGGAGAGTTGGACTAGGTGACCTTTGGAGGTCCCTTCCAACCCAATCCATTCTGTGGGTCTGTGCTTACACTTAGCTTCAGAGCAGCACATTCCAACTACTCCACAGCTTGCAGGCTCCCTGTTTTGTGAGGTATGTGCATAAACCTCAAAATTTCCTTGGGTTTGAACCTGCCTCCTGTATCCTCTGTCTCTTTTCCTCCCTGTCTCTGCAGTACCTGTTATCTACAGACCACAGAGCCATGAGCCCTGAAGCCTATTCCTCCTTCAACCTGGATGATGCCCTGAGTCTCATGTGGAAGGCACATGTCACCTCCATTGCTTATGCTCTGCCCAAGTTCCAGGACAGGTATGGATGGGGATGAGAGAGGAGGCCAAGGGGGATCTTGCCACCTGCCTGCCTCTCCATCCCAGCACAGGTCACAAGACTTTCTTAATTTAGGGGCTCTACTCTTCCCTCTTAGAATCATAGAATCAATAAGGTTGGAAGAGACCTCAGAGATCAAGTCCAACCTGTCACCCGACACCTCATGACTGCTAAACCATGGCTCCAAGTGCCACATCCAATCCCCTCCTGAACACCTCCAGGGATGGGGACTCCACCACCTCCCTGGGCAGCACATTCATGGCTGGCAACTCTCTCTGGGAAGAACTTTCTCCTCACCTCAAGCCTAAATTTCCCCTGGCACAGCTTGAGACTGTGTCCTCTTGTTCTGCTGCTGGGTGCCTGGGAGAAGAGACCAACCCCCACCTGGCGACAACCTCCCTTCAGGGAGTTGGAGAGAGCAAGAAGGTCTCCCCTGAGCCTCCTCTTCTGCAGGCTCTGCTCCCTCAGAGCATGGGCTGGCCAGTGGGGGAGGGCTGGCCAGGCTGTGAGAGCAGAATGAGATACTGACTGCTGGCTGGGTCTGAGGCAGGAGATGTCTTTCGTTTGGGCAAAGAGAAGGATGTCAGGAGAAATTAGGTGTGAAGTGCAGAAGAAGGCCTTGAGTGACTGTGGCAGGACCCCACTCAGAATTTTCTACTGAAACCCCCCACGTTTGGGATCAGTGCTTGACTAGTTGTTGGGTGGGTTGGATTGGTTGATGGGTTGGACACGATGATCTTGAAGGTCTCTTCCAACCTGGTGTATTGTATTGTATTGTATTGCATTGCATTGCATTGTATTGTATTGCATTGCATTGTATTGTATTGTATTGCATTGCATTGTATTGCATTGTATTGTATTGCATTGTCCTGCAGGGCATTTCAATGGTCTGCTACCTTGTGATTCTGGTCTCTTTCAGCTTGGAGTATCTCCCTGAGCCAGAAGCAACTTTTGGAGGAGACTGGGCTAATGCTGTAGATTTCATTGCAGCCACACACTTCTCTACAGACCTAGTGAACACAAACACCTTCCAATCTTCCCTGCCCCAGAGGATGCTCATTGAAGGGGATGTGCCCCCAGACATTAGTGACTTCAGTCCGCAGCAAAACCGAGTCCTGCTCTACCTGAGAGCTCTTCACAAAGCAAATAAGCTAACAGGTATGAGCCCAACCTCCCTCCAACTGCCTGCAGTCCACAGGTGTTCCATATCTCCTTCTCTCTTTCTCCTCCACAGGAACACAGGAATTTGGGGATAGGCAATAGCACAGACTCTTCCTAGAGTCTGAATTCAAACAGTGCAGCCAAAAATACAACCATCAGCAAAGAGCAGAGCAGGGAGCAGATGCAGCAAAGGCATAACAGCACTGAGGTGGGATCACAGAATTGCTTCACTTGGAAGAGACCTGTGAGGTTATCGAGTCCACCGTGGCCATCAAACCCTGGCCCCAAGAGCCACGGCCACAGGTTTATTGATCACCTCCAGGGACGGTGACTCCACCACCTCCCTGGGCAGCCTGTGCCAATCCCTCACCACTCTTGCAGCAAAGAAATTTTTCCTAATCTCCAATTTAAGCCTCCCTTGGTTCAAGTTGAGGCCATTTCCTCTTATTTATCACCTGATCCAAGGGAGAAGAGACCAACTCCCCCTTGGCACAGAATTCCTTGTCAGGGAGTTGTAGAGAGCAATGAGCAATGAGGTCTCCCCTCAGCCCAGACTTCTCCAGATTGAACACCCCCAGTTCCCTCACCAGTTGCTCCTCACCAGCCCTGTTCTCCAGACCCTTCACCAACTTCACTGCCCTTCTCTCAAGGTCGTTCTTGTAGTGAGTGGCCCAAAACTGAACCCAGGACAATTACTTTCCTGGCCCTGCTGGTTACACTTTTCCTGATCCAGACCAGGATGCTGGTGGCCTTCTGGGCCACCTGGGCACTCCCTGGCTCATGTTCAGCTGCTGTCATCCAGCACCCCCAGGTCTTTCTCTGCTGGGCAGTTTCCAGCTACTCTGCCCCAAGTCTGGAATGTTCATGGGGTTGTTGTGACCCAAGCTCAGGAGCCAGCACTTGGGCTTGTTGAATCTCATACAGTTGGCCTCAACACATCAATCCAGCCTGGCCAGATCCCTTTGCAGAGCCTCTCTCCCCTCCAGCAGTTCAGTGCTTGCTCCCAGCTTGGTGTCATCTTAGTGAGGCTGCACTGAATTCCCTCAGCCAGATGATCAATAAAGACATGCAGTGAGGATTTCACATGAGACAAATCCATCCTTGTTGGAGCAGATGATATTGGTGGGTCGTCCCCCCCGTTTTACACAGGAACTTTTAAACCCCAGATGGTTTGTGTTAAACCCCCAGCCACACCTGAAACCCCTGAAGCTTTAAATGAAGTTATTCAATCAGCCCCAAATGATCATGAGCAAAGGGCTTGGGTGCCTACAAGTGTTCGGGCTGTGGGGTTTGGTTTAGTCTGGGTTGCATGGTTTAGTCTGGGTTGCATGGTTTAGTTGTTTAGGTGGGTTGGATTGGTTGATGGGTTGGACGCGATGATCTTTAAGGTCTCTTTCAACCTGGTGCTATTGTATTGTGTTGTATTGTTTGGGTTTCGTCTCTGATTTAAGAGGGAATCTCCGTCCCAGCCGCGCCGCAGCCTCAGGTGATGCTGACCGAGCACCAGCCCCATACTAAGTTGTGCATCGCCACCTAGCGGTGAGACTTAGAACCGCACCCTGCTGGGGCCGCTCCGGGGGCTGCGTGTGCCGCTTTGTGCTTTCTGAGTGAAGGCTCTTTTGAATCTTCGAAAGAAAGTACACTCTAAAAATAGACCGAGAAGCCAGGATCCTATGGCATTGTCTTTCTTTGCCATAGGACATTCTGCCCTAATGAGGTCTCATCTGGAGGATTGTGTCCCGTTCCCACCCCAAGAGGGACAGGGATAGACTGCAGAGGCTAAGAGAATGCTGAAGGGACTGGAACGCCTGTCTGAGGAGGGAAGGCTGGGAGTCCTGTGGCTGTTTAGCCTGGAGAAGAGAAGGCTGAGAAGGGATTGGCTCGGTGCTTACAAACTCCCTAAGGGTGGGTGACAAGAAGGGGCTGGACTGAGGGCTGACCTCATTAATCTTGGCAAATATGTAGAGGGTGAGTGTCAGGAGGACAGAGCCAGGCTCTGCTCTGTGATGTGCAATGACAGGACACGGGGCAATGAACGCAGGCTGGAGCAGAGGAGGTTCCATGTGAATACAAGGCAAAACTTTTTCACTGTGAGGGTGACAAAACAGTGGAGCAGGCTGCCCAGAGAGGCTGTAGGAGAGAATCTCACAGGCAAATCTCACAGAATTAATCAGGTTGGAAAAGACCTCAGAGATCATAAAGTTCACCCCATTACCTAATACCTAACACCTCCTGACAACTAAACCACGGCTCCAAGTGCCACATCCAAGCCTTTTCTGAACACCTCCAGGGGTGGTGACTCCACCACCTCCCTGGGCAGCACCTTCCAATGACCAACAACTCTTTCTGTGAAGAACTTTCTCCTCACCTCAAGCCTAAAATTCCCCTGGTGTGGCTTGAGACTGTGTCCTCTTGTTCTGGTGCTGGTTGCCTGGGAGAAGAGATCAACCCCCACCTGGCTGCAACTTCCTTTCAGGTAGTTGTAGACAGGAAGGAATATCTCCTCCTCTGGAGACATTCAAAACCTGCCTGGATGTGTTCCTGTGTGACCTCCCCTAGGTGATCCTGCTTTGGTGGGGGGATGGACTGGATGGTCTTTTGAGATCCCTGAGGTTGTGTGAGTCTGTGGCAAGGGGCAGTGCACACAAACTGGAACACAGGAAGCTTCACTTCAACAGGAGGAATATCATCTGGGCTGAATGAAAGCCTTGTGTATCCCTACCCATTGGTAGGCAATTCCTACCCTACCAGCATTGAATCATAGAATTGTTAGGGTTGGAAGGGACCTCAAGGATCAGCCAGTTCCTGCCATGGGCAGGGACACCTCACACTACAGCAGGTTGCTCACAGCAGCAGGCTGCAAACACCTCCAGGCAGGAGGCTTCCACCACCTCCCTGGGCACCCTGTGCCACTCTCTCACCACCCTCATGGGGAAGAACTTCTTCCTAAGATCCAATCTGATTCTACCCATTTCTATTTTTATTCCATTCTCCCCAGTCCTATCACTCCCTCACACCCTCAAAAGTCCCTCCCCAGCTTTCTTGGAGCCCCCTTCAGATACTGGAAGGCCACAATAAGGTCTCCTCAGAGCCTTCTCTTCTCCAGACTGAACAGCTCCAACTCTCTCAGTCTGTCCTCATAGCAGAGCAGCTCCAGCCCTCTGCTCATCCTCATGGCCCTTCTCTGGACACTTTCCAGCACCTCCAGATCCTTCCTGTAATAGAGTCTCCAGAACTGGACACAGTGCTCCAGGTGTGGTCTCACCAGAGCACAGCAGAGCAGAGCAGAGCAGAGCAGAGCAGAGCAGAGGGGAGAATCAGCTCCCTCTTGGGTGGTGCTTCCACTTGTTCTGCATCTGTGTGTCTGCATGAGGAGGGGTGGGTGTCTGTTGCCAGACACACTCCCTGTGTGCTGTGTGCCCCCTGCCCATCTGACCCTGTCCCGTTGTGTGTCTCCCCCAGGAGGGCTGCTGCTGAAGCTCTGGCGAAAGGCGATGTCTACCGAAGCAGGGAGGGAGATCGGCCGAGAGCTGATTGCAAGCTTGGGTTCCAGCAAGACGTTTGACCCAGTGGGAATGGCTGATGACTTGAAAGGAGCAGAGCTGACAGCGCTGCTTCTGGAGAAGAAACAGTTCCAGCACTGATGGATTTGTGATCTTTCAGCAGCTGGGTGCCTGCGAATCTGCTCGTGGTGATTTCTTTCAGCAGGGCTTCCTGAGGAGCCCTGTGTGGAGCTCTTTTCACATTGAATCAATGTTTTTCAGCCTTCTTTTTCCCTAATCAGCTCATGCTATTTGTTTAACTGATTTCCTTAACAAATAAAGTGCCTTGCAGAAGAATCTGACCTCAGTGTCTCCATGGAATTGTCAGGGTTGGAAGGGACCTCAAGGATCAGCCAGTTCCAACCCCCTGCCATGGGCAGGGACACAGAATCACAGAACCACCAAGGTTGGAAGAGACCTCAGAGATCATCAGGTCCAACCTGTCACCACAGACCTCATGGCTAAACCATGGCACCACATCCAATCCCTTTTTGAACACCTCCAGGGATGGGGAATCCACAACCTCCCTGGGCAGCACATTCCAATGGCTAACAACTCTCTCTGGGAAGAACTTTCTCCTCACCTCCAGCCTAAACTTCCCCTGGTGCAGCTTGAGACTGTGTCCTCTTGTTCTGGTGCTGCTTGCCTGGGAGAAGAGATCAACCCCCACCTGGCTACAACCTCCCTTCAGGTAGTTGTAGAGAGCAATAAGGTCTCCCTGAACCTCCTCTTCTCCAGGCTAAACAGCCCCAGCACCCTCAGCCTCTCCTTGTAGGGCTTGTGACACCTCACACTACAGCAGGTTGCTCACAGCCACATCCAGCCTGGCTGCAAAAACCTCCAGGGCTGAGGCCTCCAGCACCTTCCTGGGCAAGCCAGCACAGATCTGGAGCACTGTCTTCAGCTTTGGTCCCCACTACACACAAAAAAGATGTGGACAGGCTGGAAAGTGTTCAGAGAGGGGCAAAGAGAATGATCAGAGGCCTGGCAGCCCTGCCATGTGAGGGGAGGCTGAGAGACCTGGGGTTGTTCAGCCTGGAGAAGAGAAAGGAGAGGGGAGACCTTAGGGGAGACCTTATTACCATGGAGCAATACAGGTGGCTGCCAGGACAAAGGAGACTCCTTTTTGCATAGAGTGCCCTGTCAAAGACAGGAGGTGATGGGGACAAGGTACTGCTGGGGAGATTCCCATTGGACTGCAGAAGGAAATGTTTCCCCATGAGCACAGTCGGACACTGGAATAATCTCTCAAGGGAGTGGAGTCCCTTACACTGGTCAGTTTGAAGACTCATCTTGCCAGGCTGCTGGGCCAGCTCATTTCAGCTCCACCATCACCTAGAAAGGCTGGGTCAGATGATCCCTGGGGTCCCTTCCAGCCGGGCACTCTGTGATTCACCGAGCAATTTGTGCTGCTCCTCCAGCTCTCCAGGCGGTGGGGATTAACACCAGCTCCTTGGGAGTCTCCTCCACGCCTCCTGAATTATTCACCAGCCACTAAGTAAATGATGGAAAAGAAAATCATTAGTGTCTTTCCATGCCACTTTCCCAGTCTGATTGGTCCTTTCTCCCCAAACTCGGGGGATATTTGCACTGCAAATGACGAAATAATTACCAGGACACTGAGCAGTTAAACACTGTTCTGTCCCTTAATGCCCTGGGACAAAGGGGTTTTAATTATTCATTGTCATTTTATGGATAAACCCTTAATGTGCCACCATTAGCTAACAATTTTCAAAGGAAATCACATTAATGAGGTCTGAGAAAACGTGGGAGGTTTTTACCTTAATTACCTGGTTCAGAGATCAGAGTAATTAGATTCCACCAGGCTTTAGGTACAATCAGGACATAATTACCAGGGACACCAGCTGCTAAAGTATTCAGGTAGTCGTGCTCCAGAAAAAGTTCGGGAGAGGAATTTGACCTTTGCTGTCATTAACTTGGGTTTAACCTCGGGTGGGCTTGGAGGCAGCACGAAAAGAGAGCCGTGAATGCAGGGAAAACATACTTCCACCTCGCAGGCTGCTGCACTTAAGGAGTGCTTTGTCACACCTTCTGGAAAAGCAAATATCGCCTTACCTGGATTTATCAGGACCATAGAATAGAATAGAATAGAATAGAATAGAATAGAATAGAATAGAATAGAATAGAATAGAATAGAATAGAATAGAATAGAATAGAATAGGAAAGGATAGGATAGGATAGGATAGGATAGGATAGGATAGGATAGGATAGGATAGGATAGAATAGGAAAGGATAGGATAGGATAGGATAGGATAGGATAGGATAGGATAGGATAGGATAGAATAGAATAGAATAGAATAGAATAGAATAGAATAGAATAGGAAAGGATAGGATAGGATAGGATAGGATAGGATAGGATAGGATAGGATAGGATAGAATTGGATAAGATAGAATAGGATAGGATTGAGTAGAATACATTAGAATAGAATAGAATAGAATAGAATAGAATAGAATAGAATAGAATAGAATAGAATAGAATTGAATTGAATTGAATTGAATTGAATTGGATAAGATAGAATAGGATAGGATTGAGTAGAATACATTAGAGTAGAATAGAATAGAATAGAATAGAATAGAATAGAATAGAATAGAATAGAATAGAATAGAATAGAATTTGATAGGATAGGATAGGATAGGATAGGATAGGATAGGATAGGATAGAATAGAATAGAATAGAATAGAATAGAATAGAATAGAATAGGATAGGGTATGGTAGGGTAGGATAGAATAGAATAGAATAGAATAGAATAGAATAGAATAGAACAGAATAGAATAGGATAGAATAGAATAGGATAGGATAGGATAGGATAGAATAGGAATAGAATAGGATAGAATAGAATAGAATAGAATAGAATAGAATAGAATAGAATAGAACAGAATAGGATAGAATAGGATAGGATAGGAATAGAATAGAATAGAATAGAATAGAATAGAATAGAATAGAATAGAATAGAATAGAATAGAATGGAATAGAATAGAATTGGATAGGATAGGATAGGATAGGATAGGATAGGATAGGATAGGATAGGATAGGATAGGATAGGATAGGATACGATAGGATACGATAGGATACGATAGGATAGGGTATGGTAGGGTAGGATAGAATATAATATAATATAATAGAATAGAATAGAACAGAAAAGGATAGAATAGAATAGGATAGGATAGGATAGAATAGGAATAGAATAGGATAGAATAGAATAGAATAGAATAGAATAGAATAGAATAGAATAGAACAGAATAGGATAGGATAGAATAGAATAGAATAGGATAGGATAGGATAGAATAGAATAGAATAGAATAGAATAGAATAGAATAGAATAGAAAAGAACAGAATAGGTTAGAATAGAATAGAATAGGATAGGATAGAATAGGAATAGAATAGAATAGAATAGAATAGAATAGAATAGAATAGAATATGATGAGATAGAACAGAAGAGGGTAGAATAGGATAGGATAGGATAGGAATAGAATAGAATAGAATAGAATAGAATAGAATAGAATAGAATAGAATAGAATAGAAGCGAATATGATGGGATAGAACAGAATAGGGTAGAATAGGATAGGATAGGGTAGGATAGAATAGAATAGAATAGAATAGAATAGAATAGAATAGAATAGAACAGAATAGGATAGAATAGAATAGAATAGGATAGAATAATAGAGTAGAATAGAATAGAATAGAATAGAATAGAATAGAATAGAAGCGAATATGATGGGATAGAACAGAAGAGGGTAGGATAGGATAGGATAGGATAGGATAGGATAGGATAGGATAGGATAGGATAGAATATGATGGGATAGAACAGAACAGGGTAGAATAGGATAGGATAGGAATAGAATAGAATAGAATAGAATAGAATAGAATAGAATAGAATAGAATAGAATAGAATATGATAGGATAGAACAGAATAGGGTAGGATAGATAGGATAGGATAGGATAGGATAGGATAGAATAGAATAGAATAGAATAGAATAGAATAGAATAGAATAGAGGAAGCTCCTCCAAGTGATGTATTGCTGCGAAGCAAAAGAAGACTCCCAGCACACAGGAACATTGAATAAAGGAGGGAGTAGAAGGAAAGCAAAGCAAAACAAGCAGCACCAACCTGCCACTAACACACGAAGCAGAAGCACCAAAAGTCTTTTTCCTTGGAAACTCTCAGATTTAATATAGTGTCAGGGAGGTGAAAGTTAAGATAGGATGAGAGGAAATGGCCTCAGGTTGCACCAGGGGAGGATTAAATTGGACATTAGAAGAAACTGCTTCATTGAAAAGGTTCTCAAAGCCTGGCACAGGCTGCCCAGGGAGGTGGTTGAATCCTCATTCCCAGGGGTGTTTCAAAGAGGCAGAGCTGTGGTGCTGAGGGGCATGGCTTAGCACCAGCCTTGGTAGAGTGGGAGAATGGTTGGACTGGATGATCTTCAAAACTTTTTCCAAGCAAAATGATTCTGTGATTCTAATATCCTATACTTCTGAAGTACAAGTGCCTCAAATCACAATGAAACAAGTGTTAGGGAGACACTCAGGCAGTCTTAGGAGAGGTAGAAAAAGCATTCCATGCATTAAATGAAGGGAGGGCAAGAATCAAGAGCAGCTTCTTATTGAGAAGAGAGCTTCTGGCATTTAAAGGGGAGTGCAAGGAAAAGCTGCTGCTTATCTTCCGAGGCACAGAGGCTGGCTGGCTGTGCATGTTGATCATCCAAACAGAAAATGCCATCTCACTCAGGGCTTATGTACACATAGGGTGCTGCAGGAGCAGCTGCTCTTGAGCAGGCCTTCAGTGAGAGCACCCTGGAAACACTTCTTAGGCTCAGAAGAGCTAAGCCTTTAAGCTAACAGGTCTGTGCAGGAGCTTGTGCCAATCTCCTGCAAAGCAAACATCTCACTATGTGAACACACCTGTGCCCTCCTCAGGCACTGCTGAAGCTGGCTTGCCCCTCTCCAGTGCAGCCTTCCTCAGCATTAAGGTCTGGGAATGATAACCAGGTCCCTCAAGGACCCCGATGCTGAGTGCAGCTTTGTCAAACACATGTGAGCAAGCAGTGGGAAATCACTGTGGGCAGAAGGGAATCACAACACTTATTAAAGCCTTAACCAGTGAACACAAGCCCTTTGCTAGGGTCTTATTCTGTGCCTCCTTCCCATCTCCACTTTCCCACAAGACTGAGTGTCCTTCCTTTGCAGCACAGCACCATGGCCTCTCCTCCAGGCCAAGAACTGAATGCAAATGCCACTGTCCCTCCCCATCATCTGAAGGGCACAGCCAGGCTTGCTCTCCTTGCTGTGACAAGGTAGGATGCTGGCTCATAGAATCATAGAACTGTCAGGGCTGGAAGGGACCTCAAGGATCAGCCAGTTCCAACCCCCTGCCATGGGCAGGGACACCTCACACCACAGCAGGTTGCTCACAGCCACAGCCAGCCTGGCTGCAAACACCTCAGGCAGGGAGGCTGCCACCACCTCCCTGGGCAACCTGTGCCAGGCTCTCACCACCCTCATGGGGAACAACTTCTTCCTAACATCCAATCTCAATCTACCCATTTCTAGTTTTGCTCTATCCCCCCAGTCCTATCACTCCCTGACACCCTTAAAAGTCCCTCCCCAGCTTTCCTGGAGCCCCCTTAAAATACTGGAAGGCCACAATTAAGACTCCTTGAAGCCTTCTCTTCTGCAGCCCCAACTCTCAGTCTGTCCTCACTGTCTGAGGACAAGACACTGGAGCCATCTCTGCCACTAATACATCTTCAAGCTTCATAAAGTCTGTCACCATTACTCAGATGAATGAAACTCATTGGACTCAACCAGTGTGAGTACACAAGACAGGAGGGATGCACATGACAAGTGTGGCAGAGACACTCCTCATAGGAGAGGATCTATGTAAAGAAGATCATTTGCTTCTTTTAAAGCACTTTAAAGGGAAAAAGTTGCAAGAAGGGCTGAAGAGTCTTGGGTTTGTGTCTCAAATGTTTTATAGAATGCCTTCCAGTACCTTAAGGGGACCACAAGAAAGCTGGGGAGGGTCTGTCACTGTCAGGGAGTGATAGGACTGGGGGGAATGGAACAAACTAGAAATGGGTAGATTGAGATTGGATGTGAGGAAGAAGTTGTTCCCCACGAGGGTGGTGAGAGCCTGGCACAGGCTGCCCAGGGAGGTGGTGGCAGCCTCCTGCCTGGAGGTGTTTGCAGCCAGGCTGGATGTGGCTGTGAGCAACCTGCTGTAGTGTGAGGTGTCCCTGCCCATGGCAGGGGGGTTGGAACTGGCTGAGCCTTGAGGTCCCTTCCAACCCTGACAATTCTATGATTCTATGTCTGAAAGCAGCTTAGGTTTGTTGGGGAGGTGCCTGTATGTTACTTTCACACCCATCCTAAAACCTGAATCACAGAATCACAGCATGCATCTGGTTGGAAGGGACTCAGAAAGATCTTGTCCTATGGTCCTGCAGCCAGCAGGGACATCTCCAACTACAGCAGGTTGCTCAAGGCCCCATCAAGTGTAACCTTGAATGTCTCCAGGGATGGGGTCTCCACCTCCTCTCTGGGCTACCTGTTCCAGTATTTCAGCACTCTCTTTGTCCTCCTTCCTGATGTCTAACCCAAATCCTCATTGATCTAGTTTTAAAAGAAGGAACCAGTGAAAGCTTTGCCATTTCTAAGCTCTCTCAGCCAGGTACTCCAATTCCTCAATCTCCTTCACAGACTTTTAAAGGAGGACTCACTCCAGTAGGTCCACATCCTTCTTGTACTGGGGAGCCCAAAACTGGTCACAGCAGTTCAGATATTAAGGGCAACAAACCTGGAGAGGGGTTTGGAGCACAGCCCTGTGAGGAGAGGCTGAGGGAGCTGGGGTTGCTTAGCCTGGAGAAGAGGAGGCTCAGGGGAGACCTTCTTGCTCTCTACAACTCCCTGAAGGGAGGTTGTAGCCAGGTGGGACTTGGTCTCTTCTCCCAGGCAACCAGCACCAGAACAAGAGGACACAGTCTCAAGCTGTGCCAGGGGCGGTTTAGGCTGGAGATGAGGAGAAAGTTCTTCCCAGCAAGAGAGATTGGCCACTGGAATGTGCTGCCCAGGGAGGTGGCGGAGTCACCATCCCTGGAGGTGTTCAAGAGGGGACTGGATGTGGCACTTGGTGCCATGGTTTAGTCATGAGGTGTTGGGTGACAGGTTGGACTTGATGATCTCTGAGGTCTTTTCCAACCTTATTGATTCTAGTATTCTATGATTCTATATGGCCTGGCCAGCACTGAGTGGAGTCACCTTCCCTGAGCTGCTGGCAGGAGGCTGTTGGCTTCTTTCTCTTTCTACCTAGTAGTGTGCTGTAGTGTGAGGTGTCCCTGGCCATGGCAGGGGGTTGGAACTGGCTGATCCTTGAGGTTCCTTCCATCCTGGACAATTCTGTGATTCTATGCCACCCACAAGTGATGTAAGCTCTGCAGACACCTGCAAGCCTCTGCAGCACCTCCTGATGCACAAAGTGCTGCATGCTCCACATGCATGGGATGAAAGCAGGCTGAGCAAGACCCTCGATGCTTCAGCTGGAGCTGATTTTAATGAGGACGAACATTTATCTTGCATAAATGAATGTGAGAGGGTATTGAGACATGCCAAATTAATTAGTGCAAATTAATCACCCAGTGTCATTTTCAGAGGCAAGCCTGAAGGTAACCATTAATATCTGCTTGGAAAGAGCTTTGCTTTTAAGTATAGTAAGGGATTGAGGTTTTGTTGGAGGTGTTTTTTGGTGAGCATTTGTTTTTTTAGCTCCTCAGTAGGACTCAACATTTGGTAGGTCTTAGGCTTTCTAAGCATCTTCCCTTTCTCCACCCTGCTGGCTGTGGTTTCTTGGGGGTGCCACCTCTGATCAAGCTGCTGTTGAGCCTGCAAGCTCTTGGCACATCAGCTGTGTATTTGCACATCAGTTCTCAGTGGTTTTTCCCTGTGAGCCTAAGCACTGCCAGAGGGATGTGCACTTGTCCTAGATCTCACACTTCTTCAGACACAGCACTTGCTGTGCCTGCACTGCCCAGACTCTCACTTTCAACCTCTGTCCTTCCTTCTTGGCTGAGTTTTGAACATCACAGCTGAATTTTGAACATCACAGCAAAAGCTACAGCTCTAGTGTGTTTCTAGACAACTCAGGCTGTGCAGGGGGTGATGGAGATGGCAATACAGCCCAATTTAGGTACACCCCACCCCTCCACACCCTCCCACACCCACCCCCAGTCCTTCTGAGTAACTCTTCCCTCTGGAAGGAGTGGCTTTACTCCCCAGGGTGAATTCCTTGTGGTGCAACCGTTGTGTCTGTGCAATAAAGTGCTGCTGAGCATCTAGAGAGACTGGCAGAATCTTTTGCTCATTTGCCAGTTGTGAGCCTTAACCTGAAATACCTCTGGATCACAGAACCCCAGAATGCCAGGTTGGAAGGGACCCCAAGGATCAGCTTCTCCAACTTTTACTGTGTCCAGTTCTGGGATCCTCAGTTTAGGAAAGATGTTGAGTTGCTGGAAGGTGTCCAGAGAAGGGCAACAAGGCTGGGGAGGGGTCTGGAGCACAGCCCTGTGAGGAGAGGCTGAGGGAGCTGGGGTTGCTTAGCCTGGAGAAGAGGAGGCTCAGGGGAGACCTTCTTGCTCTCTTCGACTAAAGAGGTGGCAGCCAAGTGGGTGTTGGCCTCTTCTCCCAGGCAACCAGCACCAGAACAAGAGGACACAGTCTCCAGCTGTGCCAGGGGAGGTTTAGCCTGGAGGTGAGGAGAAAGTTCTTCCAAGAGAGAGTAATTGGCCATTGGGATGTGCTGCCCAGGGAGGTGGTGGAGTCAACATCCCTGGAGGTGTTTAAGAGGAGACTGGATGAGGCCCTTGGTGCCATGGTTTAGTTGATCAGATGGTGCTGGGTGATAGGTTGGACTTGATGATCTCAAAGGTCTTTTCTGACCTGGTCTATTCTATTCTATTCTATTCTATTCTGTTCTATTCTATTCTATTCTATTCTATCCTATCCTATCCTATTCTATCTATTCTACTCTATTCTATCCTATTCTATTCTATTCTATTCTATTCTATTCTATTCTATTCTATTCTATTCTACTTCTATTCTATTCTATTCTATTCTATTCTATTCTAATTCTATTCTATTCTATTCTATTCTATTCTATTCTATTCTATTCTATTCTATTCTATTCTATTCTATTCTATTCTATTACTCTATTCTATTCTATTCTATTCTATTCTATTCTATTCTATTCTATTCTATTCTATTCTATTCTATTCTATTCTATTCTATTCTATTCTATTCTATTCTATGTATTCTATTCTATTCCATTCCAGCTGCTAAAGCCAAGTGGCTGGGTGAAGAAATGGATGCTCACCTCAGACAACTTCTCATTGCCCTCTCTACCTTTCCCTCTTCCAAAGGAAGCCTCCATCCAGCTGTTTCAGCCAGGAATATCCTTCTGCAGATGTCCTACAGCAAATCAACTGGCATCTCAGGTGCAATAGGAATGAAGGATTGGGGTTGGCATCATTTAGCTGAATCCATGAATACATATGTACAGAAGAACTTTGTCTCTTCAAAAGGGTCACGAGACATTAGCTGGTCTGACTTCTTATTTTAGGAGAAGTAAGCAGTTTAGTTTCTCAGGGGATTATTATAGTGAAATTAGAGCCTCCTCTGCCCTTCCCGGGGACGAGAAGGACACATCCAGCAGCAGGTTTTTTTCTCGCAGTCACGGTGGGTCTCAGCGTGTGAAGGACACAGCTTCCTGTTTGTTTCAGGTTAATTCCAGGGCTATTTTGCTCCAGCTGCCTCTGGCCACAAACAAACCAAACTGACAGGGTGAAAGAGGCAGCCCTCGCGCCTGGGCGTGAAAGCCGCGCAGGCAGAGCGCGGGGGAACCAGCTGCTGGAGTCCACTGAATGGCTGCAAGTCAGGGTTTGTCTGTGCCATGAAATGCTTTGTCACTGCAATCACACCAGCAAAACCAGAGCTAATGTGTGGCCCCCACACACAGCTGTGCCAGCAACTGTGCCTCAGTGCATGAAACTCACACCAGTACATTCCTCTTTTGCTAGTGCAGCCTGTGCAGGGAAGGGCAATGTGTGACCCGCGCAGGGGGACAGAGCTCACTGAGGCAGGGTAAGAAAAAGCTTTCCTGGTAGCTCTATGCCTGTGTTGCATTGCTGCTCTGGTAATCATGGTGTCACAGTACCAGCCAGGGCTGGAAGGGACCACAAGGATCAGCTAGTTCCAACCCCCCTGCCACGGGCAGGGACACCCCACACTAGATCAGCCTGGCCAGAGCCTCATCCAGCCTGGGCTTAAACACCTCCAGGGACGGGGCCTCAACCACCTCCCTGGATAACCCATTCCAGGGCTTCACCACTCTCATGGGGAAGAATTTCCTCCTCACCTCCAGCCTGGATCTCTCCAGCTTCATTCCATTCCCCCTAGTCCTATCACTCCCTGAGATCCTGAGCAGTCCCTCCCCAGCCTTCCTGTAGCCCCCTTCAGATCCTGGAAGGCCACAATGAGGTCACCTGGGAGCCTTCTCTTCTCCAGACTGAACAGCCCCAACTCCTTCAGTCTGTCCTCATAGGAGAGGTGCTCCAGCCCTCTGCTCCTCCTCATGGCCCTTCTCTGGACACCTTCCAGCACCTCCAGATCCCTCTTGGAATAGGGGCTCCAGAACTGGAGGCAGTACTCCAGGTGGGGTCTCACCATGGCTGAGCAGAGGGGGAGAATCCCCTCCCTTGCCCTGCTGGCCACACTTCTGCTGCAGCCCAGGCTCTGATTGGCTCTCCGGGCTGCAAGTGCACACTGAGAGCTCCTGTTGAGCTTCTCCTCCACCATCATGGCAGAAGAGATCACAGAATTACAGAATGTTAGAGGCTGGAAGGGAGCCCCTATGTGATTCTGTGGTTCTATGATTCTGTGGTTCTATGATTTTATTACTCTGTGTTTCTATGAACTGAAATACAGCTCTCAGAGCATCACACTATTTATTTCTTCCCTCTGGACTCTTTCTTCCTTCTGTAATCACCACTGATTGCACTCTGGGAAGAAAACACTTCAGCTTGCACTTTAGGGAAAAGTGAAAACACCAGGTGGCAGAAAAATGGCCTAGGAATAGAAATGAGAGAGGTAGATGATGCCCACAGACATGCATTGAAAACTACTGAAGAGGAGAGGGACTTGCAAAAGTGCTGAGACCATGCAGCTTCAGTCCCAGAGTTCTCAGAATCACAGAAACATTCAGGCTGGAAAAGACCTTCAGGAACACCAAGCCCAACCCAGAACCCTACAAGGGTTGGTGGACAAGCCCAACCCAGAACCCTACTCTACAAGGTTCACCCCTAAGCCATATCCCCAAGCACCACTTCCAAAGGACCTTGAAACACATCCAGGGCTGGTGACTCAACCACCTCCCTGGGCAGCACATTCCAGTGCCTGACCACTCTTACTGTGCAATTTTTTCCCCCTACAGTCCAGTCTAAAGCTACCCAGTGGCAGCCATTCCCTCTTGTTCCATCACTAATTACATGTGAGAAGAGATCAGGACCAACCTCTCCACAACCTCCTTTCAGGGAGTTGTAGACAGCAATGAGGTCTCCCTCAGCCTCCTCTGTTTCACACTAACCATCCCCAGCTCCTTCAGTGGCTCAAGGAGGCTAATGGCATCCTGGCCTGCATCAGGAACAGTGTGGCCAACAGGAGCAGGGAGGTCATTCTGCTCTGTACTCAGCACTGGTTAGGCCACACCTTGAGTGCTGTGTCCAGTTCTGGGCTCCTCAATTTAAGAAGGACATTGAGAGACTTGAAGGTGTCCAGAGAAGGGCAAGGAGGCTGGGGAGGGGTCTGGAGCACAGCCCTGTGAGGAGAGGCTGAGGGAGCTGGGGTTGCTTAGCCTGCAGAAGAGGAGGCTCAGGGAGACCTCATTGCTCTCTACAACTGCCTGAAGGGGGGTTGTAGCTAGGAGGGGTTGGTCTTGGACTTGATGATCTCTGAGGTCTCTTCCAACCTTGGTGATTCTGTGATTCTGATTCTTTTCTACTTTGCCTTTTCTTGGCTTCTGTTTAAAAGCACCCAGGCTTAGTCAGCTGAGACCATTCCTTTTCCAGCACTTCAGTGAAGTCCAAGTCCAGAAAGCAATGTCCTGACACAGCCTGACACCAGTCCTTGTTTTCAGCTCTCCAGGTGGCTGGACCGTGTTGTTTCTGTCATTTTCCAGCCAGGAGCTTGCAAGCAGCTATCAGAACTGCAGACAGAAGCTGCCTCCTCTGGTTTTACTGCTGGGTTTTGTTGTTGCTGTTGCTGTTGATGCTGCTCCTCCATGCCTTCATCTCATTTTTGTTTGCAGGGACGTGGGGAGAGGCATCACGGCAGCACCAGGGTGGTTCCAGTCCATGGCAATGAACTTCTTTCCCCATTTTTCTGAGAGAGAGAGAGAGAGAGAGAGAGAGAGAGAAAAGGCACTAGTGATATCACAGACTCATCACAGACTTTCAGGGGCTGGAACGGACCTTGAAAGCTCATCCAGTCCAACCCCCCTGCCAGAGCAGGATCACCTACACCAGAGACTCACAGAATCAGAGAATCCAGCAGGTTGGAAAAGACCTCAGAGATCATCAAGTCCAACCTGTCACCCAACACCTCATGACTAGACCATGGCATCAAGTGCCACGTCCAATCCCCTCTTGAACACCTCCAGGGATGGGGACTCCACCACCTCCCTGGGCAGCACATTCCAGTGGCCAATTCCTCTTTCTGGGAAGAACTTTCTCCTCACCTCCAGCCTAAACCTCCTCTGGCACAGCTTGAGACTGCGTCCTCTTGTTCTGGTGCTGGTTGCCCAGGTGAAGAGGCCAACCCCCACCTGGCTACAGCCTCCCTTCAGGTAGTTGAAGAGAGCAAGAAGGTCTCCCCTGAGCCTCCTCTTCTCCAGGCTAAGCAACCCCAGCTCCCTCAGCCTCTCCTCACAGGGCTGTGCTTCAGACCCCTCCCCAGCCTTGTTGCCCTTCTCTGGACACCTTCAGGTGTCTCAATGTCATTCTTAAACTGAGGAGCCCAGAACTGGACAGAGGACTCAAGGTGTGGCCTAACCAGTGCTGAGTACCAGATCACAGAGGAACAGAATCACATCCTTAATGCCACCTGAAAGGCCTGCCAGGCTGAGGGCTTTCCTCAGGAAAAACAACCCCCAAAAAATCCTCCCCAAAGCAAGTGGTGGAAGCAAAGGGAAAGAAACTAGTGGTGGTAAAAAGCAAGCCCCAGATTTTAACTGCTTTCAGGGTTTTTTTTTTTAGCTACTTTCTCTCAATCATAACAAAAGCTGAAAGTATGCTAATGGTGGCTGTTGCTATAGCAAGCTCAGGCATCTGTAGCCAAGTCCCTCCTTTAATTGCTTATTGTTCTGGAATGATGAGGTCATGTCAACATCACTGACCCTCTGGACACACTCAATCTAAATGAACACAGCAACACACTGAGGCAAGTCTCTGTTCTTGCTTTTCCCTTCCTGCTCTTACCAAGTACCACCCTGGCAGGCTTTGGCCCCTGGTCATGGAAAGATCTGGGTGGGAGTTACACAAAGGAAAGGCTGCACATAACAGGTCTTGATTTTCTCCAAGTACTCCTGGCTGTGGAGCCTTACTTCTGTGTTTCACCAGAGACAATTTTCCCCCACAGTGATTTAATTTGGATCAACAGATTACAAATGAAATCTATTCTTGTGATGGGAACAAGTGTGCTTTTTGTGACAGATCCACATATTATCACAGAGTTCTATGCTATGCATTTTCTTTAGGTGATACAGCAGCCAGGGCTGCATCAAAAGCAGTGTGGCCAGAAGATGGAGAGAGGTGGTTCTGCCCCTCTGCTCTCCTCTGCTGAGACCTCACCTGCAGCCCTGCATGCAGCTCTGGAGCCCTCAACACAGGAAGGGCAGGGATCTATAGTGGTGGTGAATGGTGCCACATCCAGCTGGCAGTCAGGCACTAGTGGCATCCCCCAGGGATCAGTGCTGGGCCCCAACCTGTTCAATATCTTTGTTGATGATCTGGAGGAGGGCATTGAGTCCATCATCAGTACATTTGCAGAAGACACCAAGTTGGGGGCAGGAGTTGATCTGTAAGAGGGTAGGAGAGCTCTGCAGAGGGACCTTGCCAGGCTGGACAGATGGGCAGAGTCCAAGGGCATGAGATTGAACACATCCAAGTGCCAGGTTCTACACACTGGCCACAGCAACCCCAGGCAGTGCTACAGGCTGGGGTCAGAGTGGCTGAGAGCAGCCAGGCAGGGAGGGACTGGGGGTAGTGGTTGATAGTAGGCTGAACATGAGCCAGTAGTGTGCCCAGGTGGCCAAGAAGGCCAATGGCATCCTGGCCTGTATCAGGTTAGGCCACACCTTGAGTCCTGTGTCCAGTTCTGGGCCCCTCAGTTTAAGAAGGACATTGAGAGACTTGAAGGTGTCCAGAGAAGGGCAACAAGGCTGGGGAGGGGTCTGGAGCACAGCCCTGTGAGGAGAGGCTGAGGGAGCTGGGGTTGCTTAGCCTGGAGGAGGCTCAGGGGAGACCTCATTGCTCTCTACAACTACTTGAAAGGTAGCCAGAAAGGGGTTGGCCTCTTCTCTCTAGCAACCAGAACAAGAGGACACAGTCTCAAGCTGTGCCAGGGGAAGTTTAGGCTGGAGGTGAGGAGAAAGTTCTTCCCAGAGAGAGTGATTCGCCATTGGAATGTGCTGCCCAGGGAGGTGGTGGAGTCCCCATCCCTGGAGGTGTTCAGGAGGGGATTGGATGTGGCACTTGGTGCCATGGTTTAGTCATGAGGTCTGTGGTGACAGGTTGGACTTGTTGATCTTTGAGGTCTCTTCCAACCTTGGTGATTCTGTGACACTGTGAGACTGTGATATATCAAAGAATTAAGAGCGGATCACGATAAAACAGCAGAAATGCCCTGGGGAAGGGAGGGCCCAGGGGAACTTGTTGATTGATGTGCTCTTGAACGAGAGCTAACGTGATCAGATGTTAGGCATTTGGCACAGAGGCAAGAGACAACAGATTTTTGTGCATGATTTGCCTGTGAGCAAGCCCAAAGCAGCTAATTTGGTTGTTTTTAATAGCCCCTTCCACCAGCTGTGCAGCACACATGCTGCAGAGCCAATGGTTGAAGCTCCAGCCAGGATTTTACCTGGCTAGATACTTTTGTAGGGCTTTTGCCCACATCAGAGGTTAACTTCCCAGGCTCACATCACATCCCTAATTCTCCATGTGCTCACAGATTGAGCATGGAAGCTTAAGAGAAATTTTAAGTGCTAGATAAAAGCCACAGCAGAGCACTTCTGATGGTTGCAGGACGACCATCATTATTATTATTCACTTGGGAAGGAAGAATAAACTGCAGCAGTGCAGGTTAGGAGGGGATCTGCTGGAGAGCAGCCCCAAGGAGAAGGACCTGGGAGTGCTGGTGGGCAGCAAGTTCTGCATGGGACAGCAATGTGCCCCGGGGCCAAGAAGTCCAATGGGATCCTGGGGTGCATTCAGAGGAGTGTGGCCAGCAGATCAAGGGAGGTTCTCCTCCTCCTCTACTCTGCCCTGGTGAGACCACACCTGGAATATTGCATCCAGCTCTGGGCACCCCAGTTCAAGAGGGACAGGGATCTGCTAGATAGAGTCCAAGGGAGGGCTAACAGGATGCTGAAGGCACTGGATCACTGCCCTCTGAGGAGAGGCTGAGAGCCCTGGGGCTGTTTAGTCTGGAGAGGAGAAGACTGAGAATCACAGTAGGGGCTGGAAGGGACCTCTGGAGATTGCTGAGTTCAACCCCCATACCAAGGCAGGTTCACCTAGGGCAGGTCACACAGGAAAGCATCCAGATGGGTTTTGAGAGGCTCCAGAGAAGGAGACTGCACAACCTCTCTGGGCAGCCTGCTCCAGGGCTCCAGCACACTCCCAGCAAAGACTTTTTTCCTCATGTTGAGGAGGAACCTCCTGGGTTGCAGTTTGTGTCCATTGTCCCTTGTCCTGCCACTGGGCACCTTTGAAACAAGCCTGGCCCCTTCTCCTTGCCACCCACCCTGCAGATGGTTGTAAACATTAACCAGGTCTCCTTATTAACCTTATTGTCCCTGTGCTTCTTCCTAGCTGTTCCCTGCCTGGAATGTCACACAGGGATGCATCCAGGCATGTTTTGAAAGTCTCCAGAGATGGAGACTCCACCACATCTCCAGGCAGCTTGCCCCAGGGTTCTGCCACCCTTAAACTAAATAAGTTCCTCCTCATGTTTAGATGGAACTTCTGCTGTTCACATTTGTGCCCATTGCACCTTGTGCTGCCTCGGGGCACCACTTTGACAGAGGTGACACTGCTAGGAGCCACAGGGAGTCACAGGTGGCAGCTCCCAGCTGCCCTTCCTGCTGCACTCACAGAGCAGTGAGGGCAGCAACAGCAGCAGCTCCCAGGGGAAACCCTCCAGTGGTTTGTGGGGAAAAGGTCCCTGGCCAGTGTGAAAGAGGATAGGATAGGATAGGATAGGATAGGATAGGATAGGATAGGATAGGATAGGATAGGATAGGATAGGATAGGATAGGATAGGATAGGATAGCATAGGCAGGCTAGGCTAGGCTAGGCCAGGCGAGGAGAGGTGAGGAGAGGAGAGGAGAGGATTTGGAGGAGAGGTTCGGAGAGGAGAGGGAGAGGTTTGGAGAGGAGAGGTTTGGAGAGGTTTTGGAGAGGAGAGGAGAGGTTCGGAGAGGAGAGAGGAGGAGAGGAGAGGAGAGGAGAGGAGAGGAGAGGTTTGGAGAGGAGAGAGGAGAGGTTTGGAGAGGAGAGAGGAGAGAGGAGGAGAGGTTTGGGAGAGGAGAGGTTCGGAGAGGAGAGGTTCGGAGAGGAGAGGAGAGGTTTGGAGAGGAGAGGTTTGGAGAGGAGAGGTTCAGAGAGGAGAGAGAGGAGGGGTTCAGAGAGGGAGAGGAGAGGTTCAGAGGAGAGGAGAGAGGAGAGGAGAGGAGAGGAGAGGAGAGGAGAGGAGAGGAGAGGAGAGGAGAGAGGGAGAGGAGAGGAGAGGGAGAGGGAGAGGAGAGGAGAGAGAGGAGAGGAGAGGAGAGGAGAGGAGAGAGGAGGGAGAGGAGAGAGAGAGGAGAGGGAGAGGAGAGGGAGAGGAGAGGAGAGGAGAGGAGAGGAGAGGAGAGGAGAGGAGAGGAGAGGAGAGGAGAGGAGAGGGAGAGGAGGGAGGGGAGGGGAGGGGAGGGAGGGAGGGGAGGAGGGGGGAGGGGAGGGAGGGGAGGGGAGAGAAGAGAAGAGAAGAGAAGAGAAGAGAAGAGAAGAGAAGAGAAGAGAAGAGAAGAGAAGAGAAGAGAAGAGAAGAGAAGAGAAGAGAAGAGAGAAGAGAAGAGAAGAGAAGAGAAGAGAAGAGAAGAGATCAGGTTGGAAGAGACCTTTGACATCATCGAGTCCAACCCATCATCCAACACCATTTGATCAACTAAACCATGCAACCAAGCACCCCATCAAGTCTCCTCTTAAACACCTCCAGTGATGGTGACTCCAGCACCTCCCTGGGCAGCACATTCCAATGGCCAATCTCTCTTGCTGGGAAGAATTTCTTCCTAACCTCCAGCCTAAACCTCCCCTGGCACAGCTTGAGACTGTGTCCTCTTGTTCTGGTGCTGGGGGCCTGGGAGAAGAGACCAACCCCCACCTGGCTACACCCTTCCTTCAGGGAGTTGTAGACAGCAAGAAGGTCTCCCCTGAGCCTCCTCTTCTCCAGGCTAAGCAACCCCAGCTCCCTCAGCCTCTCCTCACAGGGCTGTGCTCCAGACCCCTCCCCAACTTTGTTGCCCTTCTCTGGACACCTTCCAGCAAGTCAACATCTTTCTTAAACTGAGGGGCCCAAATATCACCCTGCCCAGACTAGTTTGCATCCATAAGCGATCAGAGGTGACACTCACCTTCCTCCATCAGAGAGCAGGGGTTTATTTCTAAGGCTTGTGCCTTGAAATGCTTTCCTTATGTCTTCAATGATGTTTTCATCCACATATTCGTAGTCATGCTCTACTTCATATTCACTTTCTGCTTCACAGTTTGCAAGTGCCTTGCTTGGTAGACCTGAGCAATTAGCAGATGAAAGAATAACTGTAAGGAAATGGGAGACTCTGTCCCTGTCCTGGAAAGGTTGTTCAGTTCAGGCAGACAACCACAAAAGCCCAAATCAAAGCAAGCAAAGTTCTGACTTTCCTCATGTTTACAGAGATCTTACATCACAGAACCATAGAATGGTTTGGGTTGGAAGATGCCTTAAAGATCAGCCAGTTTGCAGCTGCTTGTGCAAAGGCAGAGAAAAGGATCAGGAAGGCAAAGCTTCCGGCTCCGAGGCTGAGCTTTTGGAGTTAGTCAGACAAAAATGCAACAGAAATCCAGGAGGAAGTCACAGATTTCAGAAAGCTGCTTTCTGTGAGGCTGGGCTGCTCATATGCACTGCTCTGGAGGGGCTTTGTCTTCTACTGATTCTTATAGAACCACAGAATGGTTTCGGTTGGAAGATACCTTCAAGATCATCCAGTTCCAACCTCCCTGCCATGGTCAGGGACACCTCCCACCAGCACAGCTTGCTCAAGGCCTCATCCAGCCTGGCCTTGAACACCTTCAGGGAGGGGACATCCACAACCTCCCTGAGCAGCCTGTCCCAGTTTCTCCCCACCCTCACTGGAAAGAATTTCTTCCACATCTCCAGTCCCAATCTCCCCACTCCCAGTTCAACGCCATTGCCCCTCATCCTGTCACTCCCAACCCATGTCAAAAGTCCCTCCCCAGGGAAGGGTTGAGGCTGGATATTAGGAAGAAATTCTTCCCAGAATGAGAGATTGGCCATTGGAATGTGCTGCCCAGGGAGGTGGTGGAGTCACCATCACTGGAGGTGTTTCGGAAGAGACTGGATGGGGTGCTTGGTGCCATGGTTTAGTTGATTAGATGGTGCTGGGTGATAGGTTGGACTTGATGATCTCAAAGGTCTCTTCCAACCTGGTCTATTCTATTCTATTCTATTCTATTCTATTCTATTCTATTCTTCTATTCTATTCTATTCTTCCATTCTATTCTATTCTATTCTATTCTATTCTATTCTATTCCATTCCATTCCATTCTATTCTATTCTATTCTACTCCATTCCATTCCATTCCATTCCATTCCATTCCATTCCATTCCATTCCATTCCATTCTCCATTCTATTCTTCCATTCTTCTATTCTATTCTATTCTATTCTATTCTATTCTATTCTATTCTATTCTATTCTATTCCATTCCATTCCATTCCATTCCATTCCACTCCATTCTCCACTCCACTCCATTCTCCATTCTCCACTCCACTCCACTCTACTCTGTTCTACTCTACTCTACTCTACTCTATTCTATTCTATTCTATTCTATTCTATTCTATTCTATTCTATTCTATTCCATTCCATTCCATTCCATTCCATTCCATTCCATTCCATTCCCTTCCAACCATTAAGTTAATCAAACAGCTGGCTGGCCACACAGAGTTTATCACAGACCAATTTACCTACAAGCACCTCCTGATTCTTTCCAGGCAAATGAATTAGCAGAGTATTTCCAGACCTGGGCATCAAAAGGGAAACCCAAAGATAGTCCAAAACCCCCAACCCCATGGTGAGAAATTTAATGAGGACCTCACTCACACATGTGGCAGCTCTCCTGTTAAGGAGTGCTTCCAGGTTTGTGCTTCCAGGTTTGTGCTTCCAGGTTTGTGCTTCATTTGCAAGTTGGTTGCGTTTGGTATCAGTAAAAGCAAACTAATGAATAAGAGGCAGTGAAAGGAGCAGCTAATCCCTGTGATTCAGCAAGGGAAATATTGTTTGTGTGCTTAGACTTGCTAATATGGCTATGAAGCAGAGATTGCTCATGGGTGGCAGAGCAGGACTTCCTTCTTTCCCAAACACAGGCGGACTAAACGACACGCTTCAAAGCAAGACAGCTCAAGGAGAGAGGAAATTAATGTCACCGGGCCAGACTAAACCACAGCTGTCCCCAGTCCCAAACCTGTGCAGGATGCTGCCTGAAATGTATAAATTCACACTTCAATAAAGCATTAAGCAAGGAATGGGGCAAGCTGAACGATCCCAGGGGGCTTCTGAAGAGTGAAACCAATGCAATTTGCTTCCCTGTTGGAAGAACAATCTATTAGCCTCAACGCTGAATTAGCAAATCAGAAGTGCCAGCACAGCCTGCTAAGGAAGCAAGGCTTATGTCATCATGCCATCCATCCAGCTGCCATTCTCTTCAGCACTTTTAAAAGTGGGGTTTGGTTTGGTTTGGGGTTTTTTCCCCATTTGCAGGCAGATTTGAAAAGCAGAAGTCTTAGCATGGTTAGAGTAGAATAGAATGGAATAGATTGGAATGGAATGGAATGGAGTAGAATAGAATAGAATAGAATAGAATAGAATAGAATAGAATAGAATAGAATAGAATAGAATAGAATAGAATAGAATAGAATGGAATAGAATGGAATGGAGTAGAATAGAATAGAATAGAATGGAATAGAATAGAATGGAATGGAATGGAATGGAATGGAATGGAATGGAATGGAATGGAATGGAATGGAATGGAACGGAACAGAACAGAACAGAATAGAATAGAATAGAATAGAATAGAATAGAATAGAATAGAATAGAATAGAATAGAATAGAATAGAATAGAATGGAATGGAATAGAATAGAATGGAGTAGAATAGAGTAGAATAGAATAGAATGGAATGGAATGGAATGGAATGGAATAGAATAGAATAGAATAGAATAGAATAGAATAGAATAGAATAGAATAGAATAGAATAGAATAGATTAAACCAGGTTGGAAAAGAGCTCAGAGATCATTGAGTCCAACCTATCACCCAACACCATCTCATCAACTAAACCATGGCACCAAGGGCCTCATCCAGGCTCTTCCAAAACACCTCCAGTGATGGTGACTCCACCACCTCCCTGGGCAGCACATTCCAGTATCAAATTACTCTCTCTGGGAAGAACTTTCTCCTCACCTCCAGCCTAAACTTCCCCTGGCACAGCTTGAGACTGTGTCCTCTTGTTCTGCTGCTGGGTGCCTGGGAGAAGAGGCCAACCCCCACCTGGCTACAACCTCCCTTCAGGGAGTTGGAGAGAGCAAGAAGGTCTCCCCTGAGCCTCCTCTTCTCCAGGCTAAGCAACCCCAGCTCCCTCAGCCTCTCCTCACAGGGCTGTGCTTCAGACCCCTCCCCAGCTTTGTTGCCCTTCTCTGGACACATTCCAACGAGTGAGGGTGGAAGGAGTGTGTATAAATATCTGAGAAGTCAGTGTCACATGGAAGGGGCCAAGCTCTGTTTGGTGGTGCACAGTAATAAGACAAGGAACAATAGGTACAAGCTTGAACATAGAAGATTTCACCTCAACATAAGGAGAAACTTCTTTGCAATGAGGGTGACAGAGCCCTGGAGCAGGCTGCCCAGAGAGGTTGTGGAGTCTCCTTCTCTGGAGACATTCAAGCCCCACCTGGATGCATTCCTGTGCAGACTACCCTGGGTGATCCTGCTGTGTAAGGGGGTTGGACCTGATGATCTCTGGAGGTCCCTTCCAACCTCTAATGTGCTGTGACACCGTGGTACTGTGAGTTCCTCCTCTGCAAGGTGAGTGTGCAGAGGGCAGCTGCTGCACACTGCACTCGGCAGCAGGCAGCAGCAGAAATCAGTGGCTGCAGCTTGCTTGGCCACTCAAGGCACACAGAGCTCCAAACCTGCTCTTCATCATTTGCTAGCACTGCCATAAGGAGAGTTTTGGCTATTATCAGGGAAGAGGGAGAGGAGCAGCAGGGGACACCAGACCTGAATGCTTATTAAAGCAAATTTCATTAATTCTGCTCTTCCTGGAACAATTTGTATAATTGCATTTGCCTTCAGAGTAGAAGGAGAGTGCTCTGCAGACTCAGACCTACCATCTATCTCAGTGGTATTTTTCAGGTTGGCAGGACTTTGTTGTTTGGGGCTTTTTTCCCCCTCAGAACATATCTGTTGTGAGGTTTTTGGGGATTGTTAATTTTTTGTTTCTTCCAGCAGTGTGCCCAGGTGGCCAAGAAGGCCAATGGCATCCTGGCCTGCATCAGGAAGAGTGTGGCCAGCAGGAGCAGGGAGGTCATTGTGCCCCTGGCTGAGTAGCACTGGTTAGGCCACACCTTGAGTCCTGTGTCCAGCTCTGGGCTCCTCAGTTTAAGAAGGACATTGAGAGACTTGAAGGTGTCCAGAGAAGGGCAACAAGGCTGGGGAGGGGTCTGGAGCACAGCCCTGTGAGGGGAGGCTGAGGGAGCTGGGGTTGCTTAGGGGAGACCTTGCTCTCTACAACTGCCTGAAGGGAGGTTGTAGCCAGGAGGGGGTTGGTCTCTTCTCCCAGGCAGCCAGCAGCAGAACAAGAGAAAACAGTCTCAAGCTGCACCAGGGGAGGTTTAGGCTGGAGGTGAGGAGAAAGTTCTTCACTGAGAGAGTTGTTAGCCATTGGAATGTGCTGCCCAGGGAGGAGTCCTCATCCCTGGAGGTGTTCAAAAGGGGATTGGATGTGGCACTTGGTGCCATGGTTTAGTCATGAGGTCTGTGGTGACAGGTTGGACTTGATGATCTTTGAGGTCTCTTCCAACCTTGGTGATACTGTGATTCATGGTCATAATCTGCCCTCCTTCAAATCAAGTAGCAAATCACAGGACTAGAGGAGAAGGCCCCAAGCTGCATCAAAGGAGGTTTAGGTTGCACCTTAGAAGAAACTTCAATGAAAGGGTTCTCAAACACTGGAACAGGTTGCCCAAGGAGGTGGTTGAATCCCCATCCCTGGAGGTGTTTCAAAGAGGCAGAGGGACACGGGTTAGCAGCAGCCTTAGTAGAGTTAGAGGATGGTTACACTCTGTGATCTTAAAGTTCTTTCCCAACCAAGCCAATTTTATCAATCTATGACAATGTAGGCAATTTTGATTCATGTAATATTTGCTTTAGAGCACAGCCCCATAACCCATAAGTGTTGTCCTAACTGGTGGCACAGAAAGCGACAGCACAAGGGCAGGAACTACCTAAACCACCTTCAGTGCCAAATTTAGTAGAAACAGAAGACAGAATTAACCAGGTTGGAAAAGACCTCAGAGATCATCAAGTCCAACCTATCACCCAACACCATCAAATCAACTACACCACAGCACCAAGGGCCTCATCCACACTCTTTTTAAACACTTCCAGTGATGGAGACTCCACCACTTCCCTGGGCAGCACATTCCAATGGCCAAGATATCTTGCTGGGAACAATTTCTTCCTAACATCCAGCCTAAACCTCCCCTGGCACAGCTTGAGACTGTGTCCTCTTGTTCTGGTTGCCTGGGAGAAGAGACCAACCCCCACCTGGCTACAACCTCCCTTCAGGGAGCTGTAGACAACGAGAAGGTCTCCCTGAGCCTCCTCTTCTCCAGGCTAAGCAACCCCAGCTCCCTCAGCCTCTCCTCACAGGGCTGTGCTCCAGACCCCTCCCCAGCCTCGTTGCCCTTGTCTGGACACATTCAAGCATCTCAATGTCCTTCTTAAACTGAGGGGCCCAGAACTGGACACAGGACTCAAGGTGTGGCCTAACCAGTGCTGAGTGTACAGGGGCAGAATGACTTCCCTGCTCCTGCTGGACACACTGTTCCTGATGCAGGCCAGGATGCCATTGGGCTTCTTGGCCACCTGGGCACACTACTGCCTCATGTTCAGCTGCTGTCAATCAGCACCCCCAGGTCCCTTTCTGCCTGGTTGCTCTCCAGCCACTCTGACCCCAGCCTGTAGCTCTGCATGGGGTTGTTGTGGCCAAAGTGCACCACCTGGCATTTGGACTTGTTGAATGCCATCCTGTTGGACTCTGCCCATCTGTCCAGCCTGGCAAGGTCCCTCTGGAGAGCCCTTCAACCCTCTAACAGATCAACACCTGCTCCCAACTTGGTGTCATCTGCATGTTGCTTTTCTCCTCAGAACTACCTGGCCTTTGCTAGGAAACAGGAGTTTTCTCTGTACCTGTTTGGGTTCATTTTCAGAGCAGAGATTTCAACATCCTTATTAGGAATTGGGGTGATAGGTTGGACTGGGTGATCTCAAAGGTCACTGCCAACCTGCTTCATTCTGCATTCTGCATTTGAAGCAGATTGGTGCTTTGGAGGGTGGCAGGAGAAGTTTAAAGATTAGTCAGTGAATGGTGCATCTCCTCCCACTCCAAATCCACAGGAGTGTGTCTGTGTTATTAGTGCTGACATATTTTCTCATCCATTAGCCTGTGAATTAGCAGAGCAGAGTACACTCCCTGGAACAGACAAGCTTGCTGCATGCCACAGTGGGCTCCAGGGGATCCCTTGGCTGGCCAGGAAGGACTGCTACATCATCTAATCCAATCTTCTGTGCAGTTCTGCAGTTCTCTTTGAATTAAGCCAAATAATTTTGGCCTCTACTAGCACACATCTGTCAGAAAAAACCTTTAGCTCTGGTTTGGGTATGTTGGTGTTCAATCCATCACCGCTCTTTAGGGCCAATCTGCCCAGCTCAGACTCACACTGCACTCGAATTGAGACACCAAGCTGTACTCCAAGGCAAGGAAAGAAGGTATTTTCCATGCAAAAAGATGAAACATTATGACACTACCTCTTTATTTTCATGGAGTCACAGAAGGTTGGAAGAGACCTTTGAAATCATCAAGCTCAGCTGCTTGCCCAGAGCTCACAACCCCACCCCTGCTGCTAAGCCACTGCCACTAAACCACATCCCTCAGCACCTTAAGGGTGGGTGTCAAGAAGAAGGGGCCAGGCTGTTTGCAGTGGTGCCCAGTGATGGTAGAAGGGGCAACAGACACAGAGTGAAACACAGGAGGTTCCACTTAAACATGAGGAAATCCTTTGAGGGAGGCAGAGCCCTGGATCAGGCTGCCCAGAGAGGCTGCAGAATCTCCATCTCTGTAGGCATTGCAAACCCACCTGGACATGTTCCTGTGTGATTTACTCTGGGTAGTTGGGGCTGTTCAGTCTGGAGAAGGTAAGAGGAGACCTTCTTGTGGCCTTCCAGTATCTGAAGGGGGCTACAAGAAAGCTGGGGAGGGACTTTTGAGGGTGTCAGGGAGTGATAGGACTGGGGGGGATGGAGCAAAGCTAAAAATGGGTAAATAGAGATTGGATGTCAGGAAGAAGTTGTTCCCCATGAGGGTGGTGAGAGCCTGGCACAGGTTGCCCAGGGAGGTGGTGGAAGCCTCCTGCCTGGAGGTGTTTGCAGCCAGGCTGGCTGTGGCTGTGAGCAACCTGCTGTGGTGTGAGGTGTCCCTGCCCATGGCAGGGGTTGGAACTGGCTGATCCTTGAGGTCCCTTCCAACCCTAACAAATTCTATGATTCTGTGATCCTGCTCTAGCAGTGGGGGCTGGCCTGGATGATCTCCAGAGGTGCCTTCCTACCCCCACTGTTCTGTGATTCTGTGACTCACTATTTCCCCTCATAAAACCTCATTAAGCAGTGGCCAAATGGAGCCTCCAGGGAGCTTGTTTGAAAGCCACAAAATGACACTTTAGGATTATCTCTCGAAGCAGCCTGATCTCAAAACACCTCTCCAAAAACCAGTCCACAAAGAATCAGCTTCCACAGCAGTAAGGATTAGTGAATATTCAACACAGCACAGGAATTCTTCACTGCAACAGCTGATTTTGTTACAGTTGGAAGTTTCACTATATGTAGTTTCAGATAAGCAGCCCTTTGGTAGGACTCTCACACTCTGACAACAACACAGGATCACAGCTCACAGGATGTCAGGGGTTGGAAGGGACCCAAAGACACCATCCAGTCCAACGCCCCTGCCAGAGCAGGACCATACAATCTAGCTCAGGTCACAGAGGAACACATCCAGACAGGGCTGGGAAGGCTCCAGAGAAGGAGACTCCACAGCCTCTCTGGGCAGCCTGCTCCAGTGTTCTGTCACCCTCACTGTAAAGAAGTTTCTCCTCACGTTGAGGTGAAACCTTTATGTTCAAGCTTGTACCTGCTGTTTCTTGTCTTATTATTGCACAAGACTGAAAAGAGCTTGGCCCCCTCCACTTGACACCCTCCCCTCAGATATTGATAGACATGAATCAGATCCCTCTCAGCCTTCTCTTCTCAGACTGAACAGCCCCAGGGCTCTCAGTCTCTCTTCACAGGGAGATGATCAAGTCCCCTAATCACCCTTGTGGCTCTCTGTTGGACTCTCACCAGCAGCTCTCTGTCACTCTGAACTGGGGAGCCCAGAACTGGACACAGGATTGTAGCTGTGGTCTCAGCAGAGCAGAGCAGAGAGGGAGAAGAACCTCCCTAGCCCTGCTGGCCACACTGCTCTTGATCATAGAATCATAGATTCAATAAGGTTGGAAAAGACCTCAGAGATCATCAAGTCCAACCTGTCACCCAACACCTCATGACTACTATACCATGGCACCAGGGGCCATGTCCAATCCCCTTTTGAACACCTCCAGGGACTTGAGTCCTGTGTCCAGTTCTGGGGTCCTCAGTTTAGGAAAGATGCTGAGTTGCTGGAAGGTGTCCAGAGAAGGGCAACAAAGCTGGGGAGGGGTCTGGTGTACAGCCCTGTGAGGAGAGGCTGAGGGAGCTGGGGGTGTTTAGCCTGGAGAAAAAGAAGCTCAAAGAGACCTTGTTGCTGTCTACAACTCCCTGAAGGAAGGTTCTAGCCCAGTGTGGGTTGGTCTGTTCTCCCAGGCAGCCAGCACCAGAACAAGGGGGGCAGCGGTAGCGAGCGACGCGAAGAAAAGGCGCGACAGCGGCAGCGGCAGCGAGAGGCAGACGGACGGACAGGGACAGACAGGACAGCTGAGGACAGCGGCTAACGAGACAGCAGACGAACAGAAAGACAGCGAGACAGCAGGACGGACAGGCAGGGCTTGGACAGCCTTTGGACAGACAGGACCTTGGACGCGGCAGACGGACGGCCGGACGGCGGGCAGGCGGCGAGGAGAAGCTGGCTGGACAGGACAGCGGCAGGCGAGAGAAAACTGGACAGCGGCGGCGGCGGACAGCGGACGGACGGCGAGCGGACTTGGCGAACTTGTGGACAGGACAGCAGCGGCACACGACGAGGACAGGAGACCAGGCAGACAGGACGGACGGACGGACAGGAAGCGGACGAGCGGACGGAGCGAAGGCGGCGGCAGCGAAGCGAGAGGACGAGAAAAGCGGCAGACAGCAGCAGCAGCGAGGCGAAGCGGCGAAAAGCTAACGAAGGACAGAAGGCGAAAGGCGGCGGACGACTGACGCAGGCAGGACGGACGAAGGAGCGAGAGAAGCAGCGAAAAGGCGGACGACAGGACGGACGCAGCGGGAAGAAAGAAGCGGACGGACAGCGAGATACGCGGCGAGGCGAAGGGCGAGACCTTGGACGGCGAAAGAAGGCAGCGGCGAAGGACGGCGAAGGCGGCGAGGACAGGACAGGACAGCCGGACAGGACGAGACTTGGCGAGACGAGACAGACAAGCGGACGGCAGACGGGAAGAAGAAAGGCAGCGGGACGACGGGCGGACGGCACAGGCAGACAGACAGCGAAAGCGAGGGCAGGACGAAAGGCGAAGGCGAAGGCGGACGCCCCCGGACAGACGGACGAGACGGCGGCAGACGCGAAAGGACGGACGAAAAGAAAAGGAAAGGACTAACTTGGACGGGAAAAGAAGCAAAGAAAAGAAAAAGCGAAAAAGAAGAAAGAAAAGAGGACAGACGAAAGCGAAGACGGCGGACAGCGGCAGGACTGGCAGACAGCGAAGACAGACAGCGGCAGACGGCGAAACGAAAGACCAGACGCAGACGAGACGAGGCGGCGGCGAAGGACGAGGACGCGAAGGACTGGACGACAGCAACGGCAGCAGGCAAGACAGCGAAAGCGGCAGACAGCTGCGGGAAGGACAAGCGGCGGACGGCGGACGGCGGGCGGACGGACGGACGGACAGGCGAGCGAGCGCTGGACGAAGACCCAGGCGGCGCGGACGGAGCGAGCGGCGGCGGACAGACACCGGACGGGGCAGCGGACTGGACGGACGAGACGGACGGCGAAGGACAGCGACGGCAGCGCCTTGTGCGCAGCGGAACTTGAGACGAGACAGACAGACTTAGACAGACGCAGCAGACAGCAGACAGACAGCAGCAGGGCTTGGACGGGAAAGAGACATGAAAGGGAGGACGGCGGACGGCTGGCAGGCGGACAGCAGGCGAGGACGGACAGCAGAAGGGGCGGACGGACAGCGGCGGACGGCCCAGCGGCGGACAGACAGCAACGGACGGAGGCGCGGACGCTTGGACGGACGGCGAAGGACGGACAGAGGACAGGCGAGCCTTGGCGGACAGCGGCGAAAGCGCTTGGCGACACAGGCGGACGGACAGAAGCGGGGGGACGCGGACGGACGGCAGGACAGAGGCGGCGGCGGGCGGACAGGCAGACGGCGGACAGCGGACAAGCGGCGAGACGGACGAAAGAAAGCGGCACAGCGAAGGCGGACTTGGCAGACGGACGGACGGACACGAGAGAAGCGGCTTGGCGGCGGCGAAGGACCTTTGTGCGGTAGCGGCAAAGGACGAGGCGGCGGCAGGACAGCAGCAGGACCTTGGCTGGCAGACGGAACAAGAAAAGGCGAACGAACTTAGATGAGACTTAGACAGACGCAGCAGCGCTGCGCAGCAGCAAAAAGCTGACTTGCTTGCTTAATTCCCGAGACAGCAGCTCGCTCGACCAGGCTGTTCGACAGCAGACAGACGACAGCGAAAGCGCGCTGACCAGCGGGCGAAAGCAGAGCAAAACGCGCGGACGAGAGACTTTCAGCGGGAGAACAGAAGAAGGCGAGACTTAGCAACGCTTAGACAGGACGCGGCGGACGGACAGGAGCGAAAGACGCAACCTTCTTAGCGAAAGCGGACGAGACGAAAGCGCGAAACGAAAGAGGACGAAAAAGACTTGGACGAAGAGCGGACGGACATGAACGCTTGGACTTGGACAGGCAGCAGCAGCAGACAGCGCGCTTGGACAGACGGACAAAAGAAGATAGCAAGAAAGACCTTAAGACAGCAGCAGAAGCAGCGCAGCAGCAGAAGCGAGGCAGCAGAGACAGCAGAAGACAAAAGGAAAGAAGAAAGGACGAGATGAGCCAGACGCGAGACAGACCAGACAAAAGCAACGAAGACTTAGCAGACAGCAGCGGCAGCGGACGGACGGACAGGCAGCGGACAGGACGGACAGCAGGACGAGAAGGCGGACGAGCGGCGAGACCCCAGGACAGAAAAGGACGACGGCGGACAGCGGACGGCGCGCTGACGAAAGCGACGGCGGCGAAGGCGGCGGACAGAGCGGCAGGCGGCGGGCAGCAGGCGCGACAGCGGACAGCGGCGGCGAAAAGAAAAAGGACGGACGAAAAAACGCCAGACAGACAGAAGCAACCAGCAGTGGCGCTCGCTCAGACGCCACTACCGCGCCCTTACAGGACGACAGCGCGGAAAGCAGCAGACAGACAGCAGCAGCGAAGAGCGAGCGAAAGGCGCGAGCAGCGGAAAAGGACAACGCGAAGAAGGACAGCCAGGCGAAAGCAGCGGCGAGCGAAAAGCGCGAGCGAGAAGAGAGGCGGCGAAGGCGGACAGACAGCAGCAGAAAACGCGGCAGAAGAAAGCAGCAAAACGCTAGCGCAGACAGAAGGACTTGGCGGACTGGACGGAAAGGCGGGGCAGACAAAGAGACGCAAAGCAGCGGCAGAAGGACGAGAAGAGCGCTTGAAAGGACGACGAGAAAGAAGCGAGAAAAGCGCAAGCAGCAGTAGCGGGGACGGACAAACGAAAAGACGCGGACAGCAGCAGACGCAGCGGACAAGAAAGAAGAAGAAGAAGGACAGAAAAAAGCGAGACAGAAGAAAGAAAGGACAGAAAGAGAAGAAGGACTTGCAGACGAAAAAGAGAAGAGAAAGAGAGACAGCGAAGAAAGAGGAGCGCGGACGAGCGAGAAAGCAGAAGACGGGACAACGGAAAGGCGGGCAGGACAGCGGACGGAAGGCGAGCGGGACAGAGCGGCGGCAGCGAGCAGCGGCGGGCGCGAAGCGGGAGGACGCGACGCGCGAAGGCGCGCGGACCCCAGGACGACAGGACGAGGACGAGCAGAAGCGACGCGAAAACGGATGGACGCGCCTTCTTGGCGGCAGCAGCGAAGAAGACAGACGACGCGGCGGGCGGACGAAGAAGAAGAGAGAGCGGCGCGCGCCAGACGGAACGAGGACGAGACAGCGGCGAGGACGGACGGCGGACAAAAAAGCGGCGGCGGGCAGAGCGGCAGCGGCGAAAAGCGCTGGACGGACAGGCGGCGGGGCGAAGGACAGACGCGGACGGCAGACAGCGGGGACGGGCGAAGCGCGGCGGACGACTTGGGGACAGCGGCGGACGGCAGGACGCGAAAGGGCGACAGACGGGTTGGCAGCGGCGGACGCGCAACGGCGCGCGGACGGACGAGAAGAGGACGCGGCGGACGCGGCGCCCCGGAAGAAAAAAAGGACAGCGAAGAGACTTGAAGACAGAAAGCAGAAGGACTTAGAGACAGCGACTGGACGGACAGCGGACGACGACGGACAGGACAGGCGTAGGCAGGCGGAAGGACGGACAGACGGACAGCGGACGACACGGACAGCCTTGGACGGACGGACCTTGAAAGGCGAAAGCGAAGCGGACGGACATGGAAAGAAGGACTTCGAGACGCTGGCGAGCGCAGCAGCGGACAGCAAGGATGACAGACGGACGGACGGACGGCAGCGGACAGCGGACAGCGGAAGAAACTGGACGGACTGGACGGCGGACGAAGAGCGGACAACTTGGACAGGAAGCGGCGGACGAGGACGCAGGCAGACACGACCGAAGGGCTTGGAAGACGACAGAGAGAAGGCGGGGCGGCGAGCAGCTGAGACAGGGCAGACAGAGCAGCGAAAGCGGGACAGCGAGAAGGACGGCAGCGGCGGGGCGGCGGACAGGCAGCGGCGGCGAGCGAAGAAGCGACGAAGAGCGGCGGCAGACTTAGCAGCAAGACGAAAACGCGGACGAAAGCGGACGCGGACGGAGACAGGACGGCGAAGGCGAGGACGGACGAGCGGACAGCGTGAGAGAGGACGGACGGCCGGACGGCGGACGGCGAAGCAGCGAGGACGACGGACGAAGAAAGCCTTGTGAAGCGGACTTGGCGAAGCGGACAGCAAGGAGCTGGACGAGCGGACAGCAGCAGACAGCGCGAAAGCGGCAGCGGACTGGCGCTGGCGGCGAGCGGCGAGACGCGGCGGCGGACGGCAGAAAGCGCAACTGGACGAGGCGGACCTTCGGACGGCAGCGGCGCGAGGCGAGCAGGCGAGGCGAAGAAGGCAGCGGCGAGAAGCGGCGAAGCGCTGGCAGCGGCAGCGGCAGGCGGACTTAGCGGCGAGGCGAGGCGGACGGACGGAAGGGAAGCGCTGACAGCGACAGCGGACGGACGCAGACAGGACGAAGCAGAGCGGCGACAGACAGCCAGCGGCGAAACTGTGGACAAACGGAGGCAGCGAAGACGGCAGACAGCGCGCTGGCGCGGCGAAAGGGCAGCGCTAGAGCGCGAGACAGAAAACGGCAACCGCGAAGCGAAAAAGCGCGGGAAAACGCCTTGCCCGGAAAACTGCGGACCCCGGGCGGACGAGGACGAGGCGAGAAAAGAAGAAGGCGAGACAGAGCGCGGAAAAGCAGCGGCAGCAGCTGGCAACGCGGCAGCGGACGGCAAGCAGCGGCGGGGCGAAGCTGCGCGACGAGAAGACGAAAGAAGAAAGAAGACGAAGCGGACAGCAGGCGACGGCAGCGGGCAAGGACTTGAAGAAGAAGCGGACGGCAGCAGCGAAGAAAGAGGACGGACAGACAGCAGACGAGGGAAAGCGTAGCGCAAACGAGGAAGAAGGACGGACAGACAGGAAGAAAAGGACGAAGCAGCGGCGAAGACGAGAGAAGAGGCAGCGGCAGCGGCAGCAGCGCGCGGCGAAAGGCGGCGACGAAGGCGGGCAGCGATGGACAGAGGCAGAAGGCGGACAGCGACAGACCCCAGGACGCTGGCAAGCGAAGCGAAAGGGCAGCGAAGGCGGCAGGACAGCAGCGGCGGGCGAGAAGGCGGCATGGCAGCGGACAGCAGCCCAGCTGAGGGGACGACAGGACGCAGCGGCAGCGAGGCGCGCGAAGCGCAGCGGACAGACGCGGCGGACAGCAGAAGGCGGACGGACAGGCAGGCGGGAAAGGCGAAGAAGCGGACAGGACGGCGAAAGGACAGAAGGCGAGCGGCGGCGGCAGCGGACAGCGGCGGCAGACGGACGGCGAGCCCGGCGGACGGCGGAGCCTTCGGACGCTTCGCGAAGGCGAGCGGCAGGACATGGACAGGCGGCGGACGGCAGCGGCGAGGACAGCGGCGGCGGACAGACCAGCGGGCAGCGGCAGCGGACGGCGGACAACGAGCGGACAGGACGGCGGAAGCGCGAGAAAAGGACAGCGAGACGAAGGCGCGGACGAGAAGCAGCAGCGGCAGCGGACGGCAGCAGCAGGACAGCGACAGACAGGCGGCAGAAAACTTGGGATATTTGCAGACACGTGCACTTCATTTCACATTCTAGTTTGCACTTTCATTTCGACGCTCACTCGACAGACTGCAAGGCGGGGACAGCAGACACCTTTGCCTTTGGGACAGCAGCGAGGCGCAGCGGCGGACGAGCGGCGCGAGCGAAGACAGGACAGCTGACTAGCGGACAGACAGGCGGACGAAAGCGAAGAGGCGGGCAGAAAGAGGCGAAGGACAGAAGGCGGGACAGCGGACTTGGCAGCAGACAGAAAGCGAGACGAAAAAAGAAAAGAAAGAGCGGCGGACAGGCAGCGCAAGAGACAGCGAAGGACGACGAAAGCGGACGGCAGCGTGGCAGCGAAGAAGCGGCAGCGAGCGGAACAGCAACGGCAGCGGCGAGACGAAGAGGACGACAGCGGCAGCGGACGGCGGCGCGGCGGCTTCCCCGCTGGCGGCGGCGGCGGCAGCGGCGCGCAGAGCGAAAAAGGCGGCGCGCGCTTGGACGGCGGCAGCGACGCGGGCAAGCGGACGGCGGGCAAGGCCTTAGCGAAGAAAAAGCGGCGCGAGACGGAAGCGGGCGAGCCTTAGCCCGGACAGAAGGACAGCCTTTAGGCGGGAGAAAGACAAAAAAAAAAAAAGAAGCAAACAGCGACAGACAGCGGACAGCGGACAGAGCTGGCAGCTGGCGGACTGACTGAGGACGAAGGACGGCGGAAAGCGGACGACAGGCGGACAGACACCGGACGAGCGAGGCGGACGGACGGCCCAGCCCCGAAGAGCGCTAGCCCGGACAGCGGACGGACGAAAGGACCTTATTGTGGACGAAGGACGAGCGGCAGAAGGCGGCGACTTCAGGCGGCGAAAGCGGCGAAGCTGGCGAAGGGCGGACGGCGAAGAGGCGGACGGACGGCGAGGCGGCGGGCGAAGCGGCGGAAGCGCTGGCGGGCAGCGAGCGAGCGGACATTGGACAACGGCGGGAGAAGGACGAAGAAGGAAGAAGCGCGCCTTGGACGAAGGGGCGCGGCGAAGCGGACGAAAGGCGAGGCGAGCGGGCGAGCGTGAGGCGGCGGCAGCGGACAGCGAGCGGACGACAGCGGACGGCAGCGGAAGAAGCGAGAAGACGGAAAAACGGACTTGAAGAAAAGGCGAGCGGCCTTGAACGCGAGACCTTGGCGGACAGGCGGACAGACCTGGACGGACGCGCGGCAGCGGACGGACAGGGCAGGCGGCGGCGAGAGGACGGCGGCAGACACCCGGACTTTGCCCCGGACGGCACCCAGACGAAGGACGGACGGACAGCGAGGCGGACGAAGGGCGGACAGACAGACGGCAGGACGGCAGGCAGCGGACGGACGCTGACGGCGGCGGGGCGCGGACGGACGACGCTTTGGCAGACGGACGAGAGGCGGCGGCGACGAAACGACGGCGGACGGCGGCGAAGAGCAGCGAGAAGGACGGACAGCGGACAGCGGACGGCGAAAAACGGCAGCGGACGGCGGCGAGACCAGGCAGCAGGCGGACGGACGGCGGACGAAGGACGAGGCAGCCCCGGACAGCGAGAAAGGACTGGCGGACGGGCAGACACAGGCGGACAGACGGACGGACAGAAAGACGGCGGGCGAGCTGGACGAAGGACGGCTTTGGACAGCGGACAGCGGCGGCGCGACAGGACGCGGCGGCGGGGCAGCCAAGCAGGCAGCGACGCGAAAGCGAAGCGACAGCGGACAGCGCGGACGACAGGACGGACGAGGACAGGACTGGACGGGAAACAGACGGACAAGCGCGCCGGACTTGGACAGCGCAGCGGCAGCGGACGGACAGCGGCGGACGGCGGACGGACGCTGGCGACAGACGACGGCGGACAGCGGCGCAGCGAGCACTTTGGACGGACTTTGGACGGACAGACAGGACGGCGAGGACGGACAGCGGACGGACGACAGCGGAGGACGGCTGGACGCGGCCTTGGACGAGCGGACAGACGGACAGGCAGCGGACAGGCAGGCGGCGGCGAGAAGGAGGCAGCGAGACTGGCGGGCAGACGCGAAGGAAGGCGAGGCGAAAAGGGAAACTTGGACGGACAGACAGGCGCAGAAGAAGGCGGGAGAAAGACAGACGACCGGCGGGCTGTATGGCGAGGCGAGGACGGCGGACGGACGGCAGGCGGCGGACAGCAGCGGCGGCAGCTATTGAGCGAGGCAGCGGCGGCAGCAGCGGGCAGCAGCGGCGGACCGCAGCGGACAGCGGCGGCGGAGACAGCGAGAGCGGACAAACGCGGCGGACGGCGAGCTTCTTCTTAACAGGCGAGGACGGAGGACAGCGGACGGCAGCGGGGCGGACAGCGGACGGCAGACAGACAGAGGGAGACAGCGAAGGGCGCGGACAGAAGCGGACTTGAAAGGACGAAGAAAGCAAGCGAAAGCGACATGGACGCGAGCGAAGGACAGCGGACGAGCTGGGGACAGGACAGAGGCAGACAGCAGGCAGCCTTAGCGGACAGACGACGGCGGACGGCAGGGACAGGCAGCGACGACGGACGGCGACACAGACAGCAAAGACAGACAGGGACTTAAAGCGGGCGGCAGCGCAGACAGCAGGCGGGCGAAAGGCGAAAGAGGCGGACAGACGACGGAACGCTTCGGCGACCGAGGCGGACAGGACCTTTGGACAACGAGACAGCGGACGGACGGACAGTGGAAGGCGGACGGACGACAGCGGACAGGACGGACAGCCTTCCCTTTGGACGGACAGCGGACGACAGGACGAAGGCGGACGGACGGACAGCGGACAGGCGAGGACTTGAAGCGGCGACGGACGGCGGACGGACGAGGCGAAGAAGAAGAGGACACCAGAGAAGAAGGACAACCCGGACAGCGCCGAGCGGACAGGCAGCGGCAGCGACAGGACGCTGGCGGACGGACGGCTGGACAGCTGAAGGAGACGGCCCTGAGCAGACAGACGCGAGGCGAGCGGACAGCGGCGCTATTCAGCGCGGACGACGGCGGGCGTTCCGAGAAGCGCTGTTAGCCGAAAGCGGAAAGAAAGCGGACAGCGAGCGAAGAGAAACCTTCTGGCGGACAGCGGACAGCGGACGAGGACACGAGGAAAGCGAAGCGAGACGGACGGCAGGACGGACCTTGGACGGACTTAGAGCGGACCAGGGGAAGTTTAAGCTGGAGGTTAGGAGAAAGTTCTTCCCAGAGAGAGTGATTGCCCATTGGAATGTGCTGCCCAGGGAGGTGGTGGAGTCACCATCATTGGAGGTGTTCAGGAGGAGACTTGATGGGGTGCTTGGTGCCATGGGTTAGTTGTTTGGGTGGGTTGGATTGGTTGATGGGTTGGATGTGATGATCTTGAAGGTCTCTTCCAACCTGTTCTATTCTATTCTATTCTATTCTATTCTATTCTATTCTATTCTATTCTATTCTATTCTATTCTATTCTATTCTATTCTATTCCTATTCTATTCTATTCTATTCTATTCTATTCTGTTCTATTCTATTCTATTCCTATTCTATTCTATTCCTATTCTATTCTATTCTATTCTATTCTATTCCTATTCTATTCCTATTCTATTCTATTCCTATTCTATTCTATTCCTATTCTATTCCTATTCCTTTTCTATTCTATTCTATTCCTATTCTATTCTATTCTATTCTATTTCTATTCTATTCTATTCTATTCTATTCTATTCTATTCTATTCCTATTCTATTCTATTCCTATTCTATTCCTATTCTATTCCTATTCTATTCTATTCTATTCTATTCTATTCTATTCTATTCTATCTATTCTATTCTGTTTCTGGAGGAAGAGCAGAAACATTCACTTCCCATCGCTTTTGACTGAGCCACAGAGTTCCAAGTGAAATCAGGCAAGATAATCCTGTATGCAAATTATTTACCAGAGCTGGGAGGAAGCTTTGTCACATTAACAACTCAGAGCATGAAGCTGAACTGACCTTTGAGCCACCTGGTTTCCGCCAACGGAGCTTTCCCGTCGCGTCCTTCTTGTCCTCACGGCGGGCCAAAGCCTTTGGACAAGGGACTTGCCATCCTGAAACAGCAGCAGCTTGAACTGAGCACCACTTCTTGGTGGGGTCTGCAGAGAAATCCTGAAATGACACAGGAAAAACACAGAGTAAAGCACATGTGTAAATTGTTACCCCAAACGGGATGGGTAAGAGCAGCCTCCTGTTGTCCAACCACGGTTGCCAGAATGTTGGCCTTTCAGGCACGTAAATCCCCAAATACTATGATCAGAAGGAGCTCCAGGTGAAGGAGTTACCTTTAAAACCTATCTCCAGCCTTCCTTTTCTTTGTTTGGGTGTATGGAGTCATGCAAACCCAAGGAGAGAGATTCTTGTATCCCTTTTGGTTGACACAGATCCCTTTCTGATTAACTACTTCCATTGTATCAGTTGTTCAACACCTGAAGGGATCCTGCAGGAAGGCAGCAGAGGGACTTTTCATGAGGGTGTCTAGAGGCAGGACAAGGGGGAATGGTTTGAAGCTGAGGGAAAGCGGGGTGAGACTGGAGCTAGGAACAAGTTCTTCATTACAAGGATGGTGTGACTCTAGAATGGGTTGCCCAGGGAGCTTGTGGACGTCTCTGGGGGTGTCCAAAGCCAGGTTGGATGAGGCAGCCAAATCTAGTTGAGAGGTGTCCCTGCCCGTAGAAGGGGGGTTGGAGTAGACAATCTGAAATCATAGAATCAATAAGGTTGGAAAAGACCTCAGAGATCATCAAGTCCAACCTGTCACCCAACACCTCATGACTACTGAACCATGGCTTCAAGTGCCACGTCCAATCCCTTTTGGAACACCTCCAGAGGTGGGGACTCCACCGCCTCCCTGGGCAGCACATCCCAGTGGCCAATCTCTTTCTGTGAGGAACTTTCTCCTCACCTCGAGCCTACGCTTCTCCGAGATCCCTTCCAACCTCAGCCATTCATTCATGTGGTTTACTTAATGAGTTCTGTTAGCTATCACATTTCAGTTGAATTTATCCAGTACCACTAGCAGCACAGTGAGCAGAGTTAATGATAGGAACAGGCAGCTGTGGAGTAATTAAATATCGTGTCATTACAATGCAGGATGCTACATGGCTGCAATAGTTCCACCCCTTGAAAATCAGGCTTGATATATACATGTCCATAATTCTCTTAGAGCCTGGCTCATAGAATCAGGGAACCTTTTTACTGCACCCTCTAAAGACAGTGTGGATGGCTCTCTTTGCTGTGTTTAGAAACTCAAGCCAAAGCTCTAGATGTTGTCTTTGCTTTGGCACACGCTGCGTGGATCGATGGTCTAGTCATGAGGTCATGGGTGATAGGTTGGACTTGAGGATCTTTGAGGTCTCTTCCAACCTTGGTGATACTGTGATACTGTGATATCAAACAAAGGACATCAAACTGCTGGAGTGGGTCCAAAGGAAGCAATGAAGATGATCAGAGTGCTGGAGTGTCTCCCCTAGAGGGACAGGCTGAGAGTGGTGGAGATGTTCAGGCTGGAAAGGAGAAGGCTCCAAGGAGACCTCAGAGCAGCCTTCCAGTACCTGAAGGGGGCTCCAGAAGAGCTGGGGAGGGGCTTTGGACAAGGGCTGGGAGTGACAGGATGAGGGACAATGGCTTTTCTTCCTAACGGCCAGCCTGAACCTCCTCTGGCACAGCTTGAGACTGTGTCCTCTTGTTCTGGTGCTGGCCACCTGGGAGTAGAGACCAACCCTCACCTGGCTACAACCTCCCTTCAGGGAGTTGTAGACAGCAACAAGGTCTCCTCTGAGCTTCTTTTTCTCCAGGCTAAACAACTCCAGCTCCCTCAGCCTCTCCTCACAGGGCTGTGCTCCAGACCCCTCCCCAGCCTTGTTGCCCTTCTCTGGACACCTTCCAGCAAGTCAACAGCCTTCCCAAACTGAGGGGCCCAGAACTGGACACAGGACTCAAGGTGTGGCCTAACCAGTGCTGAGCACTGGGCACAATGACTTCCCTGCTCCTGCTGGCCACACTGTTCCTGATGCAGGCCAGGATGCCATTGGTCTTCTTGGCCCCCTGGGCACACTGCAGCCTCATGTTCAGCTGCTGTCAACCCAGTACCCCCAGGTCCCTCTCTGCCTGGCTGCTCTCCAGCCACTCTGACCCCAGCCTGTACCACTGCCTGGGGTTGCTGTGGGCAATGTGTAGAACCTGGCACTTGGATGTATTCAGTCTCATGCCCTTGGACTCTGCCCATCTGTCCAGCCTGGCAAGGCGCCTCTGCAGAGCTCTCCTACCCTCTAACTCCTGCCCCCAGCTTGGTGTCATCTGCAAATTTCCTGATGAGGGACTCAATGCCCTCCTCCAGATCATCAATAAAGATATTGAACAGGATGGGGCCCAGCACTGATCCCTGGGGGATGCCACTGGTGCCTGGCTGCCAGCTGGATGCAGGACCATTCACCACCACTCTCTGGGCTCAGCCTCTAGCCAGTTCCTCACCCCGCTCAGAGTGCTGCTGTCCAAGCCAGGGGCTGCCAGCTTGGCCAGCAGTTTGCTGTGGGGGATGGTGTCTCAAAGGCCTTGCTGAAGTCCAGGCAGACCACATCCACAGCCTGCCCCACATCCACCAGGCAGTCACCTGGGCATAGGAGGAGATCAGGTTGGTGAGGCAGGACCTGCCCTTCCTAAATCCATGCTGGCTGGGCCTGACCCCTTGGCCATCCTGTAAGTGCTGTGTGATTGCACTCAAACCACTGAAGGGTTTCCCCAGGGAGATGCTGCTGTTGGTGCCCTGCTGCCCTGGGGGATGGTGTCAAAGGCCTTGCTGAAGTCCAGCGAGACTACATCCCAGCCTGCCCCACATCCACCAGGAGAGAAGCTCTTAAAGCAAGTAAAACCCAAATAGGCTATTAAACCTGCTTAGGAAAGAAAAAGGAGGAGGAGATAATATCACAGTATCACAGTGTCACAGTATAACCAAGGTTGGAAGAGACCCCAAGGATCATCAAGTCCAACCTGTCCCAACAGACCTCACAACTAGACCATGGCACCAAGTGCCACATCCAATCTCCCCTCTTGAACACCTCCAGGGACGGCGACTCCACCACCTCCCCGGGCAGCCCATTCCAATGACGAATGACTCTCTCCGTGAAGAACTTTTTCCTCACCTCGAGTCTAAACCTCCCCTGGCACAGCTTGAGACTGTGTCCCCTTGTTCTGGTGCTGGTTGCCTGGGAGAAGAGGCCAACCCCTTCCTGTCTACAACCACCTTTCAGGTAGTTGTAGAGGGCAATGAGGTCACCCCTGGTCCTTCTCTTCTCCAGGCTAAACAACCCCAGCTCCCTCAGCCTCTCCTCACAGGGCTGTGCTCAAGGCCTCTCCCCAGCCTTGTTGCCCTCCTCTGGACACCTTCAAGTGTCTCGATGTCCTTCTTAAACTGAGGGGCCCAGAACTGGACACAGGACTCAAGGTGTGGCCTAACCAAAGCAGAGTACAGGGGCACAATGACCTCCCTGCTCCTGCTGGGCCCAGTGTTCCTAATGCAGGCCAGGATGCCATTGGCCCTCTTGGCCACCTGGGCACACTGCTGCCTCATGTTCAGGCGGCTGTCAATCAGCACCCCCAGGTCCCTCTCTGTTTGGCAGCTCTCAGCCACTCTGACCCCAGCCTGTAGCTCTGCCTGGGGTTGTTGTGGCCAAAGTGCTCACAATACACATTATTGTTTCGGTTGCTTTCCTTTTGCTTCTCTTTTCCATTTTGTTGGGGTTTTTTTAAGGCAAGATAGCCTCAACAAGCATCTCTAGAACATTCTGAGGGAAGAAGGAGAAACAACATTTGTTGAAAGCAGCACAGAAAAATGTGGGAGTAGATGTGAAACCAACAGCTGCCACCGTCCCTGCAAATGATGTGAGAGATGGAGTGGCATAAAGCAATCTGACAAAACTCAGCTTTTCCAGACAGAAAGTCAAGCTGTTAGATGGTTACAAATTACTCTAGTGAAGAGGAGTGCTCATTTGCTGCAGCAGCAATCAGGGCTGGACATGGCACTACACCTTTAGAGTACATTTGTTATGAGTCACCCTTGCTAGTAGATACACATCATAAACCTTTCTACTGCACTCTTTAAAGACAGTGTGGAGTGGCTCTCTTTGCTGTGTTTAGAAGCTCAAGCCAGAGCTCTAGGTGTGTATCTTTGCTTTGGCATAGGTTGCATGGGTCTGGGACAGAGGACATCCAACTGCTGGAGTGGGTCCAAAGGAAGCCATGAAGATGACCAGAGGGTTGGAGCACCTCTCCTATGGGGATAAGGCTGAGGGAGTTGGGGCTGTTCAGCCTGGAGAGGAGAAGGCTCCGGGGAGACCTTAGAGCAGCCTTCCAGTACCTGAAGGAGCCTACAGGAGAGCTGGTGAGGGACTTTTGACAACAGCTTGCAGTGCCAGGGTGAGAGGCAATAGCTCTGAGAACAAAGAGGGGAGATTTAGACTGGAGATTAGAAAGAAACTGCTTATAGTGAGGGTGGGGAGACACAGGAACAGGGAGGTTGTGGATGCCACCTCCCTGGAGGTGTTCAAGGCCAGGCTGGACGAGGCCTTGAGGACCTGGGCTGGTGGGAGGTGTCCCTGCCCATAGGAGGAGGGTTGGAACTGGATGAGCTTTAAGGTATCTTCCAACCCAAACCATCCTGTGATTCTATGATCTGCTTAGCAACAACAAAACAAAACAAACAAACAAAGACAGACACAAAATCACAAACTATATGCAGAGAATGCAAGTGGGATGAACAATTTAGCCCCCAAGCCACAGCTGAAGGTTGTGTAAGAGAGTCATCCAGCACTCTGTTGATGAGGTAGCCCAAAGGAGGCTGAATGAAGATTTAGCTTTAGGTATTTTGGAGAGCATCCTAAGACAATTCTGAGAGAGGGGTAGGGAGAGATGCATCAGCCTAAATGCAACAGAGTATTCATAGTTACTGATTTATAGAGCAGGCTTCATGAGTTTCAGAGCAGCCTACAGAATGACAACCTCTCCCTCGATCATTTTGCTTCAACCCTTCATTATGTCTACACGACTTTCTGCAGGAGCAGTTTGGAACTGCAGTGAATCAGAGGCATGACTCACGTTGCATCAATCATAGAAGTGCCAGGGTTGGAAGGGACCTCAAGGCTCAGCCAGTTCCAACCCCCCTGCCATGGGCAGGGACACCTCACACCACAACAGGTTGCTCACAGCCACAGCCAGCCTGGCTGCAAACACCTCCAGGCAGGAGGCTGCCACCACCTCCCTGGGCAACCTGTGCCAGTCTCTCACCAACCTCCTGGGGAAGAACTTCTTCCTAACATCCAACCTCAATCTATCCACTTCTAGTTTTATTCCATTCTCCCCAATCCTATCACTCTCTGACACTCTCAGAAGTCCCTCCCCAGCTTTCTTGTAGCCCCCTTCAGATGCTGGAAGGCCACAATTAGAGCCTTCCGTGGAGCCTTCTCTTCTCCAGACTGAGCAGCCCCAACTCCCTCAGTCTGTCTGCTCATATCACAGAATCACAAAGGGTGGAAAAGACCTCAAAGATCATCAAGTCCAACCTGGCACCACAGACCTCATGACTAAACCATGGCACTAAGTGCCACATCCAATCCCCTCTTGAATACCTCCAGGGATGGGGACTCCACCACCTCCCTGGGCAGCACATTCCAATGGCTAATAACTCCCTCTGGGAAGAACTTTCTCCTCACCTCCAGCCTAAGCTTTCCTTTCCAAGCCAGAGTTGACTTGCCTTGCTCTAACCCTTACCATTCTATGACTGTATGAAACCCAGGAGCAAGAACTCACAGATTCAGGTAGTGTTGTATGTCCAAAGAGTAAGAATCAGCAGGGTTGGAAGAGACCTCAAAGATCATCAAGTCCAACCTGTCACCACAGACCTCATGACTACTAAACCATGGCACCAAGTGCCATGTCCAATCCTCTCTTGAACACCGCCAGGGATGGTGACTCCACTACCTCCCTCTGGACACCTTCCAGCACCTCCAGATCCTTCTTGTAATACATACATGGAAACTGCTGACTCCCCTCAGGAAATCTGCTTTATTATGGGAGACTATTAGGTCTGATTTATTCCACCTGAAAAGAAACAATCACCTTTGGATTATGACTCATTTGTATCCCAAGGTAGCCTTCTTGCATGATCTATTGGCAAGCCAGCTTACCTTGCACATCAAGGTAATTTTTGCAAGGGCACAGTGTACCCACAGTGAAGGGTACTGACAAGGGTCTGTGGTTTTGTACTGCAGACTCTTAACAGTCTTCCCCACTGCACTGATTCCAGTCCATGACATCAAGCCTTCATTTTCCACAGCCCATTGGAGTGTGGAAAAGGAGAGGAGCTAGTTGCAAGACGCTTCAGAAAGGCCATGGGCAGTAAAAAGAGGATCCTCATTTAGCCTCATTTGCATACAGGATGGGAGCCCTTTGGAGAATTACTTGCCTGCAGAACTCATGAGGCCCTATAAACCACAAATGAACTACTATTGCCAAAGAAGAGGTCAAGGTCACATCGTTTCAAAGACAGGCTTTAAATCACATTAGTTCACGAGTTCAGCTCTGCCTACAAGGGTGCACGAAACATCTGATCACATTAAACTCTTTTGATCAGGGTTCAAGCCCTTAACAGCCCTTGCTCCCTCACAAGGTGCTTGAATAGAATAGAACAGAATAGAATGGAATAGAATAGAACAGAACAGAACAGAATAAACCAAAGCAACTTGGAAAAGACCTTTGAGATCATCAAGTTCAGCCTATCACCCAGCACCATCTAATCAACTAAACCATGGCACCAAGTGCCACAACCAGTCTCTTCCTAAACACCTCCAGGGATGGGGACTCCACCACCTCCCTGGGCAGCACATTACAATGATTAACTCTCTCAGTGAAGAACTTTCTCCTCACCTCCAGCCTAAACCTCCCCTGGCACAGCTTGAGACTGTGTCCTCTTGTTCTGCTGCTGGTTGCTTGGGAGAAGAGACCAACTCCCTCCTGGCTACAACCTCCCTTCAGGGAGTTGGAGAGAGCAAGAAGGTCTCCCTGAGCCTCCTCTTCTCCAGGCTAAGCAACCCCAGCTCCCTCAGCCTCTCCTCACAGGGCTGTGCTCCAGTCCCCTCCCCAGCTTTGTTGCCCTTCTCTGGACACCTTCCAGCAACTCGACATCCTTCTTAAATTGAGGGGCCCAGAACTGAACACAGCACTCAAGATGTGGTCTAGCCACACCTTTTTGTTGTTGTTGTCCCAAATCTGAGCTCTTTACCACTCAAGGCACAGAGCTGAGATGTTTTACCACAACTCTACACAGAGAAGGAAGGGTGTGAAGAGATAACTCTTGAGAAATAGGCTGGGGCTTATACACCAAATAACCACAGAGAAGAAAAGCAAGTGATATGGTTACTCAGTGGTCACTCACAACTTTACACATGACAGCAGAAGTTTTCCATTCTCTTATCTCAATGGGTGTTTTCGCACAGCCAAGGTCTGATGGTTTCCCCACCACCACAATCAACTACACAAAGCCACCTGGCTCTTCGGTGAATGTTAACCGTTTTCTTTCCACAGCCCTTTCTGCACCTGCCCACGATATCACAATTGATTTGATTTCCATTGCCAGCAGCCTGGGTTTTCCCCAGGATTAAGCAGGGGAGGCTAGGTGATGAAGCTGTGAGAGGTTGCACAGGCAGATGCCACTGCAGGCTCACTTTTGGGCTTCAAACCTTGCATTTAAAAAGTGGCATTTTCTAGAACAGCAGGGACGGGATCGGCTAGTCCTCGTCCAGAGCCTGAGGAAGAACATTTGGACTGCACTAAACAGCGCGGGGCAGGACGTCACGATCGAGCTCCACACGTCGCGACAGGAACGAAAGGCACCAAGGGACGAAGCCGAGCGGGCTGAGCGGCCAGCGGCGGGTATCGCTCTGCGCCGCTAGGTGGCGCTAAACCCCGCAACATCCCCGAGCACCCCTGGGCTGCCGAGGGGTGGGGGAAACCCTGAAATCCTGGGACCAGGGGATCCTCCGATCCTGAAATCCTGGGACCAGGGGCCCCTTGGATAAGGGAATCCTCTGATCCTGAAATCTTGGGATCAGGGGATTCTGGGATCCTAAATTCCTGGGACCAGGGGACCCTTGGATCAGGGGATCCTGGGATCCTTAAATCCTGGGATCAGGGGATCCTCTAATCCTGGGACCAGGGGACCCTTGGATCAGGAGATTCTCTGATCCTGAAATCCTGGGACCAGGGGATCCTCTGATCCTGAAATCCTGGGATCAGGGGATCCTGGGATCCTAAATTCCTGGGACCAGGGGACCCATGGATCAGGGGATCCTGGGATCCTTAAATCCTGGGATCACAGGATCCTTAAATCCTGGGACCAGGGGACCCTTGGATCAGGAGATTCTCTGATCCTTAAATCCTGGGACCAGGGACCCTTGGATCAGGGGATTCTGGGATCCTAAATTCCTGGGACCAGGGGACCCTTGGATCAGGGGATTCTCTGATCCTTAAATCCTGGGACCAGGGACCCTTGGATCAGGGGATTCTGGGATCCTAAATTCCTGGGACCAGGGGACCCTTGGATCAGGGGATTCTCTGATCCTTAAATCCTGGGATCAGGGGATCCTGGGATCTGAAAATCCTGGAATAAGAGTATCCTCTGATCCTGAAATCATAGGATCCTGGAATTGTTATAGTTGGAAAAGACCTTTAAGGGGACACAGTCTCAAGCTGCACCAGGGGAAGTTTAGGCTGGAGGTGAGGAGAAAGTGAGGTGAGGAGAGTCATTCGCCATTGGAATGTGCTGCCCGGGGAGGTGGTGGAGTCACCGTCCCTGGAGGTGTTCAAGAGGGGACTGGATGTGGCACTTGGAGCCATGGTCTAGTCATGAGGTCTGTGGTGACAGGTTGGACTCGATGATCTTCGAGGTCTCTTCCAACCTTGGTGACACTGTGATCCAGTGATACTGTGAGTCCAAACATTCTCTAACTCTTCCAAGGCTGGAGCTAAACCATGGCCCTCAGCACGACATCTCTGCCTCTTTGAAACACCTCCAGGGATGGGGATTCAACCACCTCCATGGGCAGCCTGTGCCAGTGGTTGAGAATTCTTTCAGTGAAGTTTATTCACCCCTTTGAAACTACAAGCAGCCTGATGGAATTGTATGGACCTGGCCATGCTTGCTCAAGTCCAGCTGTATGAGATTCAATAAGGCCAAGTACTGGATCTTGCACTTGGGTCCCAGGAACCCCATCAATGCTCCAGGCTTGGGGCAGAGTGACTGAAAACTGCCCAGCAGAGAAAGACCTGGGGGGCTGGGCGACAGCAGCTGAACATGAGCCCAGGTGGGTGAGAAGTGCAACAGCATCCTGGCCTTGATCAGAAACTGTGTCCAGCAGGTCCAGGGAAGCAATTGTCTCCCTGTACACAGCACTGATTGAGTTCTGGCTTCAGTTTTGGGGCCTTCAATCCAAGGACATTGAGGAGCTGGAGCAGGTCAAGAGAACGGCAACGAAGCTGGTGAAGGGTCTGGAGAACAGGGCTGGTGAGGAGCAGCTGAGGGAACTACAGGTGTTTAGTCTGGAGAAAAGGAGGCTGAAGGCAGACCTCAGTGATCTCCACAGCTCTCTGAAAGGAGGTTGGAGCCAGTTGAGGGCTCGGTCTCTTCTCCCTGGTAACAAGCGATGGGACAGGAGGAAATGGCCTCAAGCAACAACAGGGGAGGTTTGGGTCAGATAAGAGAAGAAACTTCTTCACTGAAATGTTTCTCAAAGCCTGGCACAGGCTGCCCAGGGAGGTGGCTGAATCCCCATCCCCAGAGATGTTTCAAAGAGGCAGAGATGTGGTGCTGAGGGACATGGTTCAGCACCAGCCTTGGTAGAGGCAGAGAATGGCTGGACTGGATGATCTAAAAGGGCTTTCCCAAGCGAAATGATTCAGTGATTCTATGAACTTTGAGGTTGTATCCGGGACTAGGCAGAAGTAAAATGACCAGATTTGGTGATTTGATGTGGTGAAACTTCAAAATCTGATCATTAAGCAGGCTTAGGCTTAACTAGGGGGTGGTGTGGTGGGGGATAAAAAAGGGGTCAGCCAACAGGCTGACCTTTAAAAAGGGCCATTATATAGGCACAGTATGTGCTTTCCAAGAGGATTTCAGGAGTGCTTCAAGAAGGTGATGAAATACTGACCCTCTTCACTGACAGTTCACAGTATCACCAAGGTTGGAAGAGACCTCAAAGATCATCAAGTCCAACCTGGCACCACAGACCTCATGACTAAACCATGGCACCAAGTGCCACGTCCAATCCCCTCTTGAACACCTCCAGGGATGGGGACTCCACCACCTCCCTGGGCAGCACATTACAATGATTAACTCTCTCAGTGAAGAACTTTCTCCTCACCTCCAGCCTAAACCTCCCCTGGCACAGCTTGAGACTGTGTCCTCTTGTTCTGCTGCTGGGTGCCTGGGAGAAGAGACCAACCCCACCTGGCTACAACCACCCTTCAGGTAGTTGTAGAGAGCAATGAGGTCTCCCCTGAGCCTCCTCTTCTCCAGGCTAAGCAACCCCAGCTCCCTCAGCCTCTCCTCACAGGGCTGTGCTCCAGACCCCTCCCCAGCCTTGTTGCCCTTCTCTGGACACCTTCAAGTCTCTCAATGTCCTTCTTAAACTGAGGGGCCCAGAACTGGACACAGGACTCAAGGTGTGGCCTAACCAGTGCAGAGTACAGGGGCAGAATGACCTCCCTGCTCCTGCTGGCCACACCATTCCTAATGCAGGCCAGGATGCCATTGGCCTTCTTGGCCATCTGGGCACACTGAAGGCTCATGTTCATCTGCTTTCAATCAGCACCCCCAGGTCCCTCTCTGTTTGGCAGCTCTCCAGCCACTCTGTCCCCAGCCCGTAGCTCTGCACGGGGTTGCTGTGGCCAAAGTGCGGTTCCCACAGCCCAGGTGAATTTTCTACTACTGATTGAGACAAATCAAGTTGCATTGTGTCATCCACAAGGAAAAGAAAAGGAAACAAGCCACCCAACCAGGCAAGAGTGTCGGGCTATTCCACCCCACTAAAACCCTTTGCCTGCTTCAGGAATTGAGTCCCAAGTTTTTTGTTCTCAGCCCAATGGGTTTCGTGCACTCATTCCCTGCTCACAGTGCTCATTTAATCATTTGTTGGTGAATGAGATCTTTTTTTGCTTCCCCCAAAATCTGTCCCAGAATGACACAGAGTATGTCTCAAGAGACTTTAAAATGAAGCCTTGCTACCAAAGGGGCTTTTATGTCACCGGGTAACCAGAGCTGTCAGCCTCTTTTCCCAGGCATTTTTCTCCTGCTCCCTGTGTGTACAAGCAAAAGAGGACAGAAAATGATGTTGGGCACCCTCGAGTGGCCTGGGACAAACAATGCTGCATGAAATCATCAGGCTTACACCAGCTATTAAGTGTTACAAATCAAGAAAGGGGGGGAGGAGAGTGGGGAAAGGGTGTTTTAAACCCTTTTTTCAGCACTAGTTCAAATGCAAAGCACAGAAGTGCACAGCGTCCTCCCAAGCTCCTTCCTCTCCCTGCTAAATTCATCAAGGTGTGTGTGGGGGTGGTGGTGCTTGCTCCCCAGAGCCTCGGAGCAGAGAGCAGTGCTTTAATCTCTGCTGTGATGTATGGGATGTTTGCATTACGTTTCTCGTTGCAGATTTGTCTCTCTCTTTCCGCCTTTAACGGCACTCGCTTCAGCCCGCGCCCTGCGCCGGGAACGCTGAGCATTGTTTGCTGCCTTTCACATGCTGGCAAAGGGAAACGTGCTCTTTGCCACATAGCTTCCAAAAAGAAAAAGCAGGCAGTGAAGGTTCCCCCACCACGACCCACCCCCAGCTGTCACCTTTCAGTACACCCTGCCTCGTCAGCACCCTGCCGTCGCTGCCAGCGGCACTGCCGCTGCCTGGCAGCTGCAGCCACGTTTCTGAGCGCCCGGCTGAGAGAAATGAGGCCTGGGCTCGCTCAGGCTGGGCAGCGAAACGCAGTTAGTAGCCACCTGTGAAAATCCTGGTTTCCATGGCATTGACAGCAGGGGAAGGCAACTGTGGAAAGAAGCGAGAACAGGACCCTGCGGTTTGACTTTGAGTCACAGAATCATAGAATCACAGAACTGTCAGGGCTGGAAGGGACCTCAAGGATCAGCGAGTTCCGTCCCCCTGCCATGGGCAGGGACACCTCACACTACAGCAGGTCGCTCACAGCCACCTCCAGACTGCCTGCAAACACCTCCAGGCAGGAGGCTTCCACCACCTCCCTGGGCAACTTGTGCCAGGCTCTCACCACCCTCAGGGGGAACAACTTCTTCCTAACATTCCATCTGAATCTCCCCATTTCTAGTTTTGCTCCATTTGGTGCCTTAACAGAATACAGAATACAGACAGAACACAGAACTAACCACGTTGGAAAAGACCTTTGAGATCATCAAGTCCAACCTATCATCCAACACCATCTCATCAACTACACCATGGCACCAAGGGCCTCATCCAGTCTCTTCCTAAACACCTCCAGGGATGGGGACTCCACCACCTCCCTGGGCAGCACATTCCAGTGGCCAATCTCTCTTTCTGGGAAGAACTTCTTCCTAACCTCCAGCCTAAACCTCCCCTGGCACAGCTTGAGACTGTGTCCTCTTGTTCTGGCGCTGCTTGCCAGGGAGAAGAGACCAACCCCCTCCTGGCTACAACCTCCCTTCAGGGAGTTGGAGAGAGCAAGAAGGTCTCCCCTGAGCCTCCTCTTCTCCAGGCTAAGCAACCCCAGCTCCCTCAGCCTCTCCTCACAGGGCTGTGCTCCAGACCCTTCTCCAGCCTCGTTGCCCTTCTCTGGACACCTTCAAGTCTCTCAGTGTCCTTCTTAAACTGAGGAGCCCAGAACTGGACACAGGACTCAAGGTATGGGGAGGCTTTGCTCTCCTCCTAGGCTACTCCCTAAACACTGATGTCCTCAGGAGAGCAAAACTGCCCATCTGAAGAGGTGAATTATGAAGACCTGCTGCTGCATCACAAATCCATCTCAGCTTGGCAAAGGGAAGTGCCTGTTTTGCTCAACGACTACGAGGTGTTGCGCTGGGTGAGATCGGCGCTTAAGCGCGAGACGCGAGCTCCTCTCATTTGCCTTAATGGGACATTAACTGGAAATTTAATTACAAGGGAGAGCTAATTATCTGCAGGTTTGCCAAACTGCAGATGGAATCTACTCAACAGAACGAAATCTGAATGCTGAAGCCGATGTGAACCTAAGGGCAGCAGAGCATGGGGGAAATCTGAGCTGCAACCCAATGAAGAGAACCAAACTCCCTGTAGCTCCCAAGGCAAAACCCCAAGCAAGGCACCTCTTGCTGCACCGCTCCCCCAGGTGTCTCTCCCTCAGTCCTCAGGTCCTCTCTGCCCCTAGAAAGTGAAATAGTCCAAATCACAGAATGTTAGGTGTTGGAACAGATTTCCAGAGAACGTGAAGTCTAACCCTCCCGCCAAAGAGGACCACCTAGGGAGGTCACACAGGAATGCATTCAGATGGGTCTTGAAAGTCTCCAGAGAAGGGGACTCACAATCTCTCTGGGCAGCCTGTCCCTAGGCTTCAACACCCTGTCCCTAGACTTCAACACCCTGTCCCTAGGCTTCAACACCCTCACAGTAAAGAAGTCTCTCCTCAGGCTGAGTTGGAACTCAGTTGGGTTCCACGTTACAACTTCCAGTTCCTTGTCCTATCACGGGACACCACTGAAAAGAGCCTGGCCCCTTCCTCTTGACACTCACCCCTCAGATATTTATAGACATTAGTAAGATCCCTTCTCAACCTTCACTTCTCCAGACTAAACAGCCCCAGCTCTCTCATTCTTTCTTCATAGCAGAGCTTATCATGTCCTGGGCAGCACATTCCAATGGCCAATCTCTCTTACTATGAAGAACTTCTTCCTAACATCCAGCCTAAACCTCCCCTGGCACAGCCTGAGACTGTGTCCTCTTGTTCCTGTGCTGGGTGCCTGGCAGAAGAGACCAACCTCCACCTGGCTACAACCTCCCTTCAGGGAGTTGGAGAGAGCAAGAAGGTCTCCCTGAGCCTCCTCTTCTCCAGGCTAAGCAACCCCAGCTCCCTCAGCCTCTCCTCACAGGGCTGTGCTCCAGACCCCTCCCCAGCCTCGTTGCCCTTCTCTGGACACGTTCTAACATCTCAACATCTTTCTTGAATTGAGGGGCCCAGAACTGGACACAGCACTCAAGGTGTGGCATGACCAGTGCTGAGTACAGGGCAGAGCAACTTCCCATGTTTCCTTAAACCTCTCTCGGCACAGCTTGAGACTGTCTCCATCATTTTTGCAAACATTCCCAGCCCAATCTCCCCTTGAACTCATGATCCACTTACAGCCTTATAGAATCATAGAATCAACAAGGCTGGAAAAGATCTCAAAGATCATCAAGTCCAACCTGGCACCCAACACCTCATGACTACTAAACCATGGCTCCAAGTGCCACATCCAATCCCTTTTTGAACACCTCTGGGGTCAGTGACTCCACCACCTCCCTGGGCAGCACATTCCAATGGCCAATTACTCTCTCTGGGAAGAACTTTCTCCTCACCTCCAGCCTAAACCTCCCCTGGCACAGCTTGAGACTGTGTCCTCTTGTTCTGCTGCAGGTTGCCTGGGAGAAGAGACCAACCCCCACCTGGCTACAACCTCCCTTCAGGTTTGCTCTGGTTCCCCTCACTCTGAACGCATCCTGCCCCACTCCCTCGGACTGTGGCCAGGCAGAGAGCACAGGGGGCAGGGAGAAGAGGAGGAGGGAGCAAGATTTCTGAAACAAATTGCTTTCAAGTTCTTGCTGCTGTTCTGCCCTTCCTAGCACCAGCCTGCAAGTCCAGCTGCAGAGCTCCCACTGTGCCTCCTCTTACTGCACGCCAGCAGCCGCCGTGCGTGGCAGACAGCAGCCCGAGGGAAGCAGCAGGGCACCGCCTCGCCACGAATTAAAGGCTTCAGACCACGCTCAGCTCTCAGAAACTCAGCCTAAACCTGCTCCCTGCAGTTCAGCAGGCATTATGCTGGATTGCCTGAGTTGTGGCTGAGAATTCAGCATCAGGCCTCTTTATTTTTCAAACATCATCTGGTTTCCCAGGCCGCAGTGGGGCAGGGGACAGCAGGAGTGGGAGGGAAAAGAATTGGGTTATAAGTAAAATGCGTTCCTCTTGCAACAGGTATGTCTGCAGGCCTGGGAGCTCTCCCAGAATTTTGCCTTCTCTGATGTGTCCACGTATCATAGAGTCATAAATTGTCAGGGTTGGAAGGGACCTCAAGGATCAGACAGTTCCAACCCCCCTGCCATGGGCAGGGACACCTCACACTACAGCAGGTTGCTCACAGCCACAGCCAGCCTGGCTGCAAACACCTCCAGGCAGGAGGCTGCCACCACCTCCCTGGGCAACTTGTCCCAGGCTCTCACTACCCTCCTGGGGAACAACTTCTTCCTAACATCCAATCTGAATCTATCCACTTCTAGTTTTGTTCCATGCCCCCAGTCCTATCACTCCCTGACACCCTCAAAAGTCCCTCCCCAGCTTTCTTGCAGCCCCCTTCAGATACTGCAAGGCCACAATTAGGTCTCTCTAGAGCCTCCTCTTCTCCAGACTGAACAACTCCAACTCTCTCAGTCTGTCCTCACAGCAGAGCAGCTCCAGCCCTCTGCTCATCCTCGTGGCCCTTCTCTGGACACCTTCCAGCACCTCCAAATCCTTCTTGTAATAGAGGCTCCCCAACTGGATGCAGTATTCCAGGTGGGGTCTCACCAGAGAGCAGAGCAGAGCAGAGGTATGAGGGTATAAATATTCCAGCCTGCCCACTAGAAGCTACTCTGCTTTGGAAGAAAGAAACTCTTCTGCCCCATTTTTTCCCCCACTTGCCTCTTTGTTCTGTATTCTCTGACATAATTTGAAGCTCTGGCAGAGAATTCCCTTGCAGCTGTTTCCAATTGCACTCTGGTGGTTAGCAAACCTGGCCGAGGCACAGAGGGGTTTAGTTTGTTGTCAATAAGGAGAAATATCCTAGGGAAGAGCTGGATTCTTCCTCATCAGAAAGGATCACAGAATGTTAGGGGCTGAAAGGGGCCTTGAAAGCTCACCCAGTCCAACCCCCCTGCCAGAGCAGGATCACCTATTGCAGGTCACACTGCAACACATCCAGGTGGCACTTGAGTATCTCCAGAGAGGGAGACTCCACAACCCCCCCGGGCAGCCTGTTCCATCCTGCAACTTGTGGCACATTGGGAAGTACCTACCCCCACCAAAAAGATTCACTTCTAACTACAAGTGCTTATCAAGGCTATTAAAAGGGGACTGTTCAGTCTTGTTTCTCATGTTAGATTTTGAATTTCCTCAATTCAGTGCAGGGAATAAAAAGTAAGAAGAGGAAAAGCAAGCAAAAGCATTTGCTCCCCAGTATCAAAATGAGACCATGCAATACAGCATGCCTGCTTCTGTCCCCTGCCCCCTCCCAGAGCCACCCTTTCTCCTTGGCATTGGAGCTGGCTGGAGCTACAGGAGGTCTGAGAGCTCTCCCCAGGTTATCTCCATGGCAAACTACAGGCCCTGACCACCAGCCCACTTCAGACCAGGCTCTAGATTCAAAATCCTGAGCAAGCATTCAGGATGGGAATGAAATGTCCTCTTCAACTCATCACTGTTTTCCACCCCCACCGGAAAGAATTTCTTCCTGATCCCCAGTCACAATCTCCCCTTTCCTAGCTCAAAGCCATTGCCCTTCATCCTACCACTACATGACCTTGTCAGACGTTCCTCCCCAGCTGCCCCCTCAGGTACGGGAAGGCTGCCCTAAGGTCTCCCTGGAGCCTTCTCTTCTCCAGGCTGAACAGCCCCAACTCTCTCAGCCTGTCCCCATAGGGGTGGTTCTCCAAGATCAAGAGCAGTGTGGCCAGCAGCAGGGAAGTCATTGTGCCCCTGTACTCACACTAGTCAGGCCACACCTTGAGTCCTGTGTCCAGTTCTGGGGCCCTCAATTTAAGAAGGACATTGAGACACTTGAAGGTGTCCAGAGAAGGGCAACAAGGCTGGGGAGACGCCTTGAGCACAGCCCTGTGAGGAGAGGCTGAGGGAGCTGGGGTTGCTTAGCCTGGAGAAGAGGAGGCTCAGGGAGACCTTCTTGCTCTCTCCAACTCCCTGAAGGGAGGTTGTAGCCTGGAGGGGGTTGGTCTCTTCTCCCTGGCAAGCAGCACCAGAACAAGAGGACACAGTCTCAGGCTGTGCCAGGGGAGGTTTAGGCTGGAGGTGAGGAGAAAGTTTTTCCCAGAGAGAGTTGTTAGGCATTGGAATGTGCTGCCCAGGGAGGTGGTGGAGTCCCAATCCCTGGAGGTGTTCAAGAGGGGATTGGATGTGGCACTTGGAGACATGGTTTAGTAGTCATGAGGTGTTGGGTGCCAGGTTGGACTTGATGATCTTCGAGGTCTTTTCCAACCTTGGTGATTCTCTGACCTTCATGGCCTCCTCTGGACCCTCTCCAACATTTCTATGTTCTTCTCAGGTTGGGGGCACCATAACTGGATGCAGTACCTCAACGTGGAGTGTCACAAGTGCAGACTAGATGGGGAGAATCACCTCTTGAAGTAATGGATTAGTTTACAGGACTCAGACGGATGTGTCATAGCAAAGGGTTCTCCCAACACAGTTCCTCCTATGCCTTCATAGAATGGCTTAGAGAGGAAGGGACCTTAATGATCATCTACTCCAACCTCCCCATATCTTCTTCCCAGCTGGTTATGTGGCAATGGTGAGTTTTCTTCCCTGGCAGCGACTGTGATGATCTCCTTGACACTCCTTTCTGTTGCTCCTCCAGGAGCTATTCTGGAGGCAGCAGTTACTCATTTCCAGTGTGCTCTGTTTATTTAGGGTACCTTTAAAAAGCCAAGCATAAAGATGCACCTGTGCTGCAGAGCTATGCTCTGAATTGCAGCTAAAGTAAATTAAAGCTAGGCAAGTAAATGAAATTTTTACTGGCTTTCCCACTGAAACCTGAGCTCAAGCAGATGAGAAAGGATTAAGCACAACCTAAAATTATTTCACAGCTAAACCTCACATTTAAGACAAAAATGGGAAACCCACATATGGGAGAGAGGAGAGAGGAAGTCAGACAGGAAAGAGAAGTCATTTCCTTCTACACAGTTCCTCAAAGTAATTTCAAATGGGAAAGGAATTTTCCAATCAGGTTATGAGCATCCCATTTCTAGTTTTGTTCCATCCCCCCCAGTCCTATCACTCCCTGACACCATCTAAAGTCCCTCCTCTGCTTTCTTGTAGCCCCCTTCAGATACTGCAAGGCCACAATAAGATCTTCTCAGAGCCTTCTCCTCTCCAGACCGAACAGCTCCAGCTTCCTCAGCCTGTCTCCATAGCAGAGCAGCTCCAGCCCTCTGCTCATCCTCGTGGCCCTTCTCTGGACACCTTCCAGCACCTCCAGATCCTTCCTGTAATAGAGATTCCAGAACTGGACACAGAGCTCCAGCTGTGGTCTCAGCAGAGTGGAGCAGAGGGGCAGAATCCCCTCCCTGGCCCTGCTGGCCACACTTCCCTTGCTGCAGCCCAGGCTCTGCTTGGCTCTCTGGGCTGCAAGTGCTCACTGCTGGCTCCTGTTGAGCTCCTCATCCACCAGCACCCCCTGGTCCTTTTCTTCAGGGCTGCTCTCAAGTCCAATAATCCCATTGGACAGATAACAGACATAAAAGTGAGTTGTGTACACTAACTTTCTATCTTCTTGCTTCCTTCACTCTAGCAGATACCAGCTCTGGCTTCTTCTGGCTTTGCTGACCTCGGCTGCACTGCTTTGTTGTGGCTATTAACTCTCTGCTCTTCTCTCACCTCTGTTGTGTACAGTGGGGAAGGGAGCAGGGAAGGAGAAGGTCTTAGTAGCCCCCTGGCTTTGTCCAGTGGGGTTCTTGTGCTGTTTGTAGGTTGTAAATACCTGTAAATATTGTATATTATCTATTTTGTACCTATTCATTGCATTCCATGGTTTAGGTTGCAGTTTTGCTTGTAAATACAGCTGCATTTGCTTTCTAACTGAGCTAGTCTGGAGATTTCATGTTGGGGGGGGGGAAAGTTTTCAACCCACCACAGTCACACATCAAGACTATTAGTAGAGCTTTCATGTCCCACACTGCAGAGGAGCCTGGAAGCATTGTCACAGGCTGGTCTCCCACATCCACCAACTCAGCTCTCACGCTTTGGCTCCAGGAGCAAGAGAGACAGCGTCTGATCAAGCTGGCAGCGCTGCAGCTGCAGCAGGAGGAGTTTTTTTCCTCAGCTGAAATGACTGCTGATCTCCATCCTCCCCTCATTTCCTTTGTCTGGCTTGCAAAAACGCAGCAGGCAGGAGGGGAGGAGGCCCGGCTCTTGGCTGAAGTGGCAGGAGCGAGCTGGTGCTGCATCAGGAAATGCCTGGCACAGGCAGCCAGAAATGTGGGGACTGGGAAAGCCAGACTCACCACAGCCAGCTATGAGATGAGATTCCTAGCTCTGCAGCTGCTCTCTTCTGTGTTTTTCGCCAAAAAAACCCCCACAAAACCAGATTGTGAAAGTAGAGTGCTGCAGAGGGGCAGGGCACTTGAGCCCCAGCACCAGAGAGACTGTGCTGTGCCCCAGCCATGCCTTGGGCCATCCACCCTGAGCAGATCGGGGCTGTTGTAGAAGATGTGAACAAAGAGGCATGGGGCAGGAGTGAAGATGTCTGAGCTGAAACAAAACAGCAAACCTGAAGTGACTGACCCCCAGCCAAGTCACAGAAAGATAGAATCATAGAATCAATAAGGTTGGAAAAGACCTCAAAGATCATCAAGCCCAACCTGTCATCCAGCACCTCATGACTACTAAACCATGGCTTCAAGTGCCACGTCCAATTCCTTTTTGAACACCTCCAGGGATGGGGACTCCACCACCTCCCTGGGCAGCACATTCCAATGGCCAACCACTCTCTCTGGGAAGAACTTTCTCCTCACCTCCAGGTTCCCCTGGACAGCTGATTGTCCTTGGGAGATTGCTTGGGAGAAGAGACCAACCCCCTCCAGGCTACAACCTCCCTTCAGGGAGTTGTAGAGAGCAAGAAGGTCTCCCCTGAGCCTCCTCTTCTCCAGGCTAAGCAACCCCAGCTCCCTCAGCCTCTCCTCACAGGGCTGTGCTCCAGACCCCTCCCCACCCTTGTTGCCCTTCTCTGGACACCTTCAAGAGTCTCAATGTCCTACTTAAACTGAGGGGCCCAGAACTGGACACAGTAAGATGAGCTGGCTGGAGCTGGTTTCAAGGTGATTAAAACCCCAGCTTGTTGAGAGTCTAATGAAAGCAACACGAGTTCTCAAAAGCATTTGGCTGGCTTTGGCTGCTGCTGTCATCTTGACTCAGTGAGAAACAGATTAATGTGAGAAAAATATCTGATCAGTTGGAGCAAATCAGTCTGTTAAAATTGGTGCTCATCCTCATGTGAGTGCAGCTCTGTGCAGGAGTGTGTAGAGGAGCAGAGCCTGAGAGGCTCTGACCCTGCCAACAGGCTCACACAGACTGCAGTTTGCTACGGTGAACAATCCCACTTGGCAAGAGGAAAAACCTCACTGTGGTATTGGAGAAGCCTAGCAGCTGGCAGGGTCAGAAGCTTACACCCATTGTTTTCTACAACAAAGTGTACTTTTGACACTAAGGGAACCACAGAACCATGGAATTGTTTTGGTTGGAAGAGATCTACAAGATCATCAAGTCCAACCTGTCACCCAACACCTCATGACTAACTAAACCATGGTTCCAAGTGCCACATCCAATCCAATCCCCTCTTGAACACCTCCAGGGACAGGGACTCCACCACCTCATAGAATCATAGTTGGAAAGGACCTCAAAGATCACAGAATCACCTATATTGAAAGAGACCTCAAAGATCATCAAGTCCAACTTGTCACCACAGACCTCATGACTAAACCATGGCACCAAGTGCCACATCCAATCCCCTCTTGAACACCTCCAGGGATGGGGACTCCACCACCTCCCTGGGCAGCACATTCCAGTGGGCAATTACTCTCTCAGGGAAGAACTTTCTCCTCACCTCCAACCTAAACCTCCCCTGGTACAGCTTGAGACTGTGTCCTCTTGTTCTGGTGCTGCTTGCCTGGGAGAAGAGACCAACTCTCTCCTGGCTACAACCTCCCTTCAGGTAGTTGTAGAGAGCAAGAAGGTCTCCCCTGAGCCTCCTCTTCTCCAGGCTAAGCAACCCCAGCTCCCTCAGCCTCACCTCACAGGGCTGTGCTCCAGGCCCCTCCCCAGCCTCGTTGCCCTTCTCTGGACACCTTCAAGTCTCTCAATGTCCTTCTTAAATGGAGGAGCCCAGAACTGGACACAGGACTCAAGGTGTGCCCTAAGCAGTGCTGAGCACAGGGCACAATGACTTCCCTGCTCCTGCTGGCCACACTCTTCCTGCTGCAGGCCAGGATGCCATTGGCCTTCTTGGCCACCTGGGAAATCTGCAGCTAATTTTAACGGCATAACCTAAAACTTCCACGATGTCTTTCTCTGGGCACACTCCAGCACCTCAATGTCCTTCTTGGATTGAGGGCCTAAAACCAGAACCCAGGACACAAGCTGTAGCCTCACCAGTGCTGAGCACAGGAGCACGATCCCTCCCCTACTCTGCTGATCACATTGTCCCTGATACAGGGCTCTTATTTACTCAGGTGTAGGAAACACCAAATCAAACACAACCATCTAAGTTTTCTGGGTGTCTGGTCACATTCAAAAGTTTATCTAACTACAGCAGACCTCAGGTTAGCCTCACCCCCCAACACTGCTTTCTGCTACTTGGATAACTAATAAGATCAACAGCAGGTGACACTGCATGTGACAATGGCTCTGGGGAGAAAACTCTCTAGCCTACCTGGAGCTGGACTGAAATCTCTCATTAATTTCACAAGGATCATCAGAGAGCATCTGTGAGGTAGCACTAGCTTGTGGATAACAACCCCACCTGCCAGCAGAAGCCTTCCCTCCAGCATCACTCATTCCCTAAGAAATACAATGCCACATTCCTCCTCCTTGCCTGGGATCATGGAAGCCAAATGCTGTGAATTCAAAAGCAGTGTCATAGGCAACCTGAGGATCTCTCCAATGCCCTTCTGAGCCAGTGCATATCAGGTCAGCAGCTTGTGGCTCCTCCCAGCCCATTTGGCCACCTCAATAAGCAGCATGCTGGCAACAGGGTAACAAGACCTTCTCTGACAGTAACTGGCTCCCTGTGGAGACCCCGTTTTACCCTGGCATAGCAAAGTCAGGCTTCAGTGCAAGTGAGGCCTAGAGCAGGCAAGAAGCAGCAGCCACACTTGCAGTGTAGAGCTTTTTGAAGCCGATGAGTTTCATCACAGAATCACAGACCCCTAAGGTCCTTAGGTCCAACCATCAACCCAACACCACCATGGCCACTAAACCATGTCCCCAGCAGAGAATTGTTTGGGTTGGAAAAGACCTCTAAGATCAGAGCCCAACCACCCACCTAACACCACCATGGCCATCAAACCACGTCACCAAGTGCCATGGCCACAGGTTTCTTGAACACCTCCAGGGGTGGGGACTCCACCACCTCCCTGGGCAGCCTCTTCCAATCCCTGACCACTCTTGCAGCGAAGAAATTGTTCCTAATCTCCAACCTGAGCCTCCCCTGGCACAATTTCAGGCCATTTCCTCTTGTTCTCTTGTTCCTTAGGAGAAATCCCCAACCCCCACCTCACTGCAGCCTCCTTTCAGGGAGCTGTAGAGAACAATGAGGTCCCTCTTCAGCCTCCTCTTCTCCAGACTAACCATCCCCCAGTTCTCTAAGCTGCTCCTCACCAGCCCTGCTCTCCAGACCCTTCCCCAGCTTTGTTACTGTTCTCTAGACACAGTCCAGCAATTCATGCTCCAGTTTTAGCAGACCTTTGCAAGAGGTGGTCTGTGTGGCTTTGGCACCCAAACCTTTCATTTTCAGATGGGGGGGTTGAGTGAGAGAAGACATTTGGGAAGAAACTGGCTGAAAGATCTTTGCATATCCTTGGAAGCTTCACAAAATCTTCACTGAACTGCCTGGTTTCTGCTCTTAGAATCACAGAATGGCTTAGCTTGGAAGGGACCCTAGAAATGATCTACTCCAACCCCCTGCAATGGGCAGGGACAACTCCCACCAGCCCAGGTTGCTCAAGGCCTCATCCAACCTGGCCTTGAACACCCCCAGGTAGAAGGCGTCCATGACCTCCCTGGCAACCTATTCCAGAGTCTCACCAGCCTCATACTGAAGATCTTCTTCCTCAGCTCCAGTCTCACCCTGCTCTCCTTCAGCTTCAAGCCATTCCCCCTTGTCCTGTCTCTAGACACCCTCATGAAAAGTCCCTCTGCAGCATTTCTGTAGGATCCCTTCAGGTGTTGGAAGGCAGCTCTAAGGTCCCCATGGAGTCTTCTCTTCTCCAAGCTGAACAACCCCAGCTCCCTCAGCCTGTCCTCATAGCAGAGGTAGGATTCCCTGGAATTTTCCAGCACAAATTCTCAGAGCATGGATTTTGATCCATTGTACTTATAGTTGAGATTTAAAAAGAAGAAAAAAAAAACCAAGCCACCAAACCCAAGCAGAAATAAAAGATCTTGCTGTTACAATCAGCTTATTCCAATACTTCAGTAGTCTACCCACTTTGCAAATTCATGTAGTGAACACTGCATAAACATTTTCTAGCATTTAGCCTGGAGAAGAGGAGGCTCAGGGGAGACCTTCTTGCTCTCTACAACTCCCTGAAGGGAGGTTGTAGCCAGGCAGAGGTTGGCCTCTTCTCCCAGGCACCCAGCAGCAGAACAAGAGGACACAGTCTCAGGCTGTGCCAGGGGAGGTTTAGACTGGAGGTTAGGGAGAAGTTCTTCCCAGAGAGAGTAATTGGCCATTGGAATGTGCTGCCCAGGGAGGTGGTGGAGTCACCATCGTGGGAGGTGTTTAGGAGGAGACTTGATTGACCAGGGTGCTTGGTGCCATAGTTGATTAGGTGGTGTTGGATGATCGGTTGGACACAATGACCTTGAAGGTCTCTTCCACCCTAGTCTGGTCTATTCTATTCTATTCTATTCTATTCTATTCTATTCTATTCTATTCTATTCTATTCTATTCTATTCTATTCTATTCTATTCTACATGAAAGACCTTATACTTGAGACTGTGTCTCTCCAACTTGAGTTGGAGAGAACAAGAAGGTCTTCCCTGAGCCTCCTCTTCTGCAGGCTAAGCAACCCCAGCTCCCTCAGCCTCTCCTCATAGGGCTGTGCTCCAGACCCCTCACCAACTTTGTTGCCCTTCTCTGGACACCTTCCAGCAAGTCAACCTCCTTCCTAAACTGAGGGGCCCAGAACTGGACAGAGGACTCAAGGTGTGGCCTAACCAGTGCTGAGTACAGGGGCAGAATCACCTCCTTGCTCCTGCTGGCCACACTGTTCCTGATGCAGGCCAGGGTGCCATTGGCCCTCTTGGCTGCCTGGGCACACTGCAGGCTCATGTTCAGCCTACCATCAACCAGTACCCCCAGGTCCCTCTCTGCCTGGCTGCTCTCCAGCCACTCTGACCCCAGCCTGTAGCACTGCTGTGCCAGGGGAGGTTTAGACTGGAGGTTAGGAATAAATTCTTCATCGAGAGACTGATTGCCCATTGGAATGTGCTGCCCAGGAGGTGGTGGAGTCACCATCACTGGAGGTGTTTAATGAGGAGACTTGATGGGGTGCTTGGTGCCATGGGTTAGTTGATCAGATGGTGTTGGACGCGATGATCTTGAAGGTCTCTTCAACCTGGTTTATTCTATTCTATTCTATTCTATTCTATTCTATTCTATTCTATTCTATTCTATTCTATTCTATTCTATTCTATTCTATTCTATTCTATTCTATTCTATTCTACTTCTATTCTATTCTATTCTATTCTATTCTATTCTACTCTATTCTATTTTACTCCTATTCTATTCTATTCTATTCTACTCTATTCTATTTTACTCTATTCTATTCTATTCTATTCTATTCTATTCTATTCTATTGTATTCTATTCTACTCTATTCTATTCCATTCCATCCCATCCCATCCCATCCCATCCCATCCCATCCCATCCCATCCCATCCCATCCCATCCCATCCCATCCCATTCCATCCCATCCCATCCCATCCCATCCCATCCCATCCCATCCCATTCCATCCCATCCCATCCCATTCCATTCCATCCCATCCCATTCCATTCCATTCCATTCCATTCCATTCCATTCCATTCCATTCCAATTCCATTCCAAAGCCTTAGAATCCCAGTTACAAAGTTCCCTCTCTTGTTTCAGCCAACCTGGTCTGAAACCTTCCTATAGTAAGAGGAAGAAAGCAGAGGCAGTCAAACAGTCTGCTGATAAAAAGTGCCACTCCTGGTAGAATTTTCTGGGTTTCAATAGCCCTCAGCACACTTCTCTCACAAACTTTGGCATATTCTTTACAGCAATTTCATAATGCAGCCATGTAAAACTTCTATATTAAGCCCTGGATTCAAGCAGGTATTCATTTTTTTGGGGTGACTTTACAGGTACAATTGGTACATTGCTCCCAGCAGACTGGCAAGACAGCATACAGGAATTATCTCATTTAACTGTAGATCAATGCCATGCCTGCAACTATAAAATTGTAGGCAAATTGTACAGTAACTACAAGGTTATTATCAATCACTTTTAGCTCTGCAGTGGCACAGGAGAGAGGACAGATACTGTAATAGGCTCTCTGCTGAATAGATGGCATTAATAGACCCTGTTTTCTTCCAGAGCCTTGCACATCACTTGCCCTTGATGGCTACTTTAGTCTTGCTAGTGCTAAAAGCAGGGAAATCATAGAATAGTTTCAGCTGGAAAAGGCCTCTAAGATCATCAAGTCCAACCTTCTACCCAACACCTCCATGACCACCAGACCATGTCCTGAAGTACACAGAATCACAGAATCACCAAGGCTGGAAGACACGTCGAAGATCATCAAGTCCAACCTGTCACCACAGACCTCATGACTAGACCATGGCACCAAGTGCCACATCCAATCCCCTCTTGAACACCTCCAATGATGGTGACTCCACCACCTCCCTGGGCAGCACATGCCAATGGCGAATGACTCTCTCGGTGAAGAACTTTCTCCTCACCTCCAGCCTAAACTTCCCCTGGTGCAGCTGGAGACTGTGTCCTCTTGTTCTGGTGCTGGTTGCTAGAGAGAAGAGGCCAACCCTTCCTGGCTACAACCACCTTTCAGGTAGTTGTAGAGAGCAATGAGGTCTCCCCTGAGCCTCCTCTTCTCCAGGCTAAGCAACCCTAGCTCCTTCAGCCTCTCCTCAGATGACCTGCTCTCTAGCTTCATTGCCCTAGTTAGTAGCATCAACCCAGGTTCAAGAAAGCACATCAGGATCAGGGAGGCTTTTCTCAATGACAGAAAGATTTCTTTAGTTACTGTGTTAGAAACTTATCACATGGGCATTTAATCAAATCAGCAGCAGCTTTCTCCTTTCACTTGGTAACCATCAGGTCACAGCTCTAAATAAAAGACACAAGCCTTAGTGAATTTTCAGTGTAGGCTGATGTTTCTTTCATAGAATCATAGAATCAATAAGTTTGGAAGAGACCTCAAGGATCATCAAGTCCAACCTGTCACCACAGACCTCATGACTAAACCATGGCACCAAGTGCCACCTCCAATCCCCTCTTGAACCCCTCCAGGTGACTCCACCACCTCCCTGGGCAGCCCATTTGACACAGTATTTTTTGCTAGTTTGATCTAGGGTTTCTCTTTTCATTTCTTCCCCCCCAACAACAACAGAAAAATAAACTGCAGAGAAAAACTCCTGCTTAGAGATTTATTTCAGGACAAAACAGGTTTGCCAGCCAAGAAACCTAGCCACCAACCTGCTGAGTGACTGCAGGCAAGTCATCTGCTGTCTCTCCCCTCTGCCATGCCTCCTCCATCTATTTAGAGCAGAAGGATGTCTGCTGGGACTGGCACTCACTGCATGTTTCTGCAGGGCTCAGAGACCCCAAGACCTCCCCTCCACATGGGCCTGTGGGTGATACAATGACTGCAAACATCTGTGCAAGGGATATTTACCACCACCCCATTTCCCAATGGCATTTCATTGCAGCCAAATATCCCACTCTTATTTTCCAGTGATTGGCCAAAGCAAGTCCCCAGGTGTGAGGAGCCCTCCAGCTGCCTAGAAACTGAAGCTCCAGACAGCTGCAATAGTTGTAAATACCTCCCCAGGATCTTTAGAGCCAGCAGTAGTCTTTTGTTCTCATCTCTTTGTATTACCCCTCTACAGTCATCTTGTACAGCCAATACTAACATGAAAAATGTGGATAAAAGAATACAATTCCAGCTTGCCTTAGCTCATTTTTCATGACATAACAAAGAGAAGCACACACACACACACAAATCTCGAGTGTTGTGTCCAGTGCTGGGCTGCCCAGTTCAAGAGAGACAGAAGTACACTAGAGAGAGTCCAATGGAGGCTAGGAGGATCATGGTATCATAGTATCAGTCAGGGTTGGAAGGGACCACAAGGATCATCTAGTTCCAACCCCCCTGCCATGGGCAGGGACACCCCACACTACTAGATCAGGCTGGCCAGAGCCTCATCCAGCCTGGGCTTAAACACCTCCAGGGATAGGGCCTCAACCACCTCCCTGGACAACCCATTCCAGGGCTTCACCACTCTCATGGGGAAGAACTTCCTCCTCACCTCCAGCCTGAATCTCCCCACCTCCAGCTTCTGGAACATCTCTGTGATGGGGAAAGGCTGAGAGCCCTGGGCTGGTTAGTATGGAGAATAGAATAGAATAGAATAGAATAGAATAGAATAGAATAGAATAGAATAGAATAGAATAGAATAGAATAGAATAGAATAGAATAGAATAGAATAGACCAGACCAGGTTGGAAGAGACCTTCAAGATCATTGTGCCCAACTATCATCCAACACCACCTAATCAATTAAACCATGGCACCAAGCACCCTATCAAGGCTCCTCCTGAACACCTCCAATGATGGCGACTCCACCACCTCCCTGGGCAGCACATTCTCATTTAAAAACACCTCTTTAATCAAGGGCTGGGCAGGCCCAGAGAGCACAAGCAAACCTTCCACTGAAAGAAAGAAAAGTTGTAGGTGCTGCCAACCCCCACCGCACTCCAACCTCTTTTCAGGCAGCTGTAGAATAGAATAGAATAGAATAGAATAGAATAGAATAGAATAGAATAGAATAGAATAGAATAGAATAGAATAGAATAGAATAGAATAGAATAGAATGAAATTGAATTGAATTGAATTAACCAGGCTGGAAGAGACCTTTGAGATCATCAAGTCCAACCTATCACCCAGCACCATCTAATCAACTAAACCATGGCACCAAGCACCCCATCCAGTCTCTTCCTAAACACTTCTAGTGATGGTGACTCCACCACCTCCCTGGGCAGCACATTCCAATGGCCAATCTCTCTTTCTATGGAGAACTTCTTCCTAATATCCAACCTAAACCTCCCCTGGCACAGGTTGAGACTGTGTCCTCTTGTTCTGGTGCTGGGTGCCTGGGAGAAGAGACCAACCCCCACCTGGCTACAACCTCCCTTCAGGTAGATGTAGTGAGCAATAATGTCACCCCTGATGTCTCCTCTTCTCCAGGCTAAGCAACCCCAGCTCCCTCAGCCTCTCCTCACAGGGCTGTGCTCCAGACCCCTCCCCAGCTTTGTTGCCCTTCTCTGGACACCTTCCAGCATCTCAACATCTCTCCTAAACTGAGGGGCCCAGAACTGGACCCTGAGAAGGCTCAGAGGGGACCTTATTATTGTTTATAAATATCTGAAGGGTGGCTGTCAAGAAGGAGGGGCCAGGCTCATTGCAGTGGTGTCCTGGGATAGGATGAGGGGCAATGGATACACACTGGAGGTTCCACCTCACGATGAGGGAAGCCACCTTTGGTGCGAGGGTGCTGGAGCTCTGGAGCAGGCTGCCTAGAGAGGTTGTGGAGTCTCCTTCTCTGGAGGCTTTCAAGACCCATCTGAATGCATTGCTGTGTGACCTGCCCTAGGTGGCCCTGCTTTGGCAGGGGGGTTGACCTCTGTTTGCAGGGCTCCCTTTCAAGCCCTACCGTTCTGTGGTTCTTTGAATACTGAATGCCGGCAACCTTCCAAATGAAGCAGAGGTCTGAGGCCAGAAAGCTGCCACTAAGCAACGGTTAAGGCTGCAAAGATGAGTTGATTTAAATGTAGTCTGCCAATGAAGAAAATGTTTTCATCTCTCTGGATACTGTTGAAAGAATCTCCTCCAGCAACTGCCTTGTCTAGCATCAAAAACACAGCGTCCTTGCAGAGCTGTGTTCAGCTGAACCTTCATGGATTAAAGCTTCTGAGAAAAGGTAAAACTGCTTCCCCAAGACAAAGAGTTGCCTTTTGTACAGGGTTCACTGTATATTCTGGTCACCATGACAATCAGTACCAGCCAGCTCGTGGTGTCATCTGAGTCGCCAGAGGGACCTGACTTCCGTGAAATCAAAGCAGAATGCAGCACGCTGTACTCCACAGGGCTGTAAGGCAGCTGAGCACTGGTGAATAGCAAGATGAAATGGCAGGCACAGAATCAAACACTAGTAAGCAAGAGAATAGAATAGAATAGAATAGAATAGAATAGAATAGAATAGAATAGGATAGGATAGGATAGGATAGGATAGGATAGGATAGGATAGGATAGGATAGGATAGGATAGGATAGGATAGGATAGGATAGGATAATAGAATAATAGACTAGACTATACTAGACTAGACTAGACTAGAATAGAATAAACCAGGTTGGAAAAGACCTTTGAGATCATCAAGTCCAACCTATCATCCAACACCATCTAATCAACTAAACCACTGCACCAAGTGCCACATCCAGTCTTCTCTTAAGCACCTCCAGTGATGGTGCCTCCACCACCTCCCTGGGCAGCACATTCCAGTGGCCAATCTCTCTTGCTGGGAAGAGCTTCTTCTTAGCATCTAGCCTAAACCTCCCTGGCACAGCTTGAGACTGTGTCCTCTTGTTCTGGTGCCGGGTGCCTGGGAGAAGAGACCAACCCCCACCTGGCTACAACCTCCCTTCAGGGAGCTGGAGAGAGCAAGAAGGTCTCCTCTGAGCCTCCTCTTCTCCAGGGTAAGCAACCCCAGCTCCCTCAGCCTCTCCCTGTAGGACTTGTGCTCCAAACCTCTCATAGCTTCTCCCACTGCCCATAATCTCTTTACAGGACATATAAGCTTCTCATTCCTGTTATATCAACTATCACACCACCTTTCATCTTGGTACAGCAGCCTGCAGCCTTTTCCCCCCCCAGCCATCATAGAAACAGAATGGTAGGCTTGGAAGGGATCTCTGGAGATGTGGTCCAACCCCACTGCCAAAGCAGGATCACCAAGGGCAGGTCACCCAGGAGCACATCCTGATAGGTCTTGAAACTCTCCAGAGAAGGAGACTCCACAACCTCTCTGGGCAGCCTGCTCCAGGGTTCCAGCACCCTCACACCAAAGACGTTTTTTTCATGTTAAGGGGAACCTTCTGGGTTCTAGTTTCTGTCCATTGCCCTTCATCCCACCACAGGACACCACTGAAAAGAGCCTGGCCCCTCCTTCTTGACACTCACCCTTCAGATAAGATCTCAGCCCTCTTCTCCAGGCTAAACAACCCCAGGTCTCTCAGCCTATCTTCATCAGACAGACATTCCAGTCCCTTCAGCATCCTCCTAGCCTCCATTGGACTCTCTCTAGTATATCCCTCTCCCTCTTGAACTGAGGAGCCCAGAACTGGACACAATGCTCCAGATGTGGTCTCACCAGTGCAGAGTAGAAGGGGAGGAGAACCTTCCTTGACATTCTGGCCACGCTCTTCTCAGTGCACTGCAGGATACCATTGGCCTTCTTGGCCACAAGGGCACATTGCTGTGCCATGGATAACAGAGTGGCTTGAGCTGGAAGGGACCTTAAAGATCATCTAGTTCTAATGCCCCTGCCAGGGCCAGGGACACCTTCCACTAGATCAGGTTGCACAAAGCCTCATCCAGCCCAACCTGAAACACTTCAAGCTCCTCCAGCAAGTATCTTCTTTGCTGTTTGCACACAAGGCAGCCCTCTCCTGTTCATCAGTATTGCCATACACACAAGGCTGTCCTGCTGACTCCACATGCATTTTGTCACAAGGACAGGCTAATGTGCAAGAATGGCAGCATCAGATCTTGACCAGAGCTATACAATACAATACAATACAACACAATACAATACACCAGGTTGGAAGAGACCTTCAAGCTCATCGCGTCCAACCCATCAACCAATCCAACCCACCTAAACAACTAACCCATGGCACCAAGCACCCCAGCAAGTCTCCTCCTGAACACCTCCAATGAAGGTGACTCCACCACCTTCACGGGTAGCCCATTCCAATGGGCAATCACTCTCTCTGTGTAGAACTTCTTCCTAACATCCAGCCTAAACCTGCCCTGGCGCAGCCTGAGACTGTGTCCTCTTGTTCTGCTGCTGGGTGCCTGGGAGAAGAGACCAACCTCTGCCTGGCTACAACCTCCCTTCAGGGAGTTGGAGAGAGCAATAAGGTCACCCCTCAGTCTCCTCTTCTCCAGGCTAAGCAACCCCAGCTCCCTCAGCCTCTCCTCACAGGGCTGTGTTCCAAACCCCTCACCAACTTTGCTGCCCTTCTCTGGACACCTTCCAGCAAGTCAACCTCCTTCCTAAACTGAGGGGCCCAGAACTGGACAGAGGACTCAAGGTGTGGCCTAACCAATGCAGCGTACAGGGGCAGAATGACCTCCCTGCTCCTGCTGGCCACACTGTTCCTGATGCAGGCCAGGATGCCATTGGCCTTGCAGCAGCATGCCTCAGGTACCACTGAGGCAAATACTCCAGCAATTGATGCTGACAAGAAAACTGACCACTGAAACCAGCCCACAGCCTGTATGAAATCACTGACATGAGACTCAAAAAGTAGCAGCATGTCAGCTGGCTTCATTGAGGCTGTTCAGTCTGGAGAAGAGAAGGCTCTGAAGAGACCTTCTTGTGGCCTTCCAGTATCTGAAGGGGGCTACAAGAAAGCTGGGGAAGGACTTCTGAGAGTGTCAGAGAGTGATAGGACAGGGCGGGGAGTGAAACAAAACCAGAAGTGGGGAGATTGAGATTGGCTGTGAGGAAGAAGTTGTTGCCCATGAGGGAGGTGAGAGCCTGGCACAGGTCACCCAGGGAGGTGGTGGCAGCCTCCTGCCTGGAGGTGTTTGCAGCCAGGCTGGCTGTGGCTGTGAGCAACCTGCTGTAGTGTGAGGTGTCCCTGCCCATGGCAGGGGGTTGGAACTGGCTGAGCCTTGAGGTCCCTTCCAACCCTGAACAACTCTATGAATCTGTGATTCACTGCACAGTTCCTCTGAAATAAAATGTCCCATTAATGGTTACGTGTCCAGTGTGCAGGTGAGACTGTCATCAAATCCATCACTACCCAGCCAAAAAACCCTAGGGTGAAATCCTATGCCATGCAACAGAAAACTTACAGCTGAGAAAGACGGAGCTTTGATGGCCTAAAACAGTCTCAGCAGCCAAATTGCAGCCGCCCCAGGAGCTATAGCTGACATCAACCACTTTTATACCCTACTACCTCGTTTTTTAACCAAGGCCCTTCAGAACAGAGGGAACATAGCACAAGCCCTATGAGGACACACTGAGGGAGCTGGGGGTCTTTAGCCTGGGGAAGAGGAGGCTCAGGGGAGACCTTGTTGCTGACTGCAACTACCTGAAGGCAGGCTGTAGCCAGGTGGGGGTTGATCTCTTCTCCCAGGCAACCAGCACCAGAACAAGAGGACACAGTCTCAAGCTGTGCCAGGGGAAGTTTAGGCTGGAGGTGAGGAAGAAATTCTTCCCAGCAAGAGAGATTGGCCATTGGAATGTGCTGCTCAGGGAGGTGGTGGAGTCCCCATCACTGGAGGTGTTTAGGAAGAGACTGGATGGGGTGCTTGGTGCCATGGTTTAGTTGATTAGATGGTGTTGGGTGATAGCTTGGACTCAATGATCTCTGAGATCTTTTCCAACCTGCTTAATTCTGTATCCTGTATTGCCATGAAGTCCATGAGCTACTGCCCAAGGACGTGTTTATTTCAGTAGTGAGAAGAGGGCAGGCTCAGCAGAGGAGAGATGGAAAGGAGAGCACAAAAATTGGGGTAGTGAAGAGGAGCTGCTCCAAATTAACTCATTGCATCTGTCTGAAGTCATCCAAGAAGAGATAATTTTACCCAAGAGCAAGCCTTCCAAATGGCAATTCATTTCCTGGAGATAATTTAATGGCACACCACTCCTTCAGCGCCTGGTGCTTTACATACAAATAAAAATGGCAAGTCCTTGCACTTCAGTCTTGTCATCTAAATTAGACTTTGGAGACTAAGTCCTCTGTGGGCATAAATTCGCATAGCTCCACTACTGCTGGAGGAATTATTTATGCAACAGAAAGGGAAATAGTGTTGTGTGGGGGGAAAGACATTTTTTGACCGTAAAACACCAACGCGGCCCTGATTGGTTTCATCTAAATTCTTAATCCTCTTGGGCATCTCCAGTGACTCAGAGATTTGACAACGTTTGTGGATCTGAAGAATCCACACAGTGATGCCTAAAGTGATGGGAGCAGGCCTTTCAGCTCTCAGGAAGAGGAAACACAGGCATGAGCCGTGCAGAACAAGGGAACTCTTAGCGCTAAGGCTTCCAGGCTGCTCACATAAAACTCTGGCTTTAAAAGGGCCACGAATGCCAGCAGGGAAATTGGTCATAAAAGTGAGATTTATGCTCACATTTAAAGCACACAAAAAAATTCCTTGCCTATTAATGATTGTCAGAGCCAGTGCATTCTCTGAGCTTGCAGCTCCCTCGGTGGAGAGCTTAAATTCTTCTCGAGGAGAAGCAAGGAGCGGCAGAGTAGGCATGAGCACACTCCTCGTGCCATGGGTATGTGCAATGAGGACCCACACATGGGATGCAATCTCCTGCCTGAATGCACAAAAGAATCACAGAATCATAGAATCAATAAGGTTGGAAAAGACCTCAAAGGGTGGTAAAACATTAATTTCTTTTGCTGTAAAGGAATTCGAAGCCCTGTCAGGGAAAAGAAAACTATTCAAGTGGTGCCAGTGACAGCCAGAAGGAATTGTGCCTCGAAACACTTAGAGAAGAGAATCTGACATGTTCTGCATTGTGAGCACCAGAACAAGAGGACACAGTCTCAAGCTGTGCCAGGGGAAGTTTAGGCTGGAGGTGAGGAGAAAGTGCTTCACTGAGAGAGTGACCATCAGTGTGTCACTGAAACAGCCCAGTTGTCCTCCCTCTGTTTGAAGGGATCATAACCGGCTGCAATAAAGTGCCAGTGCCTTGGCTCCAAGGCAATGCTGAATGTAGCCCTGTCATTAAGTCTGGTGATCATAGCATCATAGAATCAACCAGGCTGGAAAAGACCTCAGAGATCATCCAGTCCAACCTAGTATTTAATACCTAACACCTCCTGACAACTAAACCACAGCTCCAAGTGCCACATCCAAGCCTCTCTTGAACACCTCCAGGGATGGGGACTCCACCACCTCCCTGGGCAGCCTGTTCCGAGCCCTTGACCACTCTTGCAATAAAGAAATTTGTCCAAATTCCCACCCTAACCCTCCCCTGGCACAATTTCAGGCCATTCCCACTCCTTCTGTCACCTGATACTAGGGAGAAAAGACCAACCCCCACCTCCCTGCAATGTCCTTTCAGGGAGCTGTAGAGAAGAGTGAGGTTTCCCCTCAGCCTCCTCTTCTCCAGACTAAACAACCCCAACTCATTAAGCTTTAGGCAAGGGTGCCCATGAGGGTGTGGTGCTTTGTAAACCACAATTCTCTATGAATCATAGACTCAGTCAGGGTTGGAAGGGACCACAAGGATCATCTAGTTCCAACCCCCCTGCTATGGGCAGGGACACCCCACACTCCATCAGGCTGGCCAGAGCCTCGTCCAGCCTGGTCTTAAACACCTCCAGGGATGGGGCCTCAACCACCTCCCTGGACAACCCATTCCAGGGCTTCACCAGATGAAAGAGAAATGTTAGTGAAATAACTGGCAGGAAGTAACATGAAAGACAAAGAGATTTCCTTTCTAGCACATCTTAATGAAAATATGGGCCCTGTGTGATTAGTAGCTGGGGAGGCATTCATTACATCCCAAAGCACAAGAAAGAAACTCAGGGGCACAAACAGTTCTGCAGACCATTTCTTTTATCTGCCATTGAAAATTATCTAGGACAGAAGTTTAGTGCAGTGAGATGCTTCTGTAATAGGCATGAATCAAATGCAGTGATAATCTTCAAACAGAAAAAGGAAAGCTCAAAAATGTGCCTCAGTCATGCTACATTTGCTAACATCCAGGGAGGGAGAGGGAGGAAAGGACCTCTTCAGTTATACAGCCTGGTATGTGTGGGGCAAAATGACAGCACATTGTTACACAGAATGGGATGGGATGGGTTGGACCTCTAAAAATCATCCAGTTCCAGCCCCCAGCTGGCCAACTGCTGGACACAGCTGTAGCAGCAGCGATTGAAACCATCGAACCATAGAATGGTTTTGGTTGGAAAGGTCATAGAATCATAGAGTCAATAAGGTTGGAGAAGTCCTCAGAGATCATCAAGTCCAACCTGTCACCCAACACCTCATGACTACTAAACCATGGCTCCAAATGCCACGTCCAATCCCACCTTGAACACCTCCAGGCATGGTGACTCCACCACCTCCCTGGGCAGCACATTCCAATGGCCAACAACTCTCTCAGGGAAGAACTTTCTCCTCACCTCCAGCCTAAACTTCCCCTGGTGCAGCTTGAGACTGTGTCCTCTTGTTCTGGTGCTGCTTGCCTGGGAGAAGAGACCAACCCCTTCCTGGCTATGACCACCTTTCAAGTAGTTTAAGGTAGTTCCAACCTCCCCATCATGGGCATGGACACCTCCCACCAGCCCAGGTTGCTCAAGGCCTCATCCAACCTATCCTTGAGCACCTCCAGAGAGGGGCCATCCACAACCTCCCTGGGCAACCTGTGCCAGTGTCTCCCCACCCTCACTCATGAATTTCTTCCTAATCTCCAGTCCCAATCTCCCCTCTTCCAGCTCAAAACCGTTGTCCCTCATCCTGGCACTCCCAGCCCTTGTCACATATCCCTCCCCAGCTCTTCTGGAGCCCCTTCAGGTACTGGAAGGCTGCTCTAAGGTCTCCCTGGAGCCTTCTCTTCTCCAGGCTGAACAGACCTGATTCTCCCAGCCTGTCCCCACAGGGGAGGTGCTCCATCCCTCTGATCAGCTCTGTGTATGTACTACTGAGGAATGGAAAACCATATGACATGGATGCTCTCTTTCCCCTGAAACTGAAGCTGAACAAACACACTGACACGGGCAACGTCTCAGGGTAGAGGAATCAAAATGAACAGCCAGAGCACAAGCCATAGATTTTGATTCCTCTATACTGAACCATTGCCCACATCAATGTGGCTCTTCAGCTTCCATTGACCTTTCTTCCAAAGCAAAGGGATTTCTGCAGATGTAAATTCATGTAATTAAAGTGTTCTTTGTCACAGCAAAAGGTGCTGAAAGCTTACTGGATTTGTTGCTGCTTTGTTTGCTTGGGTTTTGAGGGGGTGGGAGGTGGTGGTGTGTGTTACATTTTAATTCAAGCTGGTGCTTTACATCTTCATCGTCAGTGAAGATGAAGTCCACAGAAATCCTCAGCTTTCACAGAATCACAGAATCAATGAGGTTGGAAAAGACCTCAGAGATCATCAAGTCCAACCTGTCACCCAACACCTCATGACTAACTAAACCATGGCTCCAAGTGCCACATCCAATCCCCTCTTGAACACCTCCAGGGATGGTGACTCCACCAACTCCCTGGGCAGCACATTCCAGTGGCCAATTACTCTTTCTGGGATGAACTTTCTCCTCACCTCCAGCCTAAACTTCCCCTGGTGCAGCTTGAGACTGTGTCCTCTTGTTCTTGTGTTGGTTGCCTGGGAGAAGAGACCAACCCCCACCTGGCTACAGCCTCCCTCCAGGTAGTTGGAGAGAGCAATAAGGTCTGCCCTTCTCCAGGCTAAGCAACCCCAGCTCCTATTTCATGCTTTCTGCATACTCAGTGACCACAAAAGAGGCCATGCAGACACCCAAATTAATAGTGAATTTGCAGCCCAGCACACTTCTCTAGGTAGCCAAGCCATCTATTGCACTTCATTCTTTGCAGCTAGGCAGTAGTGCTGACACCAACATCCCAGAGAAAGTTTCATTTGCTCCTCCAGCTTTCACACTCACTGTCATGACTCCAGTGCTGGTGTCTAGTCAGGGAGAGAATCTTATTATAGCAACATCCAAATGTGACACACAGCAAGGATTAAAGTGTTATCCAACTTGTAGATGCATAAGCAGGCTCCCTGGAAACAGAATCCAGGATGAGATTTTCATTTCAAACCTGTATTTTCCTCCATCTGAGCAGTCAATGGAGCATCTTCCTTTCTAAGTGAGATCCAATTATAATGAGAGCCTGGATTGACAGGAAACATTATTATAACTGAATGAGCTGTCAAATTCATGATTAATAAGGTTTTTCATTTAGGTTCAACAATAGCAGCATCAGACCAGGGGCATATTATTATTCAATAACTCAGAACATTCATAGGAGAGTTTACTTTCCATTTGAGAGGGCAGGGGGAGAGCTCTTCTATCTCTTCCATCTCTTCCAGATGTTCATATGGGGCAGAAGTGGCTTCAATATTTCACCAGGTGATTTTACCTCCGTTTTCTGCAGGAGCAAACTAACCAAAGGCCTTATGCAAAAGCTGAGCCCGCTGGCTAAGGACTTACACAGAATCACACAACATCAGGGGTTGGAAGGGACCTCAAAATACTATTGAGTCCAACTCCCCTGCTAGGGCAGGATCACCTGGAGTAGGTGACACAGGAACATGTCCAGAGAAGGGCAAGGAGGCTGGGGAGGGGTCTGGAGCACAGCCCTGTGAGGAGAGGCTGAGGGAGCTGGGGGTGCTTAGCCTGGAGAAGAGGAGGCTCAGGGGGGACCTTATTGTTCTCCACAACTACCTGAAGGGAGGTTGTAGCTGGATGGAGGTTGGTCTCTTCTCCCAGGCACCCAGCACCAGAACAAGAGGACAGAGGCTCAAGCTGTGCCAGGGGAAGTTTAGACTGGAGGTGAGGAGAAAGTTCTTCCCAGCAAGAGATATTGGCCACTGGAATGTGCTGCCCAGGGAGGTGGTGGAGGAGTCACCATCACTGGAGGTGTTTAGGAAGAGACTGGCTGGGGTGCTTGGTGCCATGGTTTAGTTGATTAGATGGCGCTGGGTGATAGGTTGGACTCAATGATCTCAAAGTTCTCTTCCAACCTGGTCTGGTCTGGCCTGGTCTGGTCTGGTCTATTCCATTCCATTCCATTCCATTCCATTCTATTCTATTCTATTCTATTCTATTCTATTCTATTCTATTCTATTCTATTCTATTCTATTCTATTCTATTCTCTCCATTCCATTCCATTCCATTCTATTCTATTCTATTCTATTCTATTCTATTCTATTCTATTCTATTCTATTCCATTCCCATTCCATTCCATTCCATTCCATTCCATTCCATTCCATTCCATTCCATTCCATTCCATTCTATTCTATTCTATTCTATTCTATTCTATTCTATTCTATTCCATTCCATTCCATTCCATTCCATTCTAATGGGTCTTGAATGTCTCCAGAGAAGGAGACTCCACAAACTCCCTGGGCAGCCTGCTCAAGTGTTTAGCTTTTGCTTAAATTCTAGCTCCCATATTTTGGTTGCTAGGAAAAACTTCTATACCAAAATGGTTCTCAAAGACTGGAACAGGCTGCCCAGAGAAGTGGTTGAATCCCTATCCCTGGGTGTATTTAAAAGTCATCCAGATATAGTGGTGCTGTAGTGGCCCTGGTAGAGTTACATAATGGTTGGACTTGATGATCACAGTATCACAGTATCACTAAGGTTGGAAGAGACGTCGAAGATCATCGAGTCCAACCTGGCACCACAGACCTCATGACCAGACCATGGCACCAAGTGCCACATCCAATCCCCTCTTGAACACCTTCAGGGATGGGGACTCCACCACCTCCCTGGGCAGACCATTCCAATGGCTAACAACTCTCTCAGGGAAGAACTTTCTCCTCACCTCCAGCCTAAACTTTCCCTGGTGCAGTTTGAGACTGTGTCCTCTTGTTCTGGTGCTGGTGCCTGGGAAAAGAGACCAACCCCCACCTGGCTACAACCTCCCTTCAGGGAGTTGGAGTGAGCAATGAGGTCACCCCTGAGCCTCCTCTTCTCCAGGCTAAGCAACCCCAGCTCCCTCAGCCTCTCCTCACAGGGCTGTGCTCCAGACCCCTCCCCAGCCTCGTTGCCCTTCTCTGGACACCTTCAAGGGTCTCAATGTCCTTCTTAAACTGAGGGGCCCAGAACTGGACACAGGACTCAAGGTGTGGCCTAAGCAGTGCTGAGCACAGGGCACAATGACCTCCCTGCTCCTGCTGGCCATGCTATTCCTAATGCAGGCCAGGATCTTGAAGGTCTTTTCCAACCACAACAACTCTGTGATTCAATATGATAACAATAAATGGGAACCTAAGCAGCTTTCCAATGAGTAGCATAATGTCAGCAGAGACACCAAATTTCCCCTGCTTTGCATGTTAAACACCAAAGAATTTGGTAACATCACACAATCATTTGGATTGGAAAAGACTATTCAGACCATCAAGCCCAACCATTAACTCAACACTGCCAGGGCACCACTAAACCATGTCCATAATGATTCTGTGAAAGACACTGAGATGTTTGCCTCCACATTCTGATGGCTTGAGCCATGAGAGCAGAGAAAAAATACCAATAGTGTAGGAGGTTTGGAGCTGGGGTGTTCTCATCATCAGATGTGGACACTGAGACACTTGAATGTGTCCAGAGAAGGGCAACGAGGCTGGGGAGAGGCCTTGAGCACAGCCCTGTGAGGAGAGGCTGAGGGAGCTGGGGTTGCTTAGCCTGGAGAAGAGGAGGCTCAGGGAGACCTCATTGCTCTCTACAACTACCTGAAGGGAGGTTGTAGCCAGGTGGGGGTTGGTCTCTTCTCCCAGGCACCCAGCAGCAGAACAAGAGGACACAGTCTCAAACTGCACCAGGGAAAGTTTAGGCTGGAGGTGAGGAGAAAGTTCTTCCCTGAGAGAGTTGTTAGCCATTGGGATGTGCTGCCCAGGGAGGTGGTGGAGTCCCCATTCCTGGAGGTGCTCAAGAGGGGATTGGATGTGGCACTTGGTGCCATGGTTTAGTCATGAGGTCTGTGGTGCCAGGTTGGACTTGATGATCTTCGAGGTCTCTTCCAACCTTAGTGATACTGTGATAATTGGGAGGCAAACCAAGACCCCTGTGGCCTGTGTGTTCACAGCGAGGTGCCAAGCAGCAGATAAGCAGCAGGTAGCTCATTGTGCATCCACACATTTTAAAATCACTGTGTGTGGTTCAAGCAGAGCAGACTCTTTTTTTCCTGCAGTCCATTACTACTCCTTTTTATGGGACAGACAATGAGGGCAAGAGAGTTATGAATTAGGGTAGTCACGGGGGGAAAAGAATGTCTTTGGAAAGAAAGATCCTCCCCCTCACAAAGCCTATTTATAACAAAGCCACAATTCCCTCCATCCCACATAAATTCTGCTTTCCCACCCCATTTCACAGTTTGATAGAAGACAACTGGATTTCCCAGTTTTCTGTCTCACTGGTTCCCAATTTCACCTTCTTAGCCTGTCTCCTTAATCCACTCTTCCATCCAAGCAGTCCTGCTGCCCCGTCACTGCCAGTAGCATGAATGATTCAGCTGTGAAAACTGTGGGCTGGAGCTGACTTCAAAAAATGACCTTTAAGTCCAGTGCTCATAGAATCAATAAAGTTGGAAAAGACCTCAGAGATCATCAAGTCCAACCTGTCACCCAGCACCTCATGACTAACTAAACCATGGCTTCAAGTGTTAGAATAGAATAAGCCAGGTTGGAAAAGACCTTTGAGATCATTGAGTCCAACCTATCATCCAACACCATCTAATCAAACCATGGCTCCAAGTGCCACATCCAGTCTCTTCCTAAACACCTCCAGTGCTCCAGTGATGGTGACTCCACCACCTCCCTGGGCAGCACATTCCAGTGGCTAACAACTCTCTAAGGGAAGAACTTTCTCCTCACCTCCAGCCTAAACCTCCCATGGAGCAGCTTGAGACTGTGTCCTCTTGTTCTGCTGCTGGTTGCCTGGGAAAAAAGGCCAACCCCCACCTGGCTACAACCTCCTTCAGATAGCTGTAGAGAGCAAGGTCTCCCCTGAACCTCCTCTTCTCCAGGCTAAGCAACCCCAGCTCCCTCAGCCTCCCCTCACAGGGCTGTGCTCCAGACCCCTCCCCAGCCTTGTTGTGTTTCTCTGGACACCTTCAAGTCTCTCAATGTCCTTAAACTGAGGATCCCAGAACTGGACACAGGACTCAAGGTGTGGCCTAACCAGTGCTGAGCACTGGGCACAATGACTTCCCTGCTCCTGCTGGCCACACTCTTCCTGATGCAGGCCAGGATGCCATTTGCCTTCTTGGCCACCTGGGCACACTGCTGCCTCATGTTCAGGCTGCTGTCAACCAGTAACCCCATGTCCCTTTCTGCCTGGCTGCTCTCAGCCACTCTGACCCCAGCCTGTCGCTCTGCATGGGGTTCTTGCGGCCAATGTGTAGAACCTGGCACTTAGATGTGCTCAATCTCCTGCCCTTGGACTCTGCCCATCTGTCCAGCCTGGCAAGGTCCCTCTGCAGAGCTCTCCTACCCTCAACATCTGCTCCCAGCTTGGTGTCATCTGCAATTTTGCTGATGACTGTCTCAATCCCCTCATCCAGATCATCAGTGAAGATATTGAACAGGGTAGGGCCCAGCACTGATCCTTGGGGCACACCACTGGTGCCTGGCTGCCAGCTGGCTGTGGCACCATTCACCACCACTCTCTGGGCTCGGCTCTCCAGCCAGTTCCTAACCCAGCTCAGAGTGCTGCTGTCTAAGCCAGGGGCTGACAGCTTGGCCAGGAGTTTGCTGTGGGGACGGTGTCAAACGTGACAAGTCCACACCATCATTGGAGGTGCTCAGGAGGAGACTTGATGGGGTGCTTGGTGCCATGGGTTAGTTGTTGGGTGGGTTGGATTGGTTGATGGGTTGGACGCCATGATCTTGAAGGTCTCTTCCAACCTGGTTTATTCTATTGGATTGTATTCTATCGTATTCCATTGTATTGTATTCTTTCTTGTTTCTTCCTCTTTCAGATATCCACACTTCAGAACCTGGCTGTCCAGGACAGGAATCACCTGCTCTTTGCACCTCTTCTATCAATCAACATTCAGCTGAAAACTTTTAAGCAAGGTTAAAACCTACCTAGGGTCCCGAAATGTCACTGCTGTGCTTTTTATGCTCTTCCTGGTGCAGCCAAAGCACAAAAATGCTGCACACTGACAGAAGTGAGGCTTGTCTCTATAAATATCCAAGATGGGAAAATGAAGCATTGTGTCCCATTTCATAGACAGAAGAGACAGCCACATGAACAAGTTGCCACCAAGTAAATGAGCGTGGATTTACAGCTCATTAACTACTCCATGGCAACTGTCTGCCTGGTTATTGCTCCCCAAGTGAATGTGAGGTAGCTCTGACCCTTGCTGGAAGTGAAGCAATGGATCTTGCATTTACCTGAGATGTAAGCACCCGTGGAAAGTAACTAATAAGCTGCAAATCCCCACTCTTTCTTCACACATGGGAGTTCCTTCAGCTGTCTCGAGGCAATGATATCTCTCTGAGTTGTCTGGTGTCACTAAAGCAGCCTGTGACAGAAGTGGGGAGGGAAACCAGCCCTACTGAGCTCTGGCAAACCCCAGCCCTTGCAAGGCCAGGCAGAGTGGTTGGAGAGCAGCCAGGCAGGAAGGGACCTGGGGGGACTGGTTGACAGCAGCTGAACGTGAGGCAGCAGTGTGCCCAGGTGGTCAAGAAGGCCAGTGGCATCCTGGCCTGCATCAGGAACAGTGTGGCCAGCAGGAGCAGGGAAGTCATTTTGCCCTGTGCTCAGCACTGGTCAGGACACACCTTGAGTGCTGTGTCTAGTTCTGGGCCACTCAGTTTAAGAAGGACATTGAGAGACTTGAAGGTGTCCAGAGAAGGGCAAGGAGGCTGGGGAGGGGTCTGGAGCACAGCCCTGTGAGGAGAGTCTGAGGGAGCTGGGGTTGCTTAGCCTGGAGAAGAGGAGGCTCAGGGGAGACCTTCTTGCTCTCTCCAACTACCTGAAGGGAGGTTGTAGCCAGGTGGGGGTTGGTCTCTTATACAATACAATACAATACAATACAACACAATACACCAGGTTGGAAGAGACCTTCAAGATCATCACGTCCAACCTATCAACCAATCCAACCCACCTAAACAACTAACCCATGGCACCAAGCACCCCATCCAGTCTCCTCCTGAACACCTCCAATGATGGTGACTCCACCACCTCCCTGGGCAGCCCATTCCAATGGGCAATCACTCTCTCTGTGTAGAACTTCATCCTAACATCCAACCTAAACCTCCCCTGATGCAGCCTGAGACTGTGTCCTCTTGTTCTGGTGCTGGCTACCTGGGAGAAGAGACCAACCTCTGCCTGGCTACAACCTCCCCTCAGGTAGATGTAGTGAGCAATAATGTCACCCCTGACGTCTCCTCTTCTCCAGGCTAAGCAACCCCAGCTCCCTCAGCCTGTCCTCATAGGGCTGTGCTCCAAACCCCTCACCAATTTCGTTGCCCTTCTCTGGACACCTTCCAGCAACTCAACATCTTTCCTAAACTGAGAGGCCCAAAACTGGACACAGGACTCAAGGTGTGGCCTAACCAATGCAGAGTACAGGGGCAGAATGACCTCCCTGCTCCTGCTGGTCACACTGTTCCTGATGCAGGCCAGGATGCCTTTGGCCCTCTTTCTTCTCCCAGGCAGCCAGCACCGGAACAAGAGGACACAGTCCCAAGCTGTGCCCGGGGTGGTTTAGGCTGGAGGTGAGGAGAAAGTTCTTCCCAGAAGGAGTAATTTGTCACCGGAATGTGCTGCCCAGGGAGCTGGTGGAGTCCCCATCCCTGGAGATGTTCAAGAGGGGAATGGATGTGGCACTTGGAGCCGTGGTTTAGTTAGTCATGAGGTGCTGGGTGACAGGTTGGACTTGATGATCTCTGAGGCCTTTTCCAACCTCATTGATTCTGTGATTCTATGATTCTTGCAGAGCTGCTGTTGGACTGCCTGGCATATCTCCCTCGGAGGCAGAGCAATTCACCAGCAAACTCAGCCACCCTTCTCCTCATTAACACTGCAGAGCCTGCACATACCACTTATGCAAAACAGATGGATGGGTAAAAGCAGCTTCCAGATACAGTTTCTTCATTTCACACAAAATATTATTTACATTTTCAAACAGCCTGGGGTTTAAAGTTTAAAATAAAGCAGTGTCTTGGGAAGAGCTTTATCCTGTTTTCTTCATCAGATTCTGCCTCTCTGATCTAGAGACCAAATCAGCACAGAGTCTAAGCAGCCTTTCACCACTGTCTTGTCCATCAGGGTGGTGGACAGCATGCCACAAACCAGCCACGAGGGTGACACAATCACAGAATGGTGGGGGTAGGAAGGGTCCTCTGGAGATCAATACAATACAATACAATACAATACAATACAATACAATACAATGCAATACAATACAATACACCAGGTTGGAAGAGACCTTCAAGCTCATCGCGTCCAACCCATCAACCAATCCAACCCACCCAACAACTAACCCATGGCACCAAGCACCCCAGCAAGTCTCCTCCTGAACACCTCCAATGAAGGTGACTCCACCACCTCCACGGGTAGCCCATTCCAATGGGCAATCACTCTCTCTGTATAGAACTTCTTCCTAACATCCAGCCTAAACCTGCCCTGGTGCAGCCTGAGACTGTGTCCTCTTGTTCTGGTGCTGGCTGCCTGGGAGAAGAGACCAACCTCTGCCTGGCTACAACCTCGCTTCAGGTAGTTGTAGAGAGCAAGAAGGTTACCCCTCAGTCTCCTCTTCTCCAGGCTAAGCAACCCCAGCTCCCTCAGCCTTTCCTCATAGGGCTTGTGTTCCAAACCCCTCACCAGCTTTGTTGCCCTCCTCTAGACACACTCCAGCAAGACAACCTCCTTCCTAAACTGAGAGGCCCAGAACTGGACAGAGGACTCAAGATGTGGCCTAACCAGTGCTGAGTACAGGGCAGAATGACCTCCCTGCTCCTGCTGGCCACACTGTTCCTGATGCAGGCCAGGATGCCATTGGCCCTCTTGGCTGCCTGGGCACACTGCAGGCTCATGTTCAGCCTACAATCAACAAGTACCCCCCAGGTCCCTCTCTGCCTGGCCACTCTCCAGCCATTCTGACCCCAGCCTGTAGCACTGCCTGGGGTTGCTGTGGCCAATGTGCAGAATCCGGCACTTGGATGTGTTCAATCTCCTGCCATTGGCCTCTGCCCATCTGTCCAGCCTGTCGAGGTCCCTCTGCAAAGCCTCTCTGCCCTCCAGCAGATCAACTGCTGCCCCCAGCTTGGTGTCATCTGCAAATTTACTGATGATGGTCTCAATGCCCTCCTCCAGATCATCAATAAAGATGCTGAAGAGCATGGGGCCCAGTACTGATCCTTGGGGCACACCACTAGTGACAGGCCGCCAGCTGGATGTGGCACCATTCACCACCACTCTCTGGGCTCAGCCCTCCAGCCAGTTCCTAACCCAACACAGTGTGATCCTGTCCAAGCCATGGGCTGCCAGCTTGGCCAGGAGTTTGCTGTGGGGGATGGTGTCATCCAGTCCAACCCTCCTGCTAAAGCAGATTCACCTAGATCAGGTTGCCCAGGATCACAATGTCCAGGTAGGTGTGGAATCTTGTCAGAGACAAAGACCTACAACTCCTCAAGGTGAGGAGAAAGTTGTTCCCAGCAAGAGGAATTGGCCACTGGAATGTGCTGCCCAGGGAGGTGGAGGAGTCCCCATCCCTGGAGGTGTTCAAGAAAGGCTTGGATGTGGCACTTGGAGCCATGGTTTAGTTGCCAGGAGGTGTTGGGTGTTAGGCACTAAATTGGTCTTGATGATCTTTGAGGTCTTTTCTAACCTGGTGGATTCTGTGATTCTGGGCTGCCTGGTCTAGTGCTTTGCCACTCTCACAGCAAAGAGGTTTTTCCTTATGTTTAAGTGAAACCTTCTGTGTTCTAGTTAGTACCAGTTGCTCCTTGTGCCCTCACTAGACACTACTGAAAAGAGCCCTGCCCCATCCTCATGGCCTCCATCCTTTAGATGTTAATAAACATTGAGAGGATCTCCTCTCAAAAGTCTCCTTTCTAGGCTAGACAGCTCCAGGTCTCTCAGCCTCTCCTCATATAAGAGATGCTCCAGGCTCCTAATCATCATCATTTCTCTCCATTGAGCTCTCTGGTAGCTCACTGTTATTTTCCTGTATCTCACCAGAGTCTCTTATCAAGTGATGCTCTATCAAGACTCCAATCACACTACTTCAGGTGAACCACTGATAAAAGTCACTGCTTACAGTCATTGCAAGGCTGGGATCATTGTCCCAGTTTTTCAGTGGCACCTTGGAAATCAGAATAGAATAGAATTAACCAGGTTGGAAAAGACATTTGAGATCATCAAGTCCAACCTATCACCCAGCACCATCTCATCAACTAAACCATGGCACCAAGTGCCTCATCGAGTCCCCAGTTAAACACCTTCAGGGATGGGGACTCCACCACCTCCCTGGGCAGCACATTCCAATGGCAAATCTCTCTTCTGGGAAGAATTTCTTCCTCATATCCAGCCTGAACCTCCCCTGGCACAGCTTGAGACTATGTCCTCTTGTTCTGGTGCTGGTCGCTAGGGAGAAGAGGCCAACCCTTCCTGGCCACAACCACCTTTCAGGTAGTTGTAGAGAGCAATGAGGTCTCCCCTGAGCCTCCTCTTCTCCAGGCTAAGCAACCCCAGCTCCCTCAGCCTCTCCTCACAGGGCTGTGCTCCAGACCCCTCCCCAGCCTTGTTGCCCTTCTCTGGACACCTTCAAGTCTCTCAATGTCCTTCTTAAACTGAGGGGCCCAGAACTGGACACAGGACTCAAGGTGTGGCCTAACCAAAGCAGAGTATAGGAGCACAATGACCTCCCTGCTCCTGCTGGCCACACCATTCCTAATGCAGGCCAGGATGCCCTTGGCCTTCTTGGCCACCTGGGCACACTGCTGCCTCATGTTCAGGCAGCTGTCAATCAGCACCCCCAGGTCCCTCTCTGTTTGGCAGCTCTCAGCCACTCTGACCCCAGCCTGTAGCTCTGCCTGGGGTTGCTGTGGCCAAAGTGCAGCCCCTGGCACTTGGATTGTTGAATGCCATCCTGTTGGACTCTGCCCATCTGTCCAGCGGGTCGAGGTCCCTCTGCAGAGCCCTTCTGCCCTCTGACTGACCAACATCTGCTCCCAACTTGGTGTCATCTGCACATTTGCTGATGACTGTCTCAATCCCCTCATCCAGATCATCAATGAAGACATTAAAGAGGATGGGGCCCAGCACTGATCCCTGGGGACGCCACTGGTGACCGGCCTCCAGCTGGCTGTGGCACCATTCACCACCACTCTCTGGGCTCAGCCTCCAGCCAGTTCCTCACCCAGCTCAGAGTGCTGCTGTCCAAGCCAGGGGCTGACAGCTTAGCCAGCAGTTTGCTGTGGGGGATGGTGTCTCAAAGGCCTTGCTGAAGTCCAGGCAGACCACATCCACAGCCTGCCCCACATCCAGCGGGCAGTCACCTGATCATAGAAGGAGATCAGGTTGGAGAGGCAGGACCTGCCCTTCCTGAATCCATGCTGGCTGGACCTGAGCCCTTGGCCATCCTGCAGGTGTGCAGTTATTGCCCCCAGGATAATCTGTTCCATCATTTTCCCTGGCACTGAGGTCAGGCTGCCAGGCCTGGAGTTTCCAGGTTCTTCCATCCGACCCTTCTCATGGATGGGGACCACACTGGCCAGTCTCCAGTCTCCAGTCTCTTTCCCCTCTTCTCCTCCAGGGTTCCATCTTTTCCTGGGGTCACTTTTTAAACTGTATTTCAATTTCATTTCTCCTGGGCCACCTTTTTAGTTATTTTGCTGTTGCTTTTCCTCTTCGTTTCCCCAAGTAATTGATTGGTTTAGCTCTAAATGAAGCCGTTTGCTTTGAGCCGTTTCCATCAGTCAGCATATCCAAGTGTTCATCTGCACCTTCCTTAATTTCATGTCCTGTATCAGCAGTAATGGCTTTCTGCAACGAGACTTGCACCTCAGATTGCCTGGAAAACTAGCAGGGCAATTATCTCCTGCCTGTCATTCTGGCAGGCACATTGCTGTCTTCCCCACTGCATTTCGGTTTTGAGAGCAACATCAATCCACAGTAAGTGTCTATTACTCACTTGATGCTTCCCTGGAAATGTTAAGCTTTCAGTATTGTTTAAAAGATAAAGAGGCCTTAATGCCAGCTCTCCATGCTGAGAAGATCAGGAAAACTCCAGTCATTTACTGGCTGGGGTGTCTACATCCAGCCCATAGCTGGGACTGAATTCTAGCCGGTGGTGTGCCCAGGTGGCCCAGAGGGCCAAGGGCATCCTGGCCTGTATCAGGGACAGTGTGGCCAGCAGGAGCAGGGAAGTCATTGTGCCCTGTGCTCAGCACTGGTTAGGCCACACCTTGGGTCCTGTGTCCAGATCTGGGCCCCTCAGTTTAGGAAAGATGTTGACTTGCTGAAAGGTGTCCAGAGAAGGGCAACAAAGCTGGGGAGGGGTCTGGAGCACAGCCCTGTGAGGAGAGGCTGAGGGAGCTGGGGTTGCTTAGCCTGGAGAAGAGGAGGCTCAGGGAGACCTCATTGCTCTCTACAACTCCCTGAAGGGAGGTGGCAGCCAGGTGGGGGTTGGTCTCTTCTCCCAGGCAACCAGCAGCAGAACAAGAGGACACAGTCTCAAGCTGTGCCAGGGGAAGTTTAGGCTGGAGGTGAGGAGAAAGTTCTTCCCAGAGAGAGTTGTTAGCCATTGGAATGTGCTGCCCAGGGAGGTGGTGGAGTCACCATCATTGGAGGTGTTTAGGAGGGGACTGGATGGGGTGCCTGGTGCCATGGTTTAGTTGATTGGATGGTGTTGCATGATAGGTTGGATGTGATGATCTTGAAGGTCTCTTCCAACCTGGTCTATTCTATTCTATCCTATCCTATCCTATCCTATCCTATCCTATCCTATCCTATCCTATCCTATCCTATCCTATCCTATCCTATCCGTTACTCTATCACCTGATGGCCCTTCCCCAGCAGAGAATGGAAACAAGCTAATGAAAGCAGTTTTCAGCCAAATGAATACCAGTATCAATACAAGGGGTAAAAAATTATACTCAGCCCAGTAAAAATGGCAGCAGCCACAGCATCCAGGAAGGCAGCCCTCAAGAGCAGAAGGAAGAGGAAGGAGGAGAGAGAGGGAAGGAGGAGAGAGCAGGCAGAGGGAAGGAGGAGAGAGCAGGCAGAGGGAAGGAGGAGAGAGCAGGCAGAGGGAAGGAGGAGAGCAGGCAGAGGGAAGGAGGAGAGCAGGCAGAGGGAAGGAGGAGAGCAGCAGGCAGAGGGAAGGAGGAGAGAGCAGGCAGAGGGGAGGAGGAGAGCAGGCAGAGGGAAGGAGAGCAGGCAGAGGGAAGGAGGAGAGCAGCAGAAGGAAGGAGGAAAGCAGCAGAAGGAAGGAGGAGAGCAGCAGAAGGAAGAAGGAGAGCAAGCAGAAGGAAGAAGGAGAGCAGGCAGAAGGAAGAAGGAGAGCAAGCAGAAGGAAGAAGGAGAGCAGGCAGAAGGAAGGAGAGCAGCAGAAGCCCAAGCAAGACCTTCCAGCAGAAACTGACCTTCTAGCAGGAAGTTCCCTTCTCAGCGAACTCCCCCTTTGTCATGATTGGGATGCTCACGATCTGGGATACACCTGGAGCCAACTCTAGTCAGCTGTCCTGACTCAGAGCTGCTGATGGCCTGCAGCCCATGGCTGACCTGGAATTCTGGCCCAGCAAAACCAGGACTTGGGGCTTTGAGGTTTCCTGCTCCTCTGACTCCTTGCTGTTGCTTCTGTGTGACTTACAAAGCAATTGGAAAGTGACAGGGAGAAACAGCATATGGGATGTGGGAAAGGATGGGGAGAGAAGGGGTGGAAGGTGAGACTCCAGGGACGGGGAAATCACCTCCTAAGTGGGGTTTGAGGAAAAGAGAGGAAGAGGAAGCAGAGCTTCTGCCTCAGCAGTGGCAATGCTGTGCCTGTCGGAGAGAAGCTCTCTCTCTTACATTTGCACACAGACATTTCTGCATCTGCTAATGAACCACACTTCCCTCTCCAAAAGATTCTTCATTCCTGAAGCCTACCCTGGCTCATTCCTTCCTGGCTATCCTGCCTGCATTTTCTAATCAGTATTCATTTAGGAAGGTTAGTTTCTTGCTACACAGCAGAGATATTTGTGTTCAGTCTACTCTGTAAAGGCTCTAAAACCATGACAAAGATGCTCTGGAAGCAGGAGAGGAAAAAAAGTAGTAGGGAGAAGGCAAGGAGGCGCTGCAGGAAAACTCATTTGCTGGAGAGTGCAGCTTCTGTCTTATCAATTTAATTCCAGATAAGTCTTCATTTTGCTGGGAAGACAGATGTGATAAATATGTTAATGACAGATCTGGGCAGTTCAGTTTGTAGGGCTGCAAAGCCCAGATGGAAGGGATAATTTTTTTTCTTTCATTTGTGAAATAAAAAGCAAGGAAGTGAGAAAGTTCCTGGATTGTAACCCTGGGATAGACTCCTGGAAGGATAATGGACCTGAGCAGAGAGTGACAATTAACTACCATGCCCCAGTACTTGCTGCTTTTATTAAATTCCTAAGCAGACCACTGAAAAGAGCCTTGGATGAACCCAGCTTGCCTTATGCTTTGTCAGGAGTCCAAACAGACTTTGCAGAGTTAGATAATAATTGGACTCAGCTGTCATCGAATCCTAGAATCACACAACGTCAGGGGCTGGAAGGGACCTCAAAAGCTCATCCAGCCCAACCCCCCTGCCAGAGCAGGGTCACCTAGAGCAGCTCACACAGGAACACATCCTGGTGGATTCTGAATATCTCCAGAGAGGAGACTCCACAACCCCCTGGGCAGCCTGCTCCAGGCCTCTGTCACCCTCACAAGGAAAACATTTTTCCTCGTATTTACATGAAACTTCCTCTGCCTCAGCTTTCACCACTGCCCCTTGTGCTGGCATTGGGCATCATCCAGCAGAGCCTGGCTCCAGCCTCTCAGGACTCACCCTTTGCATATTTATAAGCATTGATGAGGTCACAGTATCACAGTATCACGAAGGTTGGAAGAGACCTCGAAGAACATCAAGTCCAACCTGTCACCACAGACCTCATGACTAGACCATGGCACCAAGTGCCACATCCAGTCCCCTCTTGAACACCTCCAGGGACGGCGACTCCACCACCTCCCTGGGCAGCACATTCCAATGGCTAACGACTCTCTCGGTGAAGAACTTTCTCCTCACCTCCAGCCTAAACCTCCCCTGGCACAGCTTGAGACTGTGTCCTCTTGTTCTGGTGCTGGTTGCTAGAGAGGAGAGACCAACTCCCTCCTGGCTACAACCACCTTTCAGGTAGTTGTAGAGAGCAATGAGGTCTCCCCTGAGCCTCCTCTTCTCCAGGCTAAGCAACCCCAGCTCCCTCAGCCTCTCCTCACAGGGCTGTGCTCCAGACCCCTCCCCAGCCTTGTTGCCCTTCTCTGGACACCTTCAAGTCTCTCAATGTCCTTCTTAAACTGAGGAGCCCAGAACTGGACACTGGACTCAAGGTGTGGCCTAACCAGTGCTGAGTCCTGGGCAGAATGACTTCCCTGCTCCTGCTGGCCACACTGTTCTGAATGCAGGCCAGGATGCCATTGGCCTTCTTGGCCACCTGGGCACACTGCTGCCTCATGTTTAGGCAGCTGTCAATCAGCACCCCCAGGTCCCTCTCTGTTTGGCAGCTCTCCAGCCACTCTGCCCCCAGCCTGTAGCTCTGCATGGGGTTGCTGTGGCCAAAGTGCAGCACCTGGCACTTGGACTTGTTGAATGCCATCCTGTTGGACTCTGCCCATTGAGGGGGCAGAGGTCTCTTCCAACCTTGGCGATTCTGTGATTCTGTGATACAAAGGCCTAAGGAAATGGCAGAAAAGGATTTTCAAGCCTTTTCTTTCTTTCAGACTCTAGCTGACCCATTCCTCTGCAGTCACCAAGTGAAAACTCGGTGTGCTGTGTTCGCTGCGGTGGCTCTAACTGTGGCGAGCACATCTGGCTCGGTCCTGTCGAGTGAACTTTCCTTTCCAGACGGTGAGGTCCTGATCTGTTCCTCCCACAGGGACTTCTTTCCAGGAACAGCTTGGCAAGAGACTGAGGTGCTTCAGTCTCAAATCAGTGGCATTAACTTCTAGGGGTTTATTAGGTCATTCTCATTATCTAGCTAAGCTCACAAATCAGAAACTGAATGGCTTCAACTATTTAATTTAACGTGGCAGTTAGAGGACCCCGAGGGCTTTATTCCAATCATTTCAGGGAGGAAAAGGGGGATTTTTTGAGTGTGTGTGTGTGAGAAATAGCTGTTTGTAGCCCCAGTTTTACCACTGAGCAAAGAGTACCATTGTTGTTTATCACTGTCCTCAGGTGGGGGGTGCAAGGGCAGTATGATTTATGGGGAGGGAGGATATTGGTTATTAGATAGATATCTGATATCTAAAATAGCTGTCTGGCCTTCTTCAGGGGACCCTGCTGTAGCAGGGGGTTGGACTCAATGATCTCCAGAGGTCTTTTCCATCCCTTGTTATTCTGTGCCTCTGGAATCTCATCATCCAACACAGGCAGTTTTGGTTTCCTTTGTTTACTTTGCATTAATCTTCTCTGAGTCTGTCTTCCTTTCTTTCTTCCTTCCTTTCTTCCTCCCTTCCTTTCTCACTCCCTTTCTCCTTTTGTTTCCCCCTCTCCCCCTCTCCCCCTTTCTCCCTTCCTCCCTCTCTTCCCCCCCTTCCTCCCTCTCTTTCTCCCCCCTTTTCTCCCTTCCTCCCTCTCATTCTCCCCCTTTCTCCCTTCCTCCCTCTCTTTCTCCCCCCTTTCTCCCTTCCTCCCTCTCTTTCTCCCCCTTCCTCCTTCCTCCCTCTCTTTCTCCCCCTTTCTCCCTCCCTCCCTCTCTTTCTCCCCCCCTTCCTCCCTCTCTTTCTCCCCCCCTTCCTCCCTCTCTTTCTCCCCCTTTCTCCCCCCTTCCTCCCTCTCTTTCTCCCCCCTTCCTCCCTTCCTCCCTCTCTCTTTCTCCCCCCTTTCTCCCTTCTTTCTCCCTCTCTTTCTCCCCCTTTTCTCCCTTCCTCCCTCTCTTTCTCCCCCCTTTCTCCCTTCCTCCCTCTCTTTCTCCTCCCCTTCCTCCCTTCCTCCCTCTCTTTCTCCCCCTCTTCCTCCCTTCCTCCCTCTCTTTCTCTCCCCTTCCTCCCTTCCTCCCTCTCTTTCTCCCCCCCCTTCCTCCCTTCCTCCCTCTCTTTCTCCCCCCTTCCTCCCTCTCTTTCTCCCCCCTTCCTCCCTCTCTTTCTCCCCCCTTTCTCCCTTCCTCCCTCTCTTTCTCCCCCTTTTCTCCCTTCCTCCCTCTCTTTCTCCCCCTTTCTCCCTTCCTCCCTCTCTTTCTCCTCCCCTTCCTCCCTTCCTCCCTCTCTTTCTCCCCCCTTCCTCCCTCTCTTTCTCCCCCTTCCTCCCTTCCTCCCTCTCTTTCTCTCCCCCTTCCTCCCTTCCTCCCTCTCTTTCTCCCCCCTTCCTCCCTTCCTCCCTCTCTTTCTCCCCCCCCCTTCCTCCCTCTCTTTCTCCCCCTTCCTCCCTCTCTTTCTCCCCCCTTTCTCCTTCCTTTCTTCCCCCCTTCCTTTCTTTCCCCCTTTCTCCCTTTGTTCCTTCCTTTCTTTCTCTCTTCGTTCCTTCCTTTCTCTCTCTCTTTTTTCTTTCTCTCTTTCTTCCTTTCTTTCCTCAATTAACAGCTAATACAAAATTACCAACATGTGTGGGCTGGATGTTTCTTATCCAAACAAAATGAGCACCTGAGAGGGAAAGGGAAAAGCTACACTGCGGCGTGGAGGGGAGAGGAGAGATCCCCAGGCTCTGGCAGTGGAAGCTGTGTCAGCAGGAGTCGAGCCAACTTAATTAGCCCTGTGAAGAGGCTGGGCAGAGTGCTTGGTTACTGCAGCTGTATTCTGTTTGACAATTCATCTGATGGCTCTGCACTTTGCTGAACTGTGCAGACGTGTGTCCCTGCAGCATTGCACCTCGCTCACAAGTGGAAGCAGTTCACAGAATCATAGAATGCGCAGAATGGGACTCCAGAGATCATCCAGTCCAACCCCCTGCCAAGGCAGGTTCACCTAGAGAGGGTCCCACAGGAACACATCCAGGAGGGGTTTGAATGTCTTCAGAGAAGGAGACTCCAGAACCTCTCTGGGCAGCTTGTTCCAAGGCTCTACCACCCTTAAATTAAAGAAGCTCCTCCTCAGGTTAAGATGAAACTTCTTGTATTGAGGTTTGTGCCTGTTACCCCTTGTCCTGTCACTGGGCATCACTGGAAACAGACTGGTTCCATTCTCCTGACACCCACCCTTGAACTATTTATAACCACTGATGAGATCCCCCCTCAGTCTTCTATTTTCCAGAATAAGAGTCCCAATTCTCCCAGCCCTTCCTCATAAGAGATATGTTCTGGTCCCCTAATCATCTTTCTGGCCCTTTTCTATACCCTCTCAGCAGGTCTCTGTCCTTCTTGAGCAGTTCTGGCACTCAGTTGAGGTTCCAGTCCATGCTGGCTGCTAATCTCATACCATCCAGTGAAGAACATGGCCAAAAGTACCCACTCCTGCTGCTGGCCCCAGCATTCCCTTACCAAGGTCAGAGAACAGCAGGCAGAGACAGCAGGAGTTTCTGTGCCCTCACAGCCCTGCTGTGAGCTAAGAGGCAATCAAAGCACAAGTTGTAGCTAGAGGTGACCCAGCCTTGCAGAACATTCCCAGGTATTGGCACAAAACAGCTGGGTCTTGGTCCTCTGTGGATTCATGCAGCAGCAGCATCTAAGCCTGAAACACAAAGCCAAGCAGAGCTTCCCAGCTGGGGGCAAGGAAGCCATTCCCCACCCTCCAGCAAGCAGCCAGAGCTCCATGAGCCCCAGGCTGGGAGCTGCCTGTGGGAGGAGCAGGGCAATTCATGGGGCACTAAAGCTTGCTCTGGGCTGCCACCTCCTCAGGCTTAAGTTCAGCTTGTTAAGATCATTTGTTTGTCAGGACATTCCTCTGTTATTCATGCAAATAGGTCTATGAATAGTCACAACCTGAAAGGAGGTTGTAGCCAGGTGGGGGTTGGTCTCTTCTCCTGGGCAACCAGCACCAGAACAAGAGGACACAGACTCAAGCTGTGCCAGGGGTGGTTTAGGCTGGAGGTGAGGAGAAAGTTCTTCACAGAGAGAGTAATTGGCCACTGGAATGTGCTGCCCAGGGAGGTGGTGGAGTCACCATCCCTGGAGGTGTTCAAAAAGGGATTGGATGTGGCACTTGGAGCCATGGTTTAGTAGTCATGAGGTGTTGGGTGACAGGTTGGACTTGATGATCTCTGAGGTCTTTTCAAACCTTATTGATTCTATGATTCTATGAATATAGGCAAAGAGCACCAGGTATCAGCTTGGCACAAGTTCCACCTTGCAGAGCCCTTAGATATTCCTGATGTAGGTGAAAGAAGAAGAAAAGGGCAACAAGGCTGGGGAGGGGTCTGGAGCACAGCCCTGTGAGGAGTAGCTGAGGGAGCTGGGGGTATTTAGCCTGGAGAAGAAGAGGCTCAGGGAGACCTTCTTGCTCTCTACAACTCCCTGAAGGGAGGTTGTAGCCAGGTGGGGTTGGTCTCTTCTCCCAGGCACCCAGCACCAGAACAAGAGGACACAGTCTCAAGCTGTGCCAGGGCTGATGTTAGGAAGAAGTTCTTCCCAGAAAGAGAGACTGGCCATTGGAATGTGCTGCCCAGGGAGGTGGTAGAGTCACCATCACTGGAGGTGTTTAGGAAGAGACTGGATGAGGCCCTTGTTGCCATCACAGGCTTCTCCTCTACCACCCATGCCCTCTCACAGGACCCATGGTGCTCAAGGTAGGAAAGACAACGTGTCCTGTGCAACTTGAAACCTATTGTGTTCCAGCTCGGGATGATTAATCTTATGAATAAGGGATCTCCACATGTTTCACCTTTCCAGGGAAGGAGACTTACAAGCCTGTAAAACTCAAAGCATTCTGACTGCAGTTCATTATTTATTGATAACAAGTGTGTGACCAAAGAAATGTCCCCTGGAACAGCCTGCTGAAACTGTACCTCTTTGCCTGGACAGCTGCGGTCTAAGGCTGCTCTCACTCATGAATGTGCAAATCAAGCTCAGATCATTCCTCTCTTGCCCTTATTGCTCTTTCCTCACTTCAGCACAATATTATCTTCTGCATGAGTCTAGTCATCATAGAATCATAGTGTGGTAGAAGAGAATCATAGAAGGGTCTTTAAAGATCATCCAGTTCCAACCCCAAGGCCGTGGGCAGGGATACCTCCCACCAGCCTGGCCTTGAACACCTCCAGGCAGGAGACATCCACAGCCCCCTGGGCAACCTGTTCCAGAGTCTCACCACCCTCATACCGAAGAACTTCTTCCTCAGCTCCAGTCTCAGTCTCCCCTCTTCCAGCTCAATTACCCCTCATCCTATCACTACTAGTCCTTGTCGAGGGTTTCTCACCAGCCTTGTTCTCCAGACCCTTCACCAGCTTTGTTCATAGAATCACAGAGTCAACCAGGTTGGAAAAGGCCTCAGAGACCATCCAGTCCAACCCCCTGCCAGAGCAGCATCACCCAAGGCAGGTCACACAGGAGCACATCCAGGCAAGTGTTGAATATCTCCAGAGAGGGGAAACTCCACAACCCCCTGGGTAGCCTGTGCCAGGCCTCTGTCACCCTCACAGGGAAAAAAAATCTTTCACCATGTTTCCATGGAACTTCCTCTGCCTCAGCTTCCACCACTGCCCCTTGTGCTGGCATTGGGCAGAGCCTGGCTCCAGCCTCTTGGCACTCACCCTTTGCATCTTTATAAACATTAATGAGGTCACCTCTTAGTCTCCTCTGCTGAGGGAGCCCCACCTCCCTCAGACTCTCCTCACATGGAAGATGTTCCACTCCCTTCATCATCTTTGTGGCTCTGTGCTGGACTCTCTCAAGCAGCTCCCTGAGCTCCTTCTCGAACTGAGGAGCCCAGAACTGGACACAATACTCCAGATGTGGCCTCAGCAAGGCAGAGCAGAGGGGGAGGAGAACCTCTCTCGACCTACTGACCACAGCCCTCCTAATCCACCCCAGGATGCCATTGACCTTCTTGGCCACAAGAACACATTGCTGGCTCATGGTCAACCTCCACTCCACCAGGACCCCCGGTGCTTTTCCCCTTCACTGCTCTCCAGCAGGTCAGTCCCCAACCCGTACTGATACATGGGGATTGTTCTTACCTTTGGACCCTGTAGTACATCAGACAGCCCTTGCCCTGGTACTGCCATGAGAGGACTGGGTGTGAGTGTTGGCTTTTTGGGAGGCCTGGGTGGTGGCTGAAGGGTTTGGTTCTCATATCTTCGCACCATGTAGTACTGCTCTTCGCTGATCTCTTCCACCGCTGCCTTAGTCCTGGGTGCTACAGCTGGCTGGATGTCTTTGTTCAGCAGGTGGACCAACATGTTCAAGCGATAGACAGGGATCTCCCAGCTCTCCCTGGGGCTGCTGGCACTGCTGATCAGCAAATAAGAGTCTGTGATTTCCTCTTCCAACTGCAGCCCAGGCGCGGCAGCCAAGACGTCCTCTTCCATGGAGAGGTCCCTGACGGACACTTTGACATTGAAAGGCAAGTGGAACTCTCTGCAGATCTCGGGCAGCTGGTACTGCTTCTTGTCATGGATCACTTCCACAAAGCCACCTTCCATGTACATAGGGAGGAGCACGCTCTTGTACCCATCACACAGTATCAGTTCGCAGGCTAAAGCATCTATGAGCTTCTTTCCTCCCTCGCACAGGACCTCGCTGGTCTGGCGCTGCTGAACGAGGAACTGATCTCCAACGGAAACGGAGAAGAGCTCTCTGTGAGGGGAATCAAAGGCTTTGTGGCCACTACATGAAGCTGCTCCTTTTCACTTCGTGCTAGTTCTAAGTCATAGGCAGTTGGCAATTCCCGAGGCCTTCTCTTGAACTTTCCTTTGTAGCTTGCCGGGATTAAGAAATGCCTCTTGGGGCAGTCACTCCTGATCTCGGAGGCGAGGACCCTTGCTGCCTGGTGCTTTTTGTAGATGATGATCTCTTTCCCTGTAGCCAGCAAGTTAGCTGGGTATTGGCTTCCTGAAGGTCCTTCCATTACCTCAGCAGCCACAGGGAATTCTTTGCTCGTCCTCTCGAACACGTCTTGCAAAGAGAGCGGCTGAAGGAAAGACTTCACGTCGCAGCAGTCTGTTATATCCTTCACCTCGACATCCAGGTCGGAGAGGAGGTGAACTATGTCCTTGCGAGCTGAAGAGGAAGAGAAATAGCACTGAGTTGTGTTTTCAAAGTGACACTGGAATAAAATAGGCATGTCCTGCTGGCCAGGCACTAAAAGGACCTCCCCCAGGGTGTGCACCTCCGTGTGTTACCGTGCACAATGGAAGGGGCCACTCGAAGCCTGACCGGTTGGAGATAGAGGCTACCAGCTACGCAGGAGGCCTCACAGAGGAAGAGAGAAGCAAGAGGAGATAAGGGCAAGATGTAGAAGGGGGAAGGTTTGGGAAAAGGGAAGGTTTGGGAAAAGGGAAGGTTTGGGAAAAGGGAAGGTTTGGGAAGGTTTGGGAAGGTTTGGGAAGGTTTGGGAAGGGAAGGGAAAGGGGAAGAGGGAAGGGAAGGGGGAAGAGGGAAGGGAAAGGGGAAGAGGGAAGGGAAAGGGGAAGAGGGAAGGGAAAGGGGAAGAGGGAAGGGAAAGGGGAAGAGGGAAGGGAAAGGGGAAGAGGGAAGGGAAAGGGGAAGAGGGAAGGAAGGGAAAGGGGAAGAGGGAAGGGAAGGGAGGGGGAAGAGGGAAGGAAAGGGGAAGAGGGAAGGGAAAGGGAAGAGGGAAGGGAAAGGGGAAGAGGGAAGGGAAAGGGGAAGAGGGAAGGGAAAGGGGAAGAGGGAAGGGAAAGGGGAAGAGGGAAGGAAAGGGGAAGAGGGAAGGGAAAGGGAAGAGGGAAGGGAAAGGGGAAGAGGGAAGGGAAAGGGGAAGAGGGAAGGGAAAGGGGAAGAGGGAAGGGAAAGGGGAAGAGGGAAGGGAAAGGGAAGAGGGAAGGGAAAGGGGAAGAGGGAAGGGAAAGGGGAAGAGGAAGGGAAAGGGGAAGAGGGAAGGGAAAGGGAAGAGGGAAGGAAAGGGGAAGAGGGAAGGAAAGGGGGAAGAGGGAAGGGAAAGGGGAAGAGGGAAGGGAAAGGGAAGAGGGAAGGGAAGAGGGGAAGAGGGAAGGGAAGGGAGAAGAGGGAAGGGAAAGGGGAAGAGGGAAGGGAAGGGAGAAGAGGGAAGGGAAGAGAGAAGAGGGAAGGGAAGGGAAGAGGGAAGGGAAAGGGGAAGAGGGAAGGGAAAGGGAAGAGGGAAGGGAAAGGGAAGAGGGAAGGGAAAGGGGAAGAGGGAAGGGAAAGGGGAAGAGGGAAGGGAAAGGGAAGAGGGAAGGGAAAGGAAGAGGAAAGGGAAAGGGGAAGAGGGAAGGGAAAGGGAAGAGGGGAAGGGAGGGGGAAGAGGGAAGGGAAAGGGGAAGAGGGAAGGGAAAGGGAAGAGGGGAAGGGAAAGGGAAGAGGGAAGGGAAAGGGAAGAGGGAAGGGAGGAGGGAAGAGGGAAGGGAAAGGGGAAGAGGGAAGGGAAAGGGGGAAGAGGGAAGGGAAAGGGGAAGAGGGAAGGGAAAGGGGAAGAGGGAAGGGAGGAGGGAAGAGGGAAGGGAGGAGGGAAGAGGGAAGGGAGGAGGGAAGAGGGAAGGGAGGAGGGAAGAGGGAAGGGAGGAGGGAAGAGGGAAGGGAGGAGGGAAGTGGGAAGGGAGGAGGGAAATGATTAGAAATGAATATCACCTAAAAAAAAGGGAGGGTCAATATCTTGGTATGAAAACCCCAAGCTCATTGTTAATGAATGAAGACATTTCCACCATAACAAGCCTTTGTGGAAGCCTTGCATCTTTCTCCTGGCCATCTGGTTTTATGCACTATCAGAACCAAGCCATTGCATTTAACAGTCTGACAGGGACCAAGTAACTCTTTTATCACAGCTGCACTTGTAAAAATGTGGAGGCTAAAATTCCAAGCACAAAGCTGACTCTGCAATTAAGGCTTGTTTAAGGATTTGGCTCCAGGTCAGTGGCACCACAGATCACTGACCAGGGCAGTAAAATTTAACAAGCAAATAATATTTAATGACTCTCTTAAATAAGACTTACTTGCACAGACCTGCACACAAGGATGGTGCAGCCTGGAGTCACCCTTCCTTGTAGCAGGGCAGACTGCTTAAAAGTCAGGCTCAGATGTATTTTAGATGAGAGAGTTTTATGACAGTGATTCAGGATCCATTTATCCCAGCTCAGCTTTTGTCACATTGACACCTTGAGGTGACAAATATCCCAAGCCCCACAAGGAAAAGTCATTGAAGGAGAAATGACTTGTGAGAAACGGAGGAGTTTTTGCCCTGTTGAGCACGTGGGGGAGGTCCACATACATAATTTGTGCATTACTAATGATTGGAAGTACAGAGGATTCCTGCCCATGGCCTGTGGAACTGCAGTTTGCTGTCCCTCCTAGCAAGAATCTTTAAAAATTAGTCTTATTTATTGATTTTTGTAAAAAAATTATTATTATTTAGAATCACAGAATCATAGGCATCAGTCAGGGTTGGAAGGGACCACAAGGACCAGCTAGTTCCAACCCCTGCCATGGGCAGGGACACCCCACACTAGAGCAGGCTGGCCACAGCCTCATCCAGCCTGGGCTTAAACACCTCCAGGGACGGGGCCTCAACCACCTCCCTGCACAACCCATTCCAGGGCTTCACCACTCTCATGGGGAAGAACTTCCTCCTCACCTCCAGCCTGAATCTCCCCACCTCCAGCTTCATTCCATTCCCCCTAGTCCTATCACTCCCTGACATCCTGAGAAGTCCTCCCAGCCTTCTTGTAGCCCACTTCAGAGGGGCCACACAAGGTCACCTGGGAGCCTTCTTCTCCAGACTGAACAGCCCCAACTCCTTCAGTCTGTCCTCACAGGAGAGGTGCTCCAGCCCTCTGCTCTTCCTCCTGGCCCTGCTCTGGACACCTTCCAGCACCTCCAGATCCCTCTTGGAATAGGGGCTCCAGAGCTGGAGGCAGTACTCCAGGTGGGGTCTCACCAGAGCTGAGTAGAGGGGGAGAATCCCCTCCCTTTGCCCTGCTGGCCACACTTCTCCTGCTGCAGCCCAGGCTCTGATTGGCTTTCCGGGCTGCAAGTGCACCCTGAGAGCTCCTGTTGAGCTTCTCCTCCCCAGCACCCCCAAGTCTCTCTCCTCAGGGCTGCTCTCCAGCCAGTCCCTGCCCAGTGTGGATTTGTGCCTGGGGTTGCCTCCACCCAGCTGCAGGACCCTGCCCTTGGTCTTGTTGAAGCTCCTGAGGTTGGCTTGTGCCCACCTCTCCAGGCTGTCCAGGTCCCTCTGGATGTATCCCTTCCCTCCAGCCTGTCTGCTGCACCACACACATGCTTTATCTTGTGCCTATTTATAGTTCTTCTAAAAATGGTGAAAATCCATTTCACATAGTCCCCAAGAAAGGAGTTAATCAGGTACCATGAATCCTGCTCCTCAAATCTGTGTTGAACAGTTAGTTAGGACACATTTAATGCCTCTTCAGTGTTGGGTATGATATGAGACAGAAGTGGGCATGAAATGCAATCAACACATACAACTCTCCCTGGAATACATGATGAGAAGAGAATCAGAGAATCATAGAATCCACCAGGTTGGAAAAGACCTCAGGGATCATCAGTTCCAACCTATTAACTAATACCTAACACCTCCTGACAACTAAACCCTGGCTCCAAGTGCCTCATCCAATCCCCTCTTGAACACCTCCAGGGATGGGGACTCCACCACCTCCCTGGGCAGCACATTCCAATGATGAATGACTCTCTCAATGAAGAACTTTCTCCTCACCTCCAGCCTAAACCTCCCCTGGCACAGCTTGAGACTGTGTCCTCTTGTTCTGGTGCTGCTTGCCTGGGAGAAGAGACCAACCCCCACCTGGCTACAACCTCCCTTTAGGTAGTTGTAGACAGCAAGAAGGTCTCCCCTGAGCCTCCTCTTCTCCAGGCTAAGCAACCCCAGCTCCCTCAGCCTCTCCTCACAGGGCTTGTACCAAATATTTCTGAACCATGGGCAAGCTGTTGAGAAACATTAACTTTTTAGTGATTCATAATATTCATGGAAACTCACATATTTTTACTGCACATATGTCTAAGTGGGCAAAGGAACACACCTAAGTGAATCCATCACTGGGAGATGGGCTGGATTCCTGGACCTAGATAGAGTTGGAGAGAATGAAGCATTTTATGTGGTGAAGTTGTGCTTTCCAGCACACACTAAATCACCCAGCAAGCACAGCTGAATGGCTCATAATAAACATTGAACAAGTGTATATTGAGCTAACAGTCCAAACCCACTTCAATTTCATTCCCTTTAATGCATTTACTAACATCAGAGAAAGCTCAACTGTGGAAAAAATTGCTGCTTAATATCCTCATGAATGACATCTGTTAGGATTTCATTTCTATGGAGCTCACTGCTTTGCTTCTAGTAGAATCACAGAATAATGGGATTGTTTGGGTTGGAAAAGCCCTCTAAGACCGCTAAGTCCAACCAACAACTAACACTACCATGGCCATTAAACAACAAGCAATAAAATCTTCCCCAAAGCTAAGCTCTTCTCATGTAAACTGCAGCAGGATGGCTGCATCAACAAGCAGAATTACAGCAAGGTTCCATCAACTGCCTGGGCTGTCTTCAAGCAAGGGCAAAGAGAATCACAGAAACACCTGGAGATGTTCAAGGCCAGGTTGGATAAAGCCTCAGGCAACCTGGGCTAGTGGAAGGTGTCCCTGCCCATGGCAGCAGGGTTGGAATTAGATCATAGAATCACAGAATTGTCAGGGCTGGAAGGGCCCTCAAGGATCAGCCAGTTCCAACCCCCCTGCCATGGGCAGGGACACCTCACACCACAGCAGGTTGCTCACAGCCACAGCCAGCCTGGCTGCAAACACCTCCAGGCAGGAGGCTGCCACCACCTCCCTGGGCAACCTGTGCCAGGCTCTCACCACCCTCATGGGGAACAATTTCTTCCTCACATCCAATCTCAATCTACCCATTTCTAGTTTTGCTCCATTCCCCCCAGTCCTATTACTACCTGACACCCTCAAAAGTCCCTCCCCAGCTTTCTTGTAGCCCCCTTCAGATCCTGGAAGGCCACAATTAGGTCTCCTTGGAGCCTTCTCTTCTCCAGACTGAACAGCCCCAACTCCCTCAGTCTGTCCTCATAGTAGAGGAGCTCCAGCCCTCTGCTCATCCTCATGGCCTTCTCTTCTCCAGATGATCTTCAAGGTCCCTTCCAACCCAAACCATTCCATGATACTATAAATCTATGTGCTGCCTGAATCAATAACTGAGAAAAGAATAAAAGGGGCAACATTATTTTGTTATCTTTATCTTGAAAGTGCTAAATATGGGTCAGGGATTCTTGACCAAACTGAATCCTTCCTGCCTATTCTAATCAAGTGTTGTGTGCTTAAATTCACACAATCACAGAATCACAGAATGATGGAATCATAGAATCACAGAATGATGGAATCACAGAATCAATAAGGTTGGAATTGACCTCAGAGATCATCAAGTACCACCTATCACCCAACACCTCATGACTAACTAAACCATGGCTCCAAGTGCCACGTCCAATCCCTTTTTGAACACCTCCAGGGATGATGACTCCACCAACTCCCTGGGCAGCCCATGTGAGGGGTTAGAAGAGACCTCAAAGGACCATCCAGTCCAAGCCCCCTGCCAGAACAGGATCACTAGAGTAGGTCACACAGGATACTTTGCCATACTGAGACAAGGAGAACACTGACTTTGATTGCTACTTACATCTCATTACTGCCTGCACTTCATAGACAGGTGTGAGAATCAGGCAGCCCTCAAAATCCTGAGGCAGTGGGTTGCAGGAGTCCCAGGCCTGTAAAGTGTGGGAAAGCTTGACAATCCTGTTCCTGCACCTGGGGATCTTCCACTCTGCAATCTCTTTCAGGGTGTACATCTGGTGGTCCTCACACTCGTAGAACTCTCCTTCTTGTGAGAGGGGCAAGGTAAAGGAATGAGCCTGGTTGTTCCTGACCACACCACAGGTCACAGCCATTGTCCCATTTACTTCTCCCACCGAGTTGAGGGTGATCTGCTCATTGTGCTTGATAGTGAGGTTTGCCAGCTGAATATCCTCAGGGCTGTAGAAGCATGGGTGGCCAAATCTTGTTGGCCCAATAGAGACTTTTCTTGTAATTTCTTCAATGCTGGCATATGGAGTTCTGTCTGCCACAACCTTATAAAGACCTGAGAGCAGAAAACTTGCATTATTAAAAAGGGAAGGATGTCTAAAGGAAGCCATGGCATATTTTAGATGGAAATATGCAAAGGAAGCCATGGGAAATATTAGGTGGAAATATGTACAGGAAGCCATGGGAAATATTAGGTGGAAATATGTACAGGAAGCCATGCCAAATTGTAGATGGTGAATGTAATAAACACATGAGGAGCAAACCACACAGAATTATAGCACAGGGGGTTAAGCTGTGCATTGGGAGGTTGAGGTTGGATATTAGAAGAGGTTTCTTTCCTGCAGGACTAGTCAGGGATTGCAAGAGCCTGCCCAGAGAGGTGGTGGAGTCACCATCCCTGGAGGTGTTCAGGAAGTGTGTAGATCACAGAATCACAGAATTTTAGGAGCTGGAAGGGACTTCTAGAGCCTTACAGGATGGCCAAGGGCCCAGCCAGCATGGATTTAGGAAGGGCAGGTCCTGCCTCTCCAGCCTGATCTCCTTCTATGCCCAGGTGACTGCCTGGTGGATGTGGGGCAGGCTGTGGATGTGGTCTGCCTGGACCTCAGCAAGGCCTTTGACACCGTCCCCCACAGCAAACTCCTGGCCAAGCTGTCAGCCCCTGGCTGGGACAGCAGCACTCTGAGCTGGGTTGGGAACTGGCTGGAGGCTGAGCCCAGAGAGTGGTAGTGAATGGTGCCACAGCCAGCTGGAGGCCAGGCACCAGTGGTGTGCCCCAGGGATCAGTGCTGGGCCCCATCCTCTTTAATGTCTTCATTGATGATCTGGATGAGGGGATTGAGACAGTCATCAGTAAATTTGCAGATGACACCAAGTTGGGAGGAGAGAAGAGAGGAGGGGAGAAGAGAGGAGGGGAGAAGAGAGGAGGGGAGAAGAGAGGAGGGGAGAAGAGAGGAGGGGAGAAGAGAGGAGGGGAGAAGAGAGGAGGGGAGAAGAGAGGAGGGGAGAAGAGAGGAGGGGAGAAGAGAGGAGGGGAGAAGAGAGGAGGGGAGAAGAGAGGAGGGGAAGAGAAGAGAGAGGAGGGGAGAAGAGAGGAGGGGAGAAGAGAGGAGGGGAGAAGAGAGGAGGGGAGAAGAGAGGAGGGGAGAAGAGAGGAGGGGAGAAGAGAGGAGGGGAGAAGAGAGGAGGGGAGAAGAGAGGAGGGGAGAAGAGAGGAGGGGAAAAGAATAGAATAGAATAGAATAGAATAGAATAGAATAGAATAGAATAGAATAGAATAGAATAGAATAGAATAGAATAGAATAGAATAGAATTACCAAGGTTGGAAGAGACCTTGAAGATCATCGAGTCCAACCTGTAACCACAACCTCACAACTAGACCATGGCACCAAGTGCCACATCCAGTCCCCTCCTGAACGCCTCCAGGGATGGAGACTCAACCACCTCCCCGGGCAGCCCATTCCAATGACGAATCACTCTCTCGGTGAAGAACTTTCTCCTCACCTCCAGCCTAAACTTCCCCTGGTGCAGCTTGAGACTGTGTCCCCTTGTTCTGGTGCTGGTTGCTAGGGAGAAGAGGCCAACCCCTTCCTGGCTACAACCACCTTTCAGGTAGTTGTAGAGAGCAATGAGGTCGCCCCTGAGCCTCCTCTTCTCCAGGCTAAACAGCCCCAGCTCCCTCAGCCTCTCCTCACAGGGCTTGTGCTCAAGGCCTCTCCCCAGCCTTGTTGCCCTTCTCTGGACACGTTCAAGTCTCTCAATATCCTTCTTAAACTGAGGGGCCCAGAACTGGACACAGTACTCAAGGTGCGGCCTAACCAAAGCAGAGTACAGGGGCACAATGACCTCCCTGCTCCTGCTGGCCACACTGTTCCTAATGCAGGCCAGGATGCGGTTGGCCCTCTTGGCTGCCTGGGCACACTGCTGGCTCATGTTCAGCTTCCCATCAACCAGCACCCCCAGGTCCCTCTCTGCCTGGCCGCTCTCCAGCCACTCTGACCCCAGCCTGTAGCGCTGCCTGGGGTTGTTGTGGCCAATGTGCAGCACCTGGCACTTGGATGTGTTCAATCTCCTGCCCTTGGCCTCTGCCCATCTGTCCAGCCTGTCGAGGTCCCTCTGCAAAGCCTCTCTGCCCTCCAGCAAATCAACTGCTGCCCCCAGCTTGGTGTCATCTGCAAATTTACTGATGATGGACTCAATGCCCTGATCCAGATCATCAAAAAGATGTTGAAAAGCATGGGGCCCAGCACTGATCCCTGGGGCACACCACTAGTGACAGGCCGCCAGCTGGATGTGGCACCATTCACCACCACTCTCTGGGCTCGGCCCTCCAGCCAGTTCCTAACCCAACGCAGTGTGCTCCTGTCCAAGCCAGGGGCTGCCAGCTTGGCCAGGAGTTTGCTGTGGGGGACTGTGTCAAAGGCCTTGCTGAGGTCCAGGTAGACCACATCCACAGGCCTCCCCACATCCACCAGGCGGGTCACCTGATCATAGAAGGAGATCAGGTTGGTCAGGCAGGACCTGCCCCTCCTAAATCCATGCTGGCTAGGCCTGAGCCCCTGGCCATCCTGTAAGTGCTGTGTGATCGCACTCGAGATGAGCCGTTCCATAACCTTGCCTGGCACTGAGGTCAGGCTGACAGGCCTATCATTCCCCGTCTCTTCCAACCGGCCCTTCTTATGGATGGGCACCACATTGGCAGCTTCCAGTCTTCTGGGACCTCTCCAGTGAGCCAGGACTGCTGAAAAATGATGGAGAGCGGCCTGGACAGCTCATCCGCCAGCTCCCTCAGCACCCTAGGATGGATCCCATCCGGTCCCATGGACTTGTGGGGGTCCAAGCAGCTGAGAAGATCTCTAACTATCCCATCCTGGAACAGGGGAAAACTATGCTGCTCCCTGGCTCCTTCTGCCAGCTCTGCAGGCCAGTTGTCTGGAAGCCGTTCTGTCCTGCTAGTAAAGATTGAGGTAAAGAAGGTGTTAAGCACCTCTGCCTTTTCCTCATTCTTTGTTACAATATTCCCCTCCATGCCCACCAAGGAGTGGAGCTTCTCCTTGCCCTTCCTCTTGCTATTAATATATTTATAGAAGGACTTTTGTTGTCCTTCACAGCAGAGGCCAGTCTGAGCTCCAAATGTGCTTTTGCCTCCCTAATTTTCTTCCTACAAGACCTAGCAACATCCCTAAACATTCCATGGGTTGCCTCCCCTTTTTCCAAAGATAATACACCCTCTTTTTTTTTTCCCTTAGTTCCTTTAGAAGTTCATTACCCAACCAGGCTGGCCGTCTGCCCCGGCGGCTCATCTTCTGGCACACCGGCACAGCCTGTTCCTGCGCCTTCAAGAGTTCTTTCTTGAAGTAGGTCCAGCTCTCCTGAACCCCTTTGTTTTTAAGGGCTGTTTCCCAAGGAACCTTCTGAGTTAGTTCCTTGAGTAGCCTGAAGTCCGCCCTCCGGAAGTCCAGAGTGGAGGTCTTCTTGCTCCCCCTCTTGGCTTGGCTGAATACTGAAAACTCAATTATCTCATGGTCACTGGTGCCTAAACACCCTCCGACCACCACATCACCCACCAGCCCTTCCCTGTTGGTGAAGAGGAGGTCAAGCATAGCCTTACCCCTGGTAGGCTCGCGCAGCACCTGGGATAAGAAGCTGTCCTCCATGCACTCTAAGAACCTCCTAGACTGCCTCCTCTCTGCTATGTTGTGATCCCAGCAGATATCAGGCAGGTTGAAGTCTCCCACGAGAACAAGGTTAGGCGATCTTGAGACAGACTTAAGCTGCCTATAGAATGCTTCATCAAGATCATCCTCCTGGTTGGGTGGTCTATAACAGACTCCAACCAGCATGTCTGCCCTGCTGGTCTTCCCTCTAATTCTTACCCACACACACTCAACCCGATCATCCCTGATCTCTAGCTCAATGGCATCAAGAGCCTCCCTGATGTACAGGGCCACCCCTCCACCCCTTCTTCCCTGCCTGTCTCTCCTGAATAGCCTGTAGCTGTCAATTGCAGCGCTCCAGTCATGCGAGTCATCCCACCATGTCTCCGTGATGGCAGCTACATCATATCTTTCGTGCTGCAACAAGGCTTCCAGCTCCTCATGTTTGTTGCCCATACTTCGTGCATTAGTGTACATGCACTTCAGCTGGGCTGCTGGTTTTGCCCCTGACTCCAGCTTACCACCCTCAGACTCCTGTCTGGGGGGACTGGTTTCAGCCCCTTCCCCCTTCGAAGCTAGTTTAAAGCCCTGTCAATGAGACTTGCTAATTCCCTTCCCAGAATCTTTTTACCTTTGGGGGACAGGCCATTCTCATGTACTGTGACCTTTCCCCTCCTCTGGGACAGATGTACTCCATCTGTTACCAGCTGACCTGGTGCAGTAGAAAGTTTTTCAAGATCAAAAAACCCAAAATTCTTCTGACTGCACCAACCTCTAAGCCACTTGTTGACTACAGCTGCTGACCTGTTCCTTCTCATATTCCCTCCTGCAACTAAGGGTATAGACAAAAAAATTATTTGTGCACCTGAGTCCTCCACTAGATCCCCCAGGACCTTGAGGTCATTCTTGATAGCCCTGGGAGTTCTAGTTGCAACATTGTCATTCCCTAGCTGCATAATTATTAATGGATAGTAGTCAGAGGGCTGCACCAGACTAGGCAGCCTTCTGGTAACATCAGCAACTTGAGCTCCTGGGAGACAACAAAGTTCCCTGTGAGCAGGGTCTGGCCGACATATGGGGCCCTCTGTTCCCCTCAGTAGGGAATCACCAATAACAATCACCCTCCTCTTTTTTTTTTAAGGGAGCAAGTCTTGATGCCAGGGGAAGGCTGTTTAACCCCAGGCTGACTCACCCCAAGCTGACTCACCCCAGGCTTACCCACCCTGGGATGACTCACCCCAGGCTGCCTGACCCCAGGCTGACCCACCCCAGGCCGACCCATCCCAGGCTGACTCTCCCTAGGCCGACCCACCCTAGGCTGACTCACCCCAGGCTGACTCACCCCGGGCCGACCCACCCTAGGCTGACTCACCCCGGGCCGACCCACCCTAGGCTGACTCACCCCCGGGCCGACCCACCCTAGGCTGACTCACCCCGGGCCGACCCACCCCAGGCTGACTCACCCCGGGCCGACCCACCCTAGGCTGACTCACCCCGGGCCAACCCACCCTAGGCTGACTCACCCCGGGCCGACCCACGCCAGGCTGACTCACCCCAGGCCGACCCACGCCAGGCTGACTCACCCTGGGTTGTTTTGCCTCATGGAAAACCCCAGATGGTGTGTCCTCCAGCATCAGAATCACCTCCCCCTCGACCTCCAGTGCCCCATACCTGTTGTCCAAGGGCAGTGGGGAGGTGAAGGGAGACAGGGAGGTTTTAATTTGTGTCTTTTGAGAGGAATCTTCGTCCATTCCCCTCTGCTTTTTGGATAATCAGCCTCTGCTGGGGGAGCCTGCAGAGCCTGGTTACTCAAGTTGGTCTCTCTTCTACAATCCCTGACATCTCTAAGTCTAGTCACCTCATCTTTCAATCTGGCCACCAGGTTAAGCAGATAGTCAATCTGCTCGCATCTGATGCAGGAATTGTCCCCACTACCCTGCATCTCAACTGCCAGGCTCCAGCACTCTCTGCAGCCATAAGCCTGGACACCCACCTCTTGCTTGTGACACTTGCCTACCTGCTTGTATTCCCCCTCAGTCTGAGTCGAGACTGATGTTCTGAAGGAGCGGTTGCGGCACGTCACCACCACGGTGCCCTGCCCGCGGCACCTGCTGGACGAGATTTAGAACAAGTGCGGCGGCGCGTGCCGAGCGAGAGCAGGCGGCAAGGCCCCCGCCGGAACAGGGCTGCGCGAGCCGCCGATGGCTTTTAAACCGGCCGCCGGCAGTGACGCGGGGAGCCCGAGCGAGCCCGAGCAGCAAGCACGTGGAGAAACGGTCGTGCCGAATCTAGCCGAGTGCCGAGAGCCCGGGGTGCCCTGCCGATCCCCGTAGGTTGAAAGGGAAGCAGCTAGTGTTCCCGAGGGTGCCGGTCGCGGTGTGCTCCCGAGCAAGATCCCCGCTGGAACAGGGAGAGAGGAGGGGAAAAGAGAGGAGGGGAAAAGAGAGGAGGGGAAAAGAGAGGAAGGGAAAAGAGAGGAGGGGAAAAGAGAGGAGGGGAAAAGAGAGGAGGGGAAAAGAGAGGAGGGGAAAAGAGAGGAGGGGAAAAGAGAGGAGGGGAAAAGAGAGGAGGGGAAAAGAGAGGAGGGGAAAAGAGAGGAGGGGAAAAGAGAGGAGGGGAAAAGAGAGGAGGGGAAAAGAGAGGAGGGGAAAAGAGAGGAGGGGAAAAGAGAGGAGGGGAAAAGAGAGGAGGGGAAAAGAGAGGAGGGGAAAAGAGAGGAGGGGAAAAGAGAGGAGGGGAAAAGAGAGGAGGGGAAAAGAGAGGAGGGGAAAAGAGAGGAGGGGAAAAGAGAGGAGGGGAAAAGACAGAAGAGAGGAGAGAGGAGAGAGGAGAGAGGAGAGAGGAGAGAAGAGAGAAGAGAGAAGAGAGAAGAGAGAAGTGAGAAGAGAGAAGTGAGAAGAGAGAAGTGAGAAGAGAGAAGTGAGAAGAGAGAAGTGAGAAGAGAAGAACAGAATAGAACAGAATCAACCAGGTTGGAAAAGACCTTTGAGATCATCGAGTCCAACCCAAGCTTTGTGTGGTGCATTCTTCTACAAGCAACATGGGGATTCCTGGAGAAAATATGCTTGAAGACACAGCACAAATGAAACAGCAGCAGCTACAGATCAGAATGAGCTAAGGCAATTGATTTTAGTTTATCACAGAATCACAGAAACATTCAGGATGGAAAAGACCCTCAGGAGCCCCAAGGCCAACCCAGAACCCTGCTCTACAAGGGTCAACCCTAAACCAGATCCCCAAGCACCACATCCAAACCACCTTGAAATACATCCAGGGCTGGGGACTCAACCACCTCCCTGGGCAGCACATTCCAATCCCTGACCACTCTTTCCATGATTACTTTTTTCCTACTGTCCAGTCTAAACCTACCCAGTCATAGCTTGAGGCCATTCCCTCTTGTCCTATCACTAATCACCTCTGAGGAGAGGCCAGCACCAACCTCTCCACAACCTCCTTTCAGGGAGTTGTAGACAGCAATGAGCTCTCCCCTCAGCCTCCTCTGTTTCACACTAACCATCCCCAGCTCCTTCAGTTGCTCCTCATCAGATTTATTCTCCAGGCACTTCAGGGCTTCCTTGCCCTCCTCTGCACTGGCTCCAGCACCTCCACATCTCTCTTGTACTGAGGTGCCCAAAACTGAACACAACACTCAAGGTGTGGCCTCTGACAACACAGACCACCAAATGAAGTAACTCAGAGTTTGGGCGTTGTACCACTGTGCCCATCACAAGGCAATTGAAGAGCTGAAGTAGTGTGAGACATGAGCTACATCTGAGCTCCCCTATCCCCTAGGGCCATTATTATTCCACGTTAATCATGCCCCATGGAGCTGTCTCATTAGGAGTCCACAGCACTAGAAGAATCAGGAAATCTGCACAGCTCTCTATTTGCCTGGGACTTGAGGGCTTAGAGGACTAAAGAGTGGGGTTTAGCTGAACTCTGTGATGCAGCTTTCCTCCTCCCCAGACACAGCAGTGGGAAATCCTCATGGAGTTACATTGAAGCTTCCTGGGACAGGCACTGACTGAGGCTCCCTTCCAAGTGAATATAATGGAATGCAGAGGTGTGACAGTTTCATTCCTAGGCCAAGTCTGCAAGCCAGGGGACCCAGATGAATTAGCTGGTAGCTACAGTGACAAAACAAACAAGCTTCCTTTCTTCCTCTCCTATGAGGACAGACTGAGAGAGTTGGGGTTGTTCAGTCTGGACAAGAGAAGGCTCCCAGGAGACCTAATTGTGGCCTTCCAGGATCTGAAGTGGGCTCCAAGCAAGCTGGGGAGGGACTTTTGAGGGTGTCAGGTAGTAATAGGACTGGGTGGAATGGAGCAAAACTAGAAATGGGTAGATGGAGATTGGATGAGAGGAAGAAGTTGTTCCCCAGGAGGGTGGTGAGAGCCTGGCACAGGTTGCCCAGGGAGGTGGTGGCAGCCTCCTGCCTGGAGGTATTTGCAGCCAGGCTGGCTGTGGCTGTGAGCAACCTGCTGTGGTGTGAGGTGTCCCTGCCCATGGCAGGGGGGTTGGAACTGGCTGATCCTTGAGGTCCCTTCCAACCCTGACAATTCTATGATTCTATGATATTGCCTCATAAATGCTCCCTTTACTATGATATGTGATCTTAGAGGCCTTTTCCAGCTGAAGCAATTCTATGGTTCTATATGTTTTAAATAAAACAAGCCCCTAAAGCCAAGCATCATTATCTGGAACCATTTGGAACCTTATTGGAGTCACTCTGAATCAAGTTACAAACCCAAATGTTTTTCAAACCTAAGATGGCCAGGAAATCTCCACAGCAGGAGACAGTATCACAGTACTGCCAAGGTTGGAAGAGACTTCAAAGATCGAGTCCAACCTGTCACCACAGACCTTGTGACTAGACCATGGCACCAAGTGCCACATCCAATCCCCTCTTGAACACCTCCAGGGATGGTGACTCCACCACCTCCCTGGGCAGCACATTCCAATGCCTAACAACTCTCTCAGGGAAGAACTTTCTCCTCACCTCCAGCCTAAACTTCCCTGGTACAGCTTGAGACTGTGTCCTCTTGTTCTGGTGCTGGTTGCCTGGGAGAAGAGGCCAACCCCTTCCTGGCCACAACCACCTTTCAGGTAGTTGTAGAGAGCAATGAGGTCTCCCCTGAGCCTCCTCTTCTCCAGGCTAAATAACCCCAGCTCCCTCAGCCTCTCCTCACAGGGCTGTGCTCAAGGCCTCTCACCAGCCTTGTTGCCCTTCTTTGGACACCTTCAAGCATCTCAATGTCCTTCCTACACTGAGGAGCCCAGAACTGGACACAGGACTCAAGGTGTGGCCTAACCAGTGCTGAGCACTGGGCACAATGACTTCCCTACTCCTGCTGGCCACGCTATTCCTAATGCAGGCCAGGATGCCATTGGCCTTCTTGGCCATCTGGGCACACTGAAGGCTCATGTTCATCTGCTTTCAACCAGCACCCCCAGGTCCTTCTCTGCCTGGCTGCTCTCCAGCCACTCTGACCCCAGCCTGTAGCTCTGCAAGGGGTCGCTGTGGCCAAAGTGCAGCAGTGGATTTGTTGAATATGGGAAGTTTGAGAAGCTGAAGTTTGAGAAGCTAAAGTTTGGACATTTTGAGGTCAAACAAAAATATTTCTGTACTTTCTCATAAATCACAGCATCACCGAATCCAATTTGCTTAGGCTGTGCTGAGAGAGCTTGGTGGACTACTGAGGGAGGGAACAACAGATGGAAACAGCAAAGCTGGAAAAAACTCCAGCTGGTTTAGCAAGAGCTGGCTCTAGTGCTCCTGGAGCCTGACTCTCTAAATGCAATCTGCTCTGCAAGCAAAGTGTATTGATGACAAACAGTTTGGGGGCAAATTGCAGAGACAAGAGGGACTCCACGTGCTGAAGAGCTGCAGAAATGCAGAGCCACTGTCACACTTCATCAACCATCTGCACCTCCTGGCTTCTCACTAGGTGAAGTGCCTGCCTAGCCATAACACAACATCCTGGTTCTGAGCCACGAGCTTCTCAGGCCACAAGGACAGAAAACATCACAGAACCACAGAATGTGAGGGGCTGGAAGGGACCTCCAAAGCTCATCCAGTCCAACCCCCTGCCAGAGCAGGAGCACCTAGAGCAGATCACACAGGAACACATCCAGGCAGGTTTTGAATATCTCCAGAGAGGAAGACTCCACAACCCCCCTGGGCAGCCTGTTCCAGGCCTCTGTCACCCTCACAGGGAAAAATTTATCCTCCTGTTTCCATGTATCTTATCACAGAATCATAGAATCAATAAGACTGGGAAAGACCACAAAGATCATCAAGTCCAACCTGTCACCCAACACCTCATCCAATCCCCTCTTGAACACCTCCAGGGATGAGGACTCCACCACCTCCCTGGGCAGCACATTCCAATGGCAAATCACACTCTCTGGGAAGAACTTTCTCCTCACCTCCAGCCTAAATCTCCCCTGGTGCAGCTTGAGACTGTGTCCTCTTGTTCTGGTGCTGGGTGCCTGGGAGAAGAGACCAACCCCCACCTGGCTACAACCTCCCTTCAGGGAGTCGGAGAGAGCAAGAAGGTCTCCCCTGAGCCTCCTCTTCTCCAGGCTAAGCAACCCAAGCTCCCTCAGCCTCTCCTCACAGGGCTGTGCTCCAGACCCCTCCCCAGCCTTGTTGCCCTTCTCTGGACACCTTCAAGTGTCCCAGTGTCCTTAAATTGAGGAGCCCAGAACTGGATACAGGACTCAAGGTGTGGCCTAACCAGTGCTGAGTACAGGGGCAGAATGACCTCCCTGCTCCTGCTGGCCACACTGTTCCTGATGCAGGCCAGGATGCCATTGGATGCATGCCTCAACTTCTACTATTGCTCCTGGTGCTGGCATTGGGCATCACACAGCAGAGCCTGCTCCAGCATCTTCCTCTACCCATTGTGCCCCAAAAGCCATCTCTCTAATCACTCCGTTGTTCCATATCAAGATGAGCCTTCTAGTGCCTAACTCTTGTTCCTCCATGCAAGTGCTGTGTGGACACAGACAAGACTTCTGCCTTGTGACTTGCAGAGGTTGAGAGCTCAGTGAGACAATTGTGATCAGCTGCACGTGGGGGTTGGACGTGGCACTCGGTGCCATGGTTTAGTAGTCATGAGGTGTTGGGTGACAGGTTGGACTTGATGATCTCTGAGGTCTTTTCCAACCTTATTGATTCTATGATTCTATGTCTGTCAGACCTCATAGGAATCATCAAATCACACAATCATAGATCGCACTGCATTGGGAAGGACCATCAAAGCTCATCTTGTCCAAACCCCCTACAACAAGCAGGGACATCTCCAAATAGAGCAGGTTGCTCAGTATGCCATCAAAGCCTGACCCTGAATATTTCCAGGGATGGGCCTCCACTGCAATCCTGGCCAACCTGTTCCAGTATTTCACCCCTTCCATTGTGCAGAACTTCCTCCTGATGCCAACCTAAATCCTCCCTGCTCCAGTTTCAAACCATTGCCCCTTGTCCTGTCACCTCAAGCCCTTCTAAACAGTCCCTCCCCAGCCTTCCTGTAGGTCCCCTTCAGATGTTGAAATGCTGCTCTAAGGTCTCCCTGAAGCCTTCCCTTCTCCAGGCTGAACAATCCTATTCTCTCAGCCTGCCTTCACAGAGGAAGTGCTCCAGCCCACTGGTCCTCTTCATGGCCCTCCTGTGGATTCTCTCCATCAGGTCCACAGCCTCCACACGGGCAGCAGCAACTGCCAGGGACCTGCTGAGGACTGCCCAGCAATATGTTTGCAGCAGGTATGCAGCAGAACAAAATGAAATCATTTGTGCTGGCACCCAGGGCCAGGTATTGTGCAAATTACCTGCCTCTGCCAGCTTGTCAGTGGTGAAAGGTGCGGATTAAAATGCTGTTAGATGCAGCCATTGAAGTGTCTGGAGCAACAGGAGACATCTTTGTTTAGTCAGTGTAGGAGCACAGAAAGAGCAGCCCTGCCCTCTGAGGCATGGAAAAGAACAAATTAGGAAGAGGGTAAAATGAAATAACAGAGAGAGTGGGCTTGTGGTTGCAGCAGTTTCTCCAATGCAAAGGGCTGATGAGGACTTTATCAAGGATCTGGTTTGTCAGAGCAGAAAAAGAGCATTCTGTAGACTGCAAATATGTTCAGAAAGACAGAGAGCAAGGCTCATTTACAGCCAATGAACCCAGTCCCCCAGTCACAGAGATGCTAGCCCTGGAGTAAGCTAAACAGAAGAGCTTCTGCCAGCATGCACAGGGTGAAAGGATGCACAAACCCATTCTGTGCTAATGGTAACTCACAAGGGAGGAACTAGAAAGTAACAACATAGAAACACAGAATGTTAGGGGTTGGAAGGGACCTCTGGAAGTCATCAAGTCCCATCCCCCTGAGAAGCAGCATCACCTAGGCCAGGTCACACAGAAGCACATCCAGATGGGTCTTGAAAGTCTCCAGAGAAGGAGACTCCACCACCTCACTGGCAGCCTGCCCCAGGGCACCCTCACAGTAAAGTTTCTCCTCATGTTGAGGTGAAATCTTCTATTCTCAAGTTTGTATCCATTGTCTTATTACTGTGCACCTCCAAAAAGAGCTTGCCCCCTGCACTTGACACCCTCCCCTCAGATACTGATAGACATTGATCAGATCCCCTCTCAGCCTTCTCTTCTCCACACTAAACAGCCCCAGGGCTCTCAGTCTCTCTTCACAGGGAGATGCTCAAGTCCCCTAATCACCCTTGTGGCTCTCTGTTGGACTCTCTCCAGCAGGTCTCTGTCTCTCTTGAACTGGGGAGCCCAAACCTGGGCACAGTACCACAGCTGTGGTCTCAGCAGGGCAGAGCAGAGGGGGAGAAGAACCTCCCTAGACCTGCTGGCCACACTTCAATCCCATGTGCTAGTCAAGGTTTCAAGTATGACTTCCTTCATACAGATATATTTTAGGGATAGAAGAAATTTTAATAACAGTGAAGAAGCTTGGATTTGATGAAAACCAGAAAGTAGCTTGAGAGTTCACAGTACAGCAGTACTTCCATATGTCTAGATAGCCACAGATGATTAAGTTCTCTTTGATCATCACATTTGGGTCCCACTGGGACGTGAAAATGGCATTCCAACAAAAAAAGGGCTTCTAATAAATGGCCACACAAATGGTTCTGATTCAGTGGGCAAGAAAAGCATGAAAGGAAATTGAGGATCTACTGGGGAAAAGAGAATGATATGTAGGGACTATACCAGAGAGAAATGTGTATTTTGGAGATGGAAAACGAATCATAGAATCACAGAATGGTGAGTTGGAAGAGACCTTAAAGATCATCCAGCTCCAACTCCCCTGCCATGGGCAGAGACACCTCCCACCAGCCCAGCTTGCTGAAGGCCTCATCCAACCTGGCCCTGACCACCTCCAGGGAGGGGACATCCACAACCTCCCTGGGCAACCTGTGCCAGTGTCTCCCCACCCTCACTGGAAAAGAAAGTAAATGAAAGTCATGGCAGAAGATCTTTTCCTGCAGAATTTGGATGCATCTTTGTGTCCCCATGCACTTCTACATTTTCTTAGCTTCAGGAAGTGTGTCTTGTCCCCCTCTGCAGAAAAATCACAACCCAGTTTGGGCACTGTTATCACCTAAGCCAGATATATGCAAGAGCAGACATTACAGCATCAACCAGGTTGGAAAAGACCTCAGAGATCATCAAGTCCAACCTATTACCTAATACCTAACACCTCCTGACAACTAACCCATGGCTCCAAGTGCCACAGCCAATCCCCTCTTGAACACCTCCAGGGATGGGGACTCCACCACCTCCCTGGGCAGCACATTCCAATGGCCAACAACTCTCTCTGGGAAGAACTTTCTCCTCACCTCCAGCCTAAACTTCCCCTGGCACCGCTTGAGACTGTGTCCTCTTGTTCTGGTGCTGGGTCCCTGGGAGAAGAGACCAACCCCCACCTGGCTACAACCTCCCTTCAGGGAGTTGTGGAGAGCAAGAAGGTCTCCCCTGAGCCTCCTCTTCTCCAGGCTAAGCAACCCCAGCAACCTCAGCCTCTCCTCACAGGGCTGTGCTCCAGACCCCTCCCCAGCCTCCTTGCCCTTCTCTGGACACCTTCAAGTGTCTCAATGTCCTTCTTAAACTGAGGAGCCCAAAGAAGGAAGCTGGAAACAAAGAAAACATCCTTTACAAATAAAACAACATGCAAGTTCCTCTACTATGCAAAGATTGATGTGGCTTAAAAACTTCATTTATATATACACACACATAGATTCATAGAATCATAGAATCAATGAGGTTGGAAGAGACCTCAAAGATCATCAAGTCCAACCTGTCACCACAGACCTCATGACTAGACCATGGCTCCAAGTGCCACGTCCAGTCCCCTCTTGAACACCTCCAGGGACGGGGACTCCACCACCTCCCTGGGCAGCCAAATTCTGCTTCCATGACACTGTGTGCATCTCTTTTCATGTATATTTTTATTATTATCTACCTATGTGTTAGAGATTAAGTCTGAAAATTCTCTGCAAACAAAAGCAGTCAGGCAAAAGAAAATGTTAAGAAAAAATTCTCACCTGCTCAGCAACACATCAGAGAGACGTCAATGAGGTTACTGAGTCAAGCTCTCAAACACTAGGAAACACTCTGATGATGCTGTAGCCAGGAGGGGGTTTGCCTCCTCTCCCAGGCAACCAGCACCAGAACAAGAGGACACAGTCTCAAGCTCTGCCAGGAGAGGTTTAGGCTGGATGTTAGGAAGAAGTTCTTCACAGACAGAGATTGGCCCTTGGGATGTGCTGCCCAGGGAGGTGGTGGAGTCACCACCACTGTTTAAGAAGAGTCTGGATGGGGTGCATGGTTTAGTTGATTAGATGGTGTTGGGTGATAGGTTGGACTTGATGATCTTAAAGGTCTTTTCCAACCTGGTTAATTCTATTCTCTATCCTATTCTAAGCAGTCGAACAGAAGATTTTGGTAGTAATTCCCACCCTTGAGTAACCTCAGGAACAGAAAGCATTACTACCAAACATTGTGGCACTGATAATTTGTATGCAGGCTTGGGGGGGGAAAAAAAAAGCACTCTAAGAGCTGAAATTTCAAAATGAGTTGCTTAGGTCTGGTGCCATCTGATAAAGTTTCAACCTTGACAGTGGAGTTTGGAGCCTCAAAGAACAATCAATCCAGGCAGCAAAATCGATGCAACCGACCAGCGGCCATTACTTGGGTTGTAATTCCTCAATAGCATGCATCCACAAAACACCCTACCAGGAAAATTTAATGGCAATTCCACTTTGGCTGGAAACTGGCTGACTTCACTATTCTCACAGATCCTTGCTATGAGCTTGGTAATTTTGAAGCCAATGACTTTGATGACTTCTCCCGTCGACAGGCAGCATTCGTTGCCGAACATCTCGTAGATGGAGCCTGAAAAGCAACACAAAAGGAGAGGAAAACGTTAGCCAGCCTCTTCTCTCCTTGACAGGTGCCTTACCTTCTTTGCATGAAAGCAGAAACACTTAAACCAAGTCACAGGAGGTGATGTTTGTCCTGTGATTAGCTGGGCCTACTGCGGATCGTCTTCCTTGGTGTCACGGGTACATCCATCTCGTGGCTTCAGTCGTCTCTAGGTCAGCTCTATGTGTGCACTGCTCTCAGATGCAAGGAAGGAGAAGCAGGAGAGTGATTGCCCACTGGAATGTGCTGCCCAGGGAGGTGGTGGAGTCACCATCATTGGAGGTGTTCAGGAGGAGACTGGATGGGGTGCTTGGTGCCATGGGTTAGTTGTTCAGGTGGGTTGGACTGGTTGATAGGTTGGACGCGATGATCTTGAAGGTGTCTTTCAACCTGGTTCATCCTATCCTATCCTATCCTATTCTATCCTATCCTATCCTATCCTATCCTATCCTATCCTATCCTATCCTATCCTATCCTATCCTATCCTATCCTATCCTATCCTAAGCACAGAAACATTCAGGCTGGAAAAGACCCTCAGGAGCACCAAGGCCAACCCAGAACCCTACTCTACAAGGGTCACCCCTAAACTAGATCCCCAAGCACCACATCCAAACCACCTTGAAACACATCCAGGGTTGGGGACTCAACCACCTCCCTGGGCAGCACATTCCAATCCCTGACCACTCTTTCCATGATTTTTTCCCCCTGATGTCCAGTCTAAACCTATCCAGTTGTAGCTTGAGGCCATTCCCTCTTGTTCTATCACTAATTGCCTGTGAGGAGAGGCCAGCACCAACCTCTCTACAACATCTTTTCAGGTAGTTGTAGAGAGCCAGGAGCTCTCCCCTCAGCCTCCTCTGTTTCACACTAACCCTCCCCAGCTCCTTCAGTTGCTCTTCATCAGATTTCTTCTCCAGGCACTTCAGGGCTTCCTTGCCCTCCTTTGCACTGGCTCCAGCACCTCCACACCTCTCTAGTATTTTGTTGCCCCAAACTGGACACAATACTGGAGGTGTGGCCTCCCCAGAGCTGAGACTGGTCAGAAGAACCTACATTTGCAACAGAATAGGCCAAACCAGAATGAGACAGAGCATAGGATGGGGTGGGTCACCAGCAGCTGCCTCAGCAGGCAGTGGAGCTCAGGCAGAAAATGTGCTTTAGCAGGGCACAGGGCATAGCATAGCCCACAGGAAACAACAGACTACAGCAGAAGACAAAACAATACACACCCTAGATGGTGACTAGGGAGAGGCTTGGAGACATCAAAGTGCAAGCAGCATTTGAGAGATTTGTGCAGTAACAGAACACCTGAAGAAAGTACAAGACATAGGAGGACTGGCAAATTACCAGTGGTCACCCTCACCCCATGCTGGAACAAGCCAACTGATTCTGGGTCCATGTCCCAATGGAGGCCAGTGACAAGCGGAGTCCCTCAGGGATCAGTCCTGGGACCTGTCTTGTTCAACATCTTTGTGGGTGACATGGACAGTGGCATTGAGTGCACCCTCAGCAAGTTTGCTGATGGCACCAAGCTGTGTGGTGCAGTGGACACGCTGGAGGGAAGGGATGCCATCCAGAGGGACCTTGACAGGCTGGAGAGGTGGGCACAAGCCAACCTCAGGAGCTTCAACAAGACCAAGGGCAGGGTCCTGCAGCTGGGTCGAGGCAATCCCAGGCACAAATACAGGCTGGGCAGGGACTGGCTGGAGAGCAGCCCTGAGGAGAGAGACTTGGGGGTGCTGGGGGAGGAGAAGCTCAACAGGAGCTCTCAGTGTGCACTTGCAGCCTGGAAAGCCAATCAGATCCTGGGCTGCAGCAGGAGAAGTGTGGCCAGCAGGGCAAGGGAGGGGATTCTCCCCCTCTACTCAGCCCTGGTGAGACCCCACCTGGAGTACTGCCTCCAGTTCTGGAGCCCCTATTCCAAGAGGGATCTGGAGGTGCTGGAAGGTGTCCAGAGAAGGGCCAGGAGGATGAGCAGAGGGCTGGAGCACCTCTCCTGTGAGGACAGACTGAAGGAGTTGGGGCTGTTCAGTCTGGAGAAGAGAAGGCTCAGAGGTGACCTCATTGTGGCCTTCCAGGATCTGAAGGGGGCTACAGGAAGGCTGGGGAGGGACTGCTCAGAATCTCAGGGAGTGATAGGACTAGGGGGAATGGAATGAAGCTGGAAATAGGGAGATTCTTCCCCATGAGAGTGGTGAAGCCCTGGAATGGGTTATCCAGGGAGGTGGTTGAGGCCCCGTCCCTGGAGGTGTTTAAGCCCAGGCTGGACGAGGCTCTGGCCAGCCTGATGTAGTGTGGGGTGTCCCTGCCCATGGCAGGGGTGTTGGAACTAGATGATCCTTGTGGTCCCTTCCAACCCTGACTGATTCTATGATTCTATGACTTGGCAGCACAGGAAAAAAAAAAAACCCAAAAGTTCCCTTTTTTTGGCTATGATGTTCAGAAAGTTGAAAGCAGGAACAAGGCAATCCACCCAAACATCTCAGAGCTTCCTCAGCAAAACCTGGAACTGCAGCCTGCCCTGCCAAACCCAGCTTTCCCTTCTCCATTCTAGCCATGCCCTACCTCTCCTGGTTCAGCAGCAAGAGCAGGGGGAGCAGAATGAAGCAAAACCCAAACTAATCTATGCAGAAGAAGGAGTATTCTTCCTGGTCACTGCAGGAGATTAGCAGAAGCTCTGAGGTGGGCCTCCAGACAGTTTTTCTCCCAGCAAAGCATTCAAGCTGTGAACAGTGATCTTCTCCAGGAGGATGCTGTGGGACACAGTGTCAAATGCTTTACTAAAGTCCAGGTTGTTCAGTCTGGAGAAGAGAAGGCTCTGAGGAGACCTTAATGTGGCCTTACAGTATCTGCAGGGGGCTACAAGAAAGCTGGGGAGGGACTTTTGAGGGTGTCAGGGAGTGATAGGACTGGGGGGATGGGAAAAAAATAGAAATGGGAAGATTCAGGTTGGATGTCAGGAAGAAGTTCTTCACCATGAGGGTGGCACAGGTTGCCCAGGGAGGTGGTGGCAGCCTCCTGCCTGGAGGTGTTTGCAGCCAGGCTGGCTGTGGCTGTGAGCAACCTGCTGTAGTGTGAGGTGTCCCTGGGCATGGCAGGGGGATCAGAACTAGATGCTCCTTGAGGTCCCTTCCAACCCTAACAATTCTATGATCTCAACCAGTCTTGCACCAGGCAGAAGAGCAGGAGAGCTGCTGTCCTTTAACCAAACAGGAACAATCTGGCTTTGTTGCAAAGATTTGCTCTCCCTTAGTCAATGCTGCATTGCCAAGAGGCTACAGTCCGATGTCTCTACGGGATACTGCTAGAGATTCCCCCAGCAGGCTCACTGCTGCTCTAACAAACACATGAAGGATCATCCTAGCACTCATTGCTTCAGCTGGGCTCCATGGGATGCTTTGTGACAGACAGCAAAGTATATGTGCAACACTTCTCTGACATTGGAGTGAGGGGGAGAGAAAGATTGAGCAGCTGTGGAGAGGGGAAGATTATTTTTGTGCTGAACCACCTCACTGCCCACATCAGACAGAGCAGAGATCACAATCAGCCACGATAGGATTAGATATAGGGAATCCCAGAGGACCCAGCATGATGAGCTCTGCATCACAGAAACACAGAAAGATGAGCCAAGGATTCCAACACTCTCACCCCTGAACAAATATTTGAGCAACCCTGTTCAGCATGTTCCTGGCTTCTAGAGGCTTTTTTTCCCTTCAGTGCATATTTAGACCCAGCTTCTCCAGATCTATGAAAACAGACTCCTAGAAACCATATAACTTCTGGAAGCAACTACACTGGTTAGGGGCTTTGAGCACATTTGCTTTCATCTCTGCTGGACAGTCTTTGCAAGCACCTTCCTCAGTGCAGCCAGACCCTGCTCCATTCCAGCACAGACACCTTGCCATACAGTTAGAATTGCAGAGCCCACCAGGTTGGAAGGGAATCTCACAGGTCACCTTGTCCAACCCCACCCTGTAGTAAGCAGGGCTATCTCCAACTAGATCAGGCTGCTCAGGACCCCATCAAGTTTGACCTCTAAAGGTCATTTGACCTCTAAAGGTCATTTAGTCCAACCCCACTGCAGTCCCCTGAGCAGGGACGTCCCCAGCTAGAGCAGGTATCTCAGAGCCCCACTGAGCCTGATCTTGAATGTCTGCAGGGATGGGGCCTCCACCACCTCTCTGGGCAGCCTGTTCCAGGGTTTCACCACTTTCATTGTGAAGAACTTCCTCCTAATGTCTAACTTAAATCTCCCCTGCTTCAGTCTCAAGCCGTTGCCCCTTGTCCTATCATACATGCCCTTGTAAACAGTCCCTCCCCAGCTCTGATGGCCTCGCTGGCAGAGGCTGGTTTCCAAACCACAGGGAAGGTAGAGTAGAGCAAACCAAGCCAAAGCCCCAAGGGAAAGAATGGAGCAGTTAAGAGGCTGCCCCTCATGAAAAACCATACAAGAGAAGCAGGAATTACTGCTTCAGTCTGTATCCTCAGAGCAGAGTGCTGCCACCAGGAAACAGAGTCAAGGACTAGATAGGACAAGCCAGGGGACCCAGATGAATTAGCTGGTAGCTACAGTGACAAAATACACAAGCTTCCTTTCTTCCCCTCCTATGAGGACAGACTGAGGGAGTTGGGGTTGTTCAGGCTGGAGGAGAGAAGGCTCCCAGGAGACCTCATTGTGGCCTTCCAGTATCTACAAGAAAGCTGGGGAGGGACATTTGAGGGTGTCAGGGAGTGATGGAATGGGCTGCCCGGGGAGGTGGTTGAGTCGCCGTCCCTGGAGGTGTTCAAGAGGGGACTGGATGTGGCACTTGGTGCCATGGTCTAGTCGTGAGGTTTGTGGTTACAGGTTGGACTCGATGATCTTCGAGGTCTCTTCCAACCTTGGTGATACTGTGATACTGATGGGACTGGGGGGAATGGAACAAAACTAGAAATGGGTAGATTCAGATTGGATGTTAGGAAGAGGTGTTGGGTGAGAGGTTGGACTTGATGATCTTTGAGGTCTTTTCCAACCTTATTGGTTCTATGATTCTGTGCTTCTTATTGGCCACTGGAATGTGCTGCCCAGGGAGGTGGTGGAGTCCCTGTCCCTGGAGGTGTTCAAGAAAGGCTTGGATGTGGCACTTGAAGCCATGATTTAGTTGTCAGGAGGTGTTAGGTATTGGGTTATAGGTTGGACTTGATGATCTCTGAGGTCTTTTCCAACCTGATTGATTCTGTGACTTCACAGAACGGCTTAGAAAGGAGCTGAGATGTCATCTACTCCAACCTCCCCACGATGGACAGAGACACTTCACAGTATCACAGTATGACTAAGGTTGGAAGAGACCTCCAAGATCATCGAGTCCAACCTGCAAGCACAGACCTCACGACTAGACCGTGGCACCGAGTGCCACATCCAGTCCCCTCTTCTCAACTAGACTCAGCTGCTCAAGGCCTCATCCAGCCTGGCCTTGAACACCCCCAGGGAGGAGGCATCCATAACATCCCTGGACTTTAATCACCTTTTCCTTTATCAGCTCCATTTGTAACAGCAGCAAGGGGCTGGAAGCCGATGAGGCTGAGAGGCTGGGAGGAGGGTGGCTAACAGACCAAGGCTGTGATTACAGAAGCCTCATTTGCAATGATACCATAATAAGAATAATTAAAAGGCAACAAAAATAAGGCATTAAAAAACCATGAAACTCTGCCAGCCATGCAAGAAGAAATTCATCCTGGGGGTGGGGGGCTGCAGTTGCACGCACGGTATTGATTGTAATTACAGATGTGTCTGCAGCTAGATTGCCTCAGCTGTGATTGTAGCCCTCACTTGGCCATTTGCCTGGAGCAGTACAATGAAGATTACATTCAGACAAGAAAAATGTTACCTGTGTGATTTGTCATCTAGGCATGTGCAGCAAATATTTGTGCTGCTGAAAGAGAGGGAAGACAAACTGCAGGGGTTTGGGGGAAGGCAAAAAAATAAAGGGTAAGAAAAATCCTGGGTTTTCTCTTCAAAGCCATGGTCATTAAAACCTTGGGAGCACACCTTCTGGGGGTCACTGTGACCCTGCAAGGTTTTATGTCTGTGGTGTGGAGCCACATCCACAAACCAGGGATAAATAAAAGTGGAATTAAAATGGCATTTTGCACAGAACCACAGAATGTGAGGGGCTGGAAGGGACCTCCAAAGCTCATCCAGTCCAACCCCCACCTGCCAGAGTAGGGTCACCTAGAGCTGGTCACACAGGAACACATCCAAGCAGGTCTCCAGAGAGGGAGACTCCACAACCCCCCTGGGCAGCCTGTTCCAGTCGTCTGTCACCCTCACAGGGGAAAAATTCTTCCTCCTGTTTCCACGGAACTGAGAATCACAGAATCAATAAGGTTGGAAAAGACCTCAAAGATCATCAAGTCCAACCTGTCACCCAACAGCTCATGACAACTAGACCGTGGCACCAAGTGCCACACTCAATCCCATCTTGAACACCCCCAGGGATGGGGACTCCACCACCTCCCTGGGCAGCACATTCCAATGGCCAACCTCTCCTTCCATGAAGAACTTCTTCCTAATATCCATCTTAAACCTCTCCTGGCACAGCTTGAGACTGTGTCCTCTTGTTCTGCTGCTGGCTGCCTGGGAGAAGAGACCAACCCCCACCTGGCTACAACCTCCCTTCAGGGAGTTGCAGAGAGCAAGAAGGTCTCCTCCTAAAGCAGATCACACAGGAACACATCCAGGCAGGTTTTGAATATCTCCAAAGAGGAAGACTCCACAACCCTCCCCATAGGCAGCCTGTTCCAGGCCTCTGTCACCCTCACAGGGAAAAAATTCATCCTCCTGTTTCCATGTATCTTATCACAGAATCATAGAATCAATAAGACTGGGAAAGACCACAAAGATCATCAAGTCCAACCTGTCACCCAACACCTCATCCAATCCCCTCTTGAACACCTCCAGGGATGGGGACTCCACCACCTCCCTGAGCAGCACATTCCAATGGCTAACAACTCTCTCTGGGAAGAACTTTCTCCTCACCTCCAGCCTAAACCTCCCCTGGCACAGCTTGAGACTGTGTCCTCTTGTTCTGGTGCTGGGTGCCTGGGAGAAGAGACCAACCCCCCACCTGGCTGCCACCTCCCTTCAGGGAGGTGTAGAGAGCAATGAGGTCTCCCCTGAGCCTCCTCTTCTCCAGGCTAAGCAACCCCAGCTCCCTCAGCCTCTCCTCACAGGGCTGTGCTCCAGACCCCTCCCCACCTTTGTTGCCCTTCTCTGGACACCTTCCAACATCTCAACATCTTTCCTAATCTGAGGAGCCCAGAACTGGACACAGGACTCAAGGTGTGGCCTAACCAGTACTGAGGACAGGGGCAGAATGACACTCACTGCTGGCTTCTCCTGGCCTTGGCTGCATGGTTTTGGCTAAGTTCTAACAACTCTCTGCTCTTTCCTCTTGTACCTTGCATCCAGTTCTGGAGCCCCTCTTACAGGAAGGCTCTGGAGGTGCTGGAAGGTGTCCAGAGAAGGGCCACGAGGAGGAGCAGAGGGCTGGAGCTGCTCTGCTGTGAGGACAGACTGAGGGAGTTGGGGTTGTGCAGTCTGGAGAAGAGAAGGCTCTGAAGAGACCTTCTTGTGGCCTTGCAGTATCTGAAGGGGGCTCCAAGAAAGCTGGGGAGGGATTGCTGAGGGTGTCAGGGAGTGATAGGACTGGGGGAATGGAACAAAACTAGAAATGGGGAGATTGAGATTGGATGTTAGGAAGAAGTTGTTCCCCAGGAGGGTGGTGAGAGCCTGGCACAGGTTGCCCAGGGAGGTGGTGGCAGCCTCCTGCCTGGAGGTGTTTGCAGCCAGGCTGGCTGTGGCTGTGAGCAACCTGCTGTGGTGTGAGGTGTCCCTGGGCATGGCAGGGGGTCTGGAACTGGATGCTCCTTGAGGTCCCTTCCAACCCTGACAATTCCATGATAGGAATTGTGACTGCAGCTCAGGTCCAGGATGAACAGCAGCAGCACATCACCTCCAATGTAACTCCCCCTTGCCACACACCCTTGGGCAGTTTAGCAAGGAGGGCTTAGGGAGAAAATGCAAACAAGACAAAGGGCTTCACTAGGCTGGCACAGAGGAGCATTCAGCAGGGCTGGAGCTCAAGCCCAGGCTGGCTGACTCCCAGTCTAGCTGTCTGTCTGCTACACAGGGCTGCTGCTGAGCACTTCCAAACATCAGACCTCCTTTTCTTTTAAACAAAGACCAAGCTTTTCCCTGAACAAAATCAAATTGCTTTGCAGAGCAAGCTCCAGGCATTACCTCCCTAGCCCCATGAGCCTGAATCCTCGAAGGGAACAAAAGTCCTCCCTTTCATCTCTCAGTAGCACCCACTGAATTCACTGAGCTGGCAGCCTGAGCAGCCTTTGAAAGAAGATCCAAAGAACCAAGAACCTGGCTGCTTTGCAAGGAGATGAAAGATCTCCTGACATGTCCTGAAAGAGGAGAACTTTGCCCTGGTGTCCTTTTCCCAGTGCCCCTTTCTTCACTATTATGCTGTCATCGGTTGCCCATATGGGTGCTGCCTTCCTGAATCAGAGGTGACTCTGTTCTGCTGTCACACAAATGGACAAGCCCCTGGTGCAGCCATTCAGCCAGAATCCCAATAGCCTGCATTCCCACACCCACACAGCTCAGCTGCAGTCACACTTTTAATAAGGCTGCTGCAGGCTCTTAAAGCGATATGAAGGGCACCATGTACCTGTCATTAGTGTCAGAGTATCACAGAGTCACCAAGGTGGGAAGAGACCTCAGAGATCATCAAGTCCAACCTGTCACCACAGACCTCATGACTAGACCATGGCACCAAGTGCCACATCCAATCCCCTCTTGAACACCTCCAGGGACGGGGACTCCACCACCTCCCTGGGCAGCACATTCCAGTGGCGAATGACACTCTCTGGGAAGAACTTTCTCCTCACCTCCAGCCTAAACTTCCCCTGGTGAAGCTTCAGACTGTGTCCTCTTGTTCTGGTGCTGGGTGCATGGGAGAAGAGACCAACCCCCACCTGGTTACAACCTCCCTTCAGGGTGTTGCAGAGAGCAATGAGGTCTCCCCTGAGCCTCCTCTTCTCCTGGTTAAACAGCCCCAGCTCCCTCAGCCTCTCCTCACAGGGCTGTGCCCCAGACCCCTCCCCAGCCTCGTTGCCCTTCTCTGGACACCTTCAAGTGTCTCAATGTCCTTCTTAAACTGAGGGGCCCAGACCTGGACACAGGACTCAAGGTGTGGCCTAACCAGTGCTGAGCACAGGGCACAATGACTTCCCTGCTCCTGCTGGCCACGCTATTCCTAATGCAGACCAGGACGCCATTGGCCTTCTTGGCCACCTGGGCACACTGCTGCCTCATGTTCAGCTGCTGTCAACCCCTGGTCCCTTTCTGTTTGGCAGCTCTCCAGCCACTCTGCCCCCAGCCTGTAGCACTGCCTGGGGTTGCTGTGGCCAATGTGCAGCACCTGGCACTTGGATGTGTTCAATCTCCTGCCCTTGGCCTCTGCCCATCTGCCCAGCCTGGCAAGGTCCCTCAGCAGAGCTCTCCTACCCTGTAACTGCAGAGAACAGACCAACACCCACCTCACTACAACCTCCTCTCAGGTAGTTGCAGGGAGCAATGAGGTCTCCCCTCAGCTTCCAGAACCCCTCCTGTCCTACATGATCATTTTGTATTCTTGTTGAGAGGCATTTCTTGTCTAAATTAGGGCTTGGGGAGCTGAGCCTTGCTGCAGAAGGATTCCTGTTCTGTGCAGTTTGCCCAGCTGCAGCGGTGGGGTTAAGAGGACTTTTTGTACGAGGCTCCAATGCCTTGCTGCTGGCAGCTGAACCCCTCACTGCTCTGAAAGGCTCACAGAAGTACAGGCTGGAAGGAGGCAGTTTCCCAGTAACAGGAGCAGAAAGGGTGAAATTGAAACTGCAGAGAGGGTAGGCAGGCATGCATGCCCAGCCAGAAAAGGAGAGCCAAGGGGAACAGTGAGCCTAAGCATGGCCATGTTCTTCCTGGTTCATCAGAGAGCGCTTTGGAATGGAGCTGTTCACAGGCTCAGAGGATGTCAGGGGTTGGAAGGAACCTACAGAGATCATTGAGTCCAACCCCACTGCCAGATCAGGACCATAGAATTGAGTGCAGGTCACACAGAAATGCAGCCAGGTGGGTGAAAGTCTCCAGAGAAGGAGACTCCACAACCTCCCTGTGGAGCCTGTTCCAGTGCTCTATAACTCTCACAGTGAAGAAGTTCCTCCTCATGTTGAGGTGGAACCTCCTGTGCTGGAGTTGATATCCATTGCCCCTTGTCCTATCCCAGGGCACAAGTGAGCAGAGGCTGTCCCTGTCCCTTCCTTCCTGACACCCAGCCCTCAGATATTTATAAACCTTTATTAGATCCCCTCTCATCATCTCTTCTCCAGACTAAACTGTTCACATTCTCCAAAGAAGCAGCAAATCCCAAAGGTGGATTCTTTCACCATGCCACTCATGGACAGCAGCTACCAATTCTTCCTTTACTGTGGCAAGCCCAAGGTTTTGGGGGCCTAATTCCATTACTGATGCATGCAGATGGAATAGAGAAGAGAAGAGAAGAGAAGAGAAGAGAAAGAGAAGAGAAGAGAAGAGAAGAGAAGAGAAGAGAAGAGAAGAGAAGAGAAGAGAAGAGAAGAGAAGAGAAGAGAAGAGAAGAGAAGAGAAGAGAAGAGAAGAGAAGAGAAGAGAAGAAGAGAAGAGAAGAGAGAAGAGAACCTTCAAGATCATCGAGTCCAGCCTATCACTCAGCACCATCTAATCAACTAAACCATGGCACCAAGCACCCTATCAAGGCTCCTCCTAAACACCTCCAGGGATGGTGACTCCACCACCTCCCCGGGCAGCACATTCCCATGGCCAATCTCTCTCTCTGTGATGAATTTCTTCCTGACATCCAGTCTGAACCTCCCCTGGTGCAGCTTGAGACAGTGTCCTCTTGTTCTGGTGCTGCTTGCCTGTTGGCTTTAAGGAAACTAAAAACCAAAGAGGCAATGGAGGATTTCTGTTTAGGTGGAGCAAAAAGGGGCAGGCTGTAGGTAGGGAAAATGGCTGGGGGCAAGAAACACCAACAGAACAGTGGAGCCTTGAGCACTCCTGCAACGAGGCTGGGGAGAGGCCTCGAGCACAAGCCCTGTGAGGAGAGGCTGAGGGAGCTGGGGTTGCTTAGCCTGGAGAAGAGGAGGCTCAGGGGAGACCTCATTGCTCTCTACAACAACCTGAAGGGAAGTTGTAGCCAGGAGGAGGTTGGTCTCTTCTTCCAGGCAAGCAGCACCAGAACAAGAGGACACAGTCTCAAGCCGCACCAGAGGAGGTTTAGGCTGGAGGTGAGGAGAAAGTTCTTCCCAGAGAGAGTCATTCGCCATTGTAATGTGCTGCCCAGGGAGGTGGTGGAGTCCCCATCCCTGGAGGTGTTCAAGAGGGGATTGGATGTGGCACTTGGTGCCACGGTTTAGTCATGAGGTCTGTGGTGAGAGGTTGGACTTGATGATCCCTGAGGTCTCTTCCACCCTTGGTGACTCTGTGATTCTGTGCATTTGCAACAATCCAAGTTTGACACTTTTTCACTGCTCTGCCACAGGTGAAATGAAGCCTGCAGGACAGGAAATTCAATTACCCAGAAAATGATTGCATCAGTAGTAAAACAGACACGATTTTTGCAACATCAAGGGGAAGCCCCTCCTTGCTGCATGCTCCCTGTGAAACAAAGCCAGTGGTCAGACAGGACTTAGCTTGCTCTAAGCATCAATATTTACTCAACTGTTCAAAGGACGAATATTCAATCCAATCAGCTTCCAGTGGAGTTTCTGGGGGGTTACTTGTTCTAATAAGCTATTTTAATGAGCTATTGAGTTGTCGTGTACTTCAGACTGCAGTGTAGCTCCTTTCTAATCAGGGATCCCACCTGGAGCACCGTGTCCAGTTCTGGAGCACCTATTACAAGAAGGATCTGGAGGTGCTGGAAGGTGTCCAGAGAAGGGCCACGAGGATGAGCAGAGGGCTGGAGCTGCTCTGCTGTGAGGACAGACTGAGGGAGTTGGAGTTGTGCAGTCTGGAGAAGAGAAGGCTCCCAGAAGACCCAATTGTGGCCTTGCAGTATCTGAAGGGGGCTGCAAGAAAGCTGGGGAGGGACTTTTGAGGGTGTCAGGTAGTAATAGGACTGGGGGAATGGAGCAAAACTAGAAATGGGTAGATTGAGACTGGCTGTGAGGAAGAAGTTGTTCCCCATGAGGGTGGTGAGAGCCTGGCACAGGTTGCCCAGGGAGGTGGTGGCAGCCTCCTGCCTGGAGGTGTTTGCAGCCAGGCTGGCTGTGGCTGTGAGCAACCTGCTGTGGTGTGAGGTGTCCCTGGCCATGGCAGGGGGTTGGGACTGGCTGAGCCTTGGGGTCCCTTCCAGCCCTGACAATTCTATGATTCTATGGTTAGGTGTTTCCAGCCTGATACATTGCCAGCTCCCTCAGCCTCTCCTCACAGGGCTGTGCTCCAGACCCCTCCCCAGTTTTGTTGCCCTTCTCTGGACACCTTCCAGCATGTCAACATCTTTCCTAAACTGAGGGGCCCAGAACTGGACACAGGACTCACGGTGTGGCCTAACCAATCATCCCCCATAAGTGACCAATTTCAAACACTCCCAAGTGGAGCTTTCCCCATAAGTTCCCCTTCCTATCTGCATGTTGTGTGAGAATGATTCAAGATGCCTATGAAACCAGCTCCATAAAGCTGCTTATCCATGCAGGACACAGCTGACCAGGCTGACTGTGGAGGCAGCTGGGAGTTTCTACAATCAGAGCATGAATGCTCTGATTTGGTGCCTGCAAGCAGCGCAATACAGCCTTGCTCCTTCCCATCAGAGCTGCCATTACCCAGCAAGTGATTGCTGGGGTACTGCATGTGGTAAAGCAGAAATCAAAAGGGTTGAGTGGGGAGACCTGCCTGAGGAAGGGGCTGAAGAATGCCTGCCCTAATGGCATCTCAAGGTGGTCAAAGTGGTCCACCCTCCAGTTTAGCAAGGTAACAGGGGTTACCTCAGGCTCCTTGAAGCACTACTTCTGCCTTCACTAAATGCACAAAAAATGGTAATGCAATCACAGAGCAGTGTGCTCTCTGCTGTCAGGTGTGGAGGGGAGCAAAATGTTCAAGAGAGATCCAGCACAGAGAGCTCAGAGAGGGAGGCAGGAGGAAGTGAGCCTCTAGCCCATGAAGATCGTTTGTAGCCCTAGATCCTACAGACATCCCAAGCACAGAGCATCTCAAGCACTTCAAGGCTCCTCTGAAGCAAGGAAGAACCACAGAATGGTGGGGCACAGGGTTGTGTCCAAATGGGCTTTGAATGACTCCAGAGGGAGACACTCCACCACCTCTCTGGCCAGCTTGGTTCAGTGCTCCAGCACTCTCAACATCCTGCTCGTGATTTGCTGGAACTTCTGATGTTCAGGTCTGTGCCCATTGTCCCTTGTCCTGTCACTGGGCACCACTGAAAAGAGACTGGTGCCGTCCTCCTGACACCTACCCTTGAAGTATGGAGGGGAAGGGAGGGGAAGGGAGGGGAAGGGAGGGAAGGGAGGGAGGGGAAGGGAGGGGACAATCCTGATAGTGGACATGGGTGTTACTAACTAACTGCAGACAGGTGCCAGCTGTGAGGGGAAGGAGCCAAGAAGCACATCTGTGTCCGTCTGTGTGAGCAAGAAACACCTGTGTGTGTGTGTGTGTGCTGCTGTGTCTGGCCTGTGAGGAAGCCATCAGGAGCAGAGGATAGGAAGAGCTGGTGCTGCTGAAGCCTGGCTTGCTCTCAAAGCAAAAATTGCCAGGTCACCATAGCACAAACCATCCCCTGCCAAGGCTGTGCAGCCCCTTTTAGTCCCAGCAGTCACCAGCTAAGAGGCTTTCCCTCTCACGTGCAAGGACGTTGCTGCAGAATGGTCTGGGGACCATTTCTCCTCCTCTGGAAGGATCTACACAGTAAAAGGAAGCACCTGCTGAAATACCCTGGCTCCAAAAGTCCTTCCACTCTGTTTTGTGCAGAAGCAGAGGCCAGCAACAAAAACACCATGAGAAGATCTGCAGCAGGAGAACCCAGCAGAACGTCGTCCCCACGGTGCTCCTGCCTGGCTCTCGACCATCCCTTTGTACTGTGGCGCTACCTGAAGCAGCCTTACACGTGAGGCAGAACTTCTCCTGGCCCCTCATGGTCACTTTCCAGACGTTGTCAGTCTCTGCTTCTGAGGCAGGGAGCACCTCTCCATGCCAACCCCAGAAGAGCAGAGCTAGGTTTGAGCAATTGACCTCTGGGAGGGGATTTGTCTTTGCTGGGTTGCTGGCTCTCTGTGAGTGGAAAGCAAATCCATGACTCATTCCAGTTCTCTTCCCTGGATGTAGTGAGGACTAACTACAGCTCCTTCCTCACCACCTGTGACAAACATAGCATCAGAGGGTGACTTGAGCTGGAAGCAGCCTTAAAGATCATCTACTTCCAACCCCCCTGCCATGGGCAGGGACACCTCCCATGAGTCAAGGTTGCTCAAAGGCTCATCCAGCCTGATCTTAAACACTTGCAGGGCTGAGGCATCCACAACTTCCCTGGGCAACCTGCTCCGGTGTCTCACCACCCTGGCATTAAAGAGCATCTTTCCTAATGCCCAATCTACATCTACCCTGATCTAGTTTCAAACCATTGCTCCTTGTCCTATCACCACATGCCCTTATCAAAAGTCCTTCCCCAGCTCTCCTGTAGCTACTGCAGAAGACCAGATGCACACCATCCCAAAGACATTTGGAAGCCACTGATCATTAGTCTGGTTCAAGGGACAAATTGCAGCTGATGAGAAGCTGCTGGGAGCCAACTCTGCCAGCATCCTCTCTCTGCCCCCTGCACATCCTGGTCCCAAGGGGGACCTGATGCCAAAGAGAGGCTTGCCAAGCCCTGCCAGAAAGCGCACGATGCTCACCTTGGAAATAGATGCCTGACTGGATTTGGAGGACTCTGGGAAGGTCTCTGGGATCCAGGGAATGAATGAACTTCTCCAGAGTGGATGCCATGGTCCGCAGCAAGGCAGCATGTGGGTTTGACACAGAAGCTTTCAAGGCAGCAGCACTTGCAGCCTGGTGCATGCTACACCCAGGAGAGCTGTGAGGCTGAGGGGAGGAGCAGCATGGGGAGGTCCTTCTGCTTCCTCCCCCTCTGTGGCCACTTCCTCGCACAGCTGCAGCTGCAGTGGGGTGAATCGGGGCAATGCCGACTCGGTGGCCATGCCACCGGGCTGGGCACCCGTACCCACCAAGGGTCTGCAGCAGGCTGGGGGAGGTGCCAGGGGTGCTGTGGGTCCTGAACTTTGGGAGGGGGGCAAGAGGAGCTGCCAGTCTCCACCTGGCTGCTGGTGGTTATTGGCCCTGTGAAGAGAAGGCATTGAATATCAGCCCTGTCTGAAGAGGAATAAACTGTCATGCCTGGGTGGGGGTTGGGTTGGGTTGGGTTTTTTCACTTGGAGCACATCAAAACAGTTTGCTATTTGTTCTCTTCAAACCCACAAGCAGCTTTTGAAGAGCAGAAATGAAACCTTGTTTTTATTTTAATCTTTTTTTTTTTCCCCTCCTTTTGGATGTTTTTTTGCTGCCTTAAATATTGTACCTGCAGTTCAGCCCCACGAATAGAGCACGAGTGGCTTTGTGCAGCAGATGGACATTAAACCACAGTGATGTATCACAGTATCACAGTATTACCAAGGTTGGAAGAGACCTCAAAGATCATCGAGTCCAACCTGGCACCACAGACCTCATGACTAGACCATGGCACCAAGTGCCACATCCAGTCCCCTCTTGAACACCTCCAGGGACGGCGACTCCACCACCTCCCTGGGCAGCACATTCCAGTGATGAATCACTCTCTCGGTGAAGAACTTTCTCCTCACCTCCAGCCTAAACTTCCCCTGGTGCAGCTTGAGACTGTGTCCCCTTGCTCTGGTGCTGGTTGCTAGGGAGAAGAGGCCAACCCCTTCCTGGCTACAACCACCTTTCAGGTAGTTGTAGAGAGCAATGAGGTCTCCCCTGAGCCTCCTCTTCTCCAGGCTAAGCAACCCCAGCTCCCTCAGCCTCTCCTCATAGGGCTTGTGCTCAAGGCCTCTCACCAGCCTTGTTGCCCTTCTCTGGACACATTCAAGTCTCTCAATGTCCTTCTTAAACTGAGGGGCCCAGAACTGGACACAGGACTCAAGGTGTGGCCTAACCAATGCAGAGTACAGGGGCAGAATGACTTCCCTGCTCCTGCTGGCCACACTGTTCCTGATGCAGGCCAGGATGCGGGCTGGGCTTCATGTTGTGTCATGCACAACAGCCACGAGCTTTAATATGCTGATGACTCATAGAATCAATAAGGTTAGAAAAGACCTCAAAGATCATCAAGTCCAACCTGTCACCCAACACCTCATGACTAACTAAACCATGGCTCCAAGTGCCACATCCAATCCCCTCTTGAACACCTCCAGGGATGGGGACTCCACCACCTCCCTGGGCAGCACATTCCAGTGGCTAACAACTCTCTCTGGGAAGAACTTTCTCCTCACCTCCAGCCTAAACTTCCCCTGGCACCGCTTGAGACAGTGTCCTCTTGTTCTGGTGCTGGCTGCCTGGAAGAAGAGACCAACCCCCCTGGCTACAACCTCCCTTCAGGGAGTTGCAGAGAGCAAGAAGGTCTCCCCGAGCCTCCTCTTCTCCAGGCTAAACAACCCCAGCTCCCTTCGTGACCTCTTCTAGACCTGCTCCTGCAGTTCCATGTCCTCCTTGTGCTGGGGACACCAGAGCTGGGTGCAGTACTGTGGGGGTCTCATGAGAACAAGAGGGGAAGAATCACTTTGTGCTCCTACAGATACCACCTTGCTCTCCTCCAAGTTTTTTTGGCTTGGTTCCAAAGTGACTGTGCTGAAAACTCCTGACACCTTCACAAAGCACGTGGGCACCCCAGGGAATTGGGGTGGCTCCTGGCTTTGGAATCCTGGGACATTTGAATGCCCTCTGGTTGCATTGTTCTGTTTCCATGAAGGAAGCTTTTGGGTTCCTTGACATTTCCTTAGGGCGGGGGGGGGGGAGAGATCTCTTAGATGTGCTATTCCTATGGCATTTAAATGGCCTGGCAGGTGTGAACAAAAGGCTGTCAGTAAAACCTGCTGAGAGGGTTGTTTGCCAGTGTCTGCTCCAGTGAACAAGCTACTGAAGAACCAGGATCCCCTGGTGCTTTGGAAAGAGCTGAAGCCCAGGTACACACAGTCTAAACAACAGTGAAGGTTTGGGCTGACTGTTTGGATGGGCTGAACAGTAAGAACCTGGGGGTACTTTCTATGGTTTATTGAGCCATTTGGTGCCACCTGGAGTCACAAAGGTCATCCCACTGGCTCTAGTAGGGGCTGGAGGAGATTTGTAATAAGGAGGAGCTACCAGGTGGTTGTGGCCTCTGTGGTGGTTTGAGCCTTAAGTGGGACTTAAGAGCTCAGATGGGGGCAAGGCTGAGAATCCCTCCCTGGATCCCCCTCCTCTTTCCCAATAGAGAGGAAAAGAAAGGGAAGGAGCAAATCTGGTGGATGAGAAGCTCAACAGGAGCTCTCAGTGTGCACTTGCAGCCTGGAAAGCCAATCAGATCCTGGGCTGCATCAGGAGAAGTGTGGCCAGCAGGGCAAGGGAGGGGATTGTCCCCCTCTGCTCAGCCCTGCTGAGACCCCACCTGGAGTGCTGCCTCCAGTTCTGGAGCCCCTATTCCAAGAGGGATCTGGAGGTGCTGGAAGGTGTCCAGAGCAGGGCCACGAGGAGGAGCAGAGGGCTGGAGCACCTCTCCTGTGAGGACAGACTGAAGGAGTTGGGGCTGTTCAGTCTGGAGAAGAGAAGGCTCCCAGGTGACCTCATTGTGGCCTTCCAGGATCTGAAGGGGGCTACAAGAAGGCTGGGGAGGGACTGCTCAGGATCTCAGGTAGGACTAGGGGGAATGGAATGAAGCTGGAGGTGGGGAGATTCAGGCTGGAGGTGAGGAGGAAGTTCTTCCCCATGAGAGTGGTGAAGCCCTGGAATGGGTTGTGCAGGGAGGTGGTTGAGGCCCCGTCCCTGGAGGTGTTTAAGCCCAGGCTGGATGAGGCTCTGGCCAGCCTGCTCTAGTGTGGGGTGTCCCTGCCCATGGCAGGGGGGTTGGAAGTAGATGATCCTTGTGGTCCCTTCCAACCCTGACTGATGCTATGATTCCAGGATAATTTGGTTTGAGCAGCCTGGAAAAGAAATCAACAAAACATTTGTTAGTTTAATCATAGGTTGCCTTGAATTATTTTTGTGGCTGTTGTTGTCATCCTCAATATTTATCTTAAGTGACAGCCCTTGCCTGACTTGCAAATTAGTGAGAAAGTGGTGGCATGGAATCAGTTTGCCCATTTTTAGCATGACTGAAATATCAGCTGTCATTTCACAGAACCACAGAATCACCAAGGTTGGAAGAGACCTCAAAGATCATCAAGTCCAACCTGGCACCACAGACCTCATGACTAAACCATGGCACCAAGTGCCACATCCAATCCCCTCTTGAACACCCCCAGGGATGGGGACTCCACCACCTCCCTGGGCAGCCAAAACACTTACAAACCCCAAATATTTCTCTTCCTTCTTCTTCCCACCAATAGGAGGCTTTCCAAAGCAGGTACACAGGAAGGCACAGCCTGTCAAGCACACAGTTTTACTGGCCTGATCTGGGAAACGGCCTCAGAGAGCAAACTTCATTGCAGTGACTTCCCCTCTGTGTGTGAAGCAAAAAGTCAAAGAGCAAAAACCTGGGAGTGCAGCAGGAACAAAGGCTCCATGCAAAAGGCAGTCAACACTTGCCAACACATCAGCTAGAATGATAGAATCATAGGATGGTTTGGGTCAGAAGGGACCTTGAAGATCAGCCAGTTCCAGCATGGGCAGGGACACCTCCCACCAGCTCAGGTTGCTCAAGGTCTCATCCAGCCTGGCCTTGAACACCTCCAGGGGGGAGGCAGCCACAGCCTCCCTGGGCAACCTGTTCCAGTGTCTCACCACCCTCACTGGAAAGAATTTCTTCCTCATCTCCACTCTAAATCTCCACTCTTCAGGCTTCAATCCATTGTCCCTCATCCTGTCACTCCTAGCCCTTGCAAAAAATGTCCCTTCCCAGCTCCCCTGTAGCCCCCTTCAGCTACTGCAAGGCTGCTCAAAGGTCTTCCCGGAGCCTTCTCTTCCCCAGGCTGAACAGCCCCAACTCTCCCAGCCTGTCCCCACAAGGCAGGTGCTTAATGCAGAATTTGGGACATTTGGCCAGTAAAAAATCTGAGAGCAGACTAGGCAGTGTTCATCTGCTTCACATCATGCAAAGATAAACACCACTCTCTTCTCCAGCCTCAAGCCTTGCAATGTCCTTTGCCTCCCCAAGAGCATTGTTGCTTTTGCTGCCACACCTGGTGCCACTGGCACAAACAGGGTGGTCAACAAACCACTCTAATGTTCTCAGTGGTGGCACACATCCCATCCTCCACCTCACACCAGAGACAAATGCTGTACTTTCGGTGGGTGATGGGCAGCATTGTTTTCCAGTCCTTACACAGCCTTCACCATCTTTGTGTCACAGAATCACAGCACTGTTAGAGTTGGAAGGGACCTCAAGGATCATCCAATTCCAACCCCTGCCATGGGCAGGGACACCTCACACTACAGCAGGTTGCTCACAGCCACAGCCAGCCTGGCTGCAAACACCTCCAGGCAGGAGGCTGCCACCACCTCCCTGGGCAGCCTGTGCCAGGCTCTCACCACCCTCATGGGGAACAACTTCTTCCTCACATCCAATCTCAGTCTCCCCATTTCTAGTTTTGTTCCATCCCCCCAGTCCTATCACTCCCTGACACCCTCAAATGTCCCTCCCCAGCTTTCTTGTAGCCCCCTTCAGGTACTGGAAAGCCACAATTAGTTCCCCTGGGAGCCTTCTCTTCTCCAGCCTGAACAGCCCCAAGTCCCTCAGTCTCTCTCCATATCAGAGCAGCTCCAGCCCTCTGCTCATCTTCATCCCCCCTCCCCCCACCAATCCTGCATCCATTTCTTATGGACCATATGTTATGATCCAGGAAAGGCTCTTTCACCTTGCCCTTCTCCACAAACCTCATTGAAATGATCCAGGGTTTCAAACAGCCTGTGAAGAAACATCCTGGGGCTCTCACTTTGGAGTTTAAGTCTTTCTGCCAGTCTTTCATCTTGCTCTCAGTTCGCTGCATCTACATTTATTTGACATTCAAGAGCATTTGTGACCCTTGGGCATCTCCTTCAATGTGTTCCCAGCACATGTTCTCCTGGGTGAAGCATACAGTGCAGCAGCTGGACCCTTTGCCTTCCCCTCAACCATACTGTGAGAGACCCCCAAGCCAAGGGGTGCTGAGGGCCTGGGGGCGGGGGTGTGCTGTTCTACAGCATCCTGGACCTTCTGGTGCTGAGCATGTTGTGAGAGCTAGCAAACAGCCAACACAAAGACACAGCTTGGAAAATGAAAGTCTGCAGCTCCCTTCACATCTCTCTGAGGAATGTATTTACAAATGCTCTGGCAGAATTATGTCAACCAATTAATTCAAACAGCCTCCCCACAGCTAGAGGATAAAATCTGGGATCTGCAAAGCCATCACTCATGCCAAGGTCCTGTTTACAAACAACATGCTTTGCTCATTTGCACTTTGGGGCTCAAGAGGGACAGGGATCTGCTGGAAAGAGTCCAACAGAGGGCTACCAGGATGATTGAAGGGCTGGAGCACTGCCCTATGAGGAGAGGCTGAGAGCCCTGGGGCTTTTTAGTCTGGAGAAGAGAAGATTGAGGGGAATCTAATAAATGTGTATAAATATCTAAGGGCTGAGTGTCAGGAAGAAAGGGAATCAGAGAATCAGTAAGGTTGGAAAAGACCTCAGAGATCATCAAGTCCAACCTGACACCCAAAACCTCCTGACAACTAAACCATGTCTCCAAGTGCCACATCCAATCCCCTCTTGAACACCTCCAGGGATGGGGACTCCACCACCTCCCTGGGCAGCACATCCCAATGCCTAACAACTCTCTCTGTGAAGAACTTTCTCCTCACCTCCAGCCTAAACTTCCCCTGGCACAGCTTGAGACTGTGTCCTCTTGTTCTACTCCCTGACACCCTCAGAAGTCTCTCCCCAGCTTTCTTGGAGCCCCCTTCAGATACTGGAAGGCCACAACCAGGTCTCCTTGGAGCCTTCTCTTCTCCAGACTGCACAACCCCAACTCAATGTCTGTCCGCACAGCAGAGCAGCTCCAGCCCTCTGCTCCTCCTCGTGGCCCTTCTCTGGACACCTTCCAGCACCTCCAGATCCTTCCTGTAACAGAGGCTCCTCATGAGACTGTGATGAGTCTCTGCATGACCAAGATGGTGTTACTTAAGGTGAAGATGTGGGAAATGCAGACTTGAATGTGTCTATCATCAAAGGAGTTGTTACTCTCTTCTTTTCCCAGGGCTGTCTGCTAATGAATTGTTCCACCTTGGCATGCTGGCCTGCAAGCACAGATAACAAATGGCAGACTGTGTGTGTCCCAACCCAGTTTTTGCTCTTTTCTCCCGAGTGCTGCAGGATGTAGGGGTCTGAAGCTCTTTCACTGATCAAACTGGATTGTGTTTTCAAGAGTCGGAATTCTTCTCAGCCTTCAGAAATCTTCCTTCACAGTGGCTCCCTCAAGGCCACCATCAAGCAGTTACACCTCTGAGTGCTTCCTGTTTCACCCACCCTGCCTCGCCCAGCCCAGTCTCAGACGTTGCTTTTCTTGCTAAAACTTTTCTTCTTCTAGGAAATGAAAACCAAAAGCAAACCATAAGCATGGTCCAAGCCCAAGCATCCAGCAGAAGCCTGCACAGCAGCATTTGGCTCTCAGCTAACAGGGGAGCAGGGGCCGAGGTCATAGAGTCATAGAATCACAGAATCAATAAGGTTGGTAAAGACCTCAAAGATCATCAAGTCCAACCTGTCACCCAGCACCTCATGACTACTAAACTATGGCACCAAGGGCCACATCCAGTCCTGTTTTGAACACCTCCAGTGATGGTGACTCCACCACCTCCCTGGGCAGCACATTCCAATGGCCAATCTCTCTTTCTGGAAAGAACTTTCTCCTCACCTCCAGCCTAAACCTCCCCTGGCACAGCTTGAGACTGTGTCCTCTTGTTCTGGTGCTGGGTGCTTGAGAGAAGAGACCAATTCCCTCCTGGCTATAACCTCCCTTCAGGTAGTTGGAGAGAGCAATGAGGTCTCCCCTGAGCCTCCTCTTCTGCAGGCTAAGCAACCCCAGCTCCCTCAGCCTCTCCTCACAGGGCTGTGCTCCAGACCCCTCCCCAGCTTTGTTCTTATAGTCCACAGGCACTCTAATTTCTGGTTGCACCTTTACTGTCCAGAGAGCAGTAAGAAGAAGGTAACTTCCATCAGGGCATCAGCACATGGCAAAACTCTGTCTCTGCAGCTACTGTTGTACAACAGGTGAGCTACAGAAGAGAGAGAGCAAAGTCTTGCACCGTGAAATGGGAAGAGCTCACCCTGGTGTGCACCTGGCAGGAAAACAGATGCAGACCAGCACAATCTGGAGCCACTCTCCTGTGCCAGATGCCAGTTTTGTGCTCATTACCAAAAGGCTCCAGGGGATCCTTAGGCTTGCAGGAAGATCAGCTTTTAGTCCTGTGTCCAGATGAAAGGATTTGTGCCTTTTTTTCCCCTCCTTTTTAAACAAAATTGAAGACTTCATTTTTGAAAACCTAATAGTTTTTTTTTCCTGCTTGCTTAGTGGAGATCTAGGGCGGGGGGGGAGGGAAAGTCTCTTGAGCACAAGGGGATTTCAAACTTATCTTGCTGCAATTTGTGAAGTCAGGACTGGTTTGGTTTGGGTTTTTGTTCTCTTTCCCTCTTTTTTGATCCAGATGGAAGCTAGGAGGGGGTTACAAAAGCCTATAGAAAGCAAGCTTTTGGATCTCAGCAAGGCACAGAAACATCTGTTCTTTGTGGGCCAAGACACTGTTAATAAACATTATTGTTAGGTAAGCATCCCAGTGTGCCTGTCATCACACGTGCCAAGCGCTGCAGCAATGAGGGCTCCACACTCAGCAGCAGGGAAAGAATGCACTGCTGAGAAGCGTGGGCCGAAAGAGCCTCGATGCCCGTCAGCCCCCAGCACCGCCTCACCCCCAGCACCGCCTCACCGCCTCACCCCCAGCACCGCCTCACCCCCAGCACCGCCTCACCGCCTCACCCCCAGCACCGCCTCACCCCCAGCACCGCCTCACCCCCAGCACCGCCTCACCACCTCACCCCCAGCACAGCCTCACCCCCAGCACCGCCTCACCCCCCAGCACCGCCTCACCCCCACTGCCTCAGCACCGCCTCACCCCCAGCACCGCACCCCCACCGCACCCCCAGCACCCCCAGCGCCTCACCCCCAGCACCGCCCGCCTCACCCCCAGCACCGCCCCCCACCCCCACCCCCAGCACCGCCCCCCAGCACCGCCTCACCCCCAGCACCGCCTCACCCCCAGCACCGCCTCACCCCCCAGCACCGCCTCACCCCCAGCACCGCCTCACCCCCAGCACCAGCACCGCCTCACCCCCAGCACCGCCTCACCCCCAGCACCGCCTCACCCCCAGCACCGCCTCACCCCCAGCACAGCCTCCCCCAGCCCCCAGCACTGCCTCACCCCCAGCACCGCCACCGCCTCACCCCCACCCGCCTCACCCCCAGCACCGCCTCACCCCCAGCACCGCCACCCCCAGCACCGCCTCACCCCCAGCACTGCCTCACCCCCCACCGCCCACCCCCAGCACCGCCTCACCCCCAGCACCGCCTCACCCCCAGCACCGCCTCACCCCCAGCACCGCCTCACCCCCAGCACCGCCTCACCCCCAGCACCGCCTCACCCCCAGCACCGCCACCCCCAGCACAGCCTCACCCCCAGCACCGCCTCACCCCCAGCACCGCCTCACCCCCAGCACCGCCTCACCCCCAGCACCGCTCACCCCCCCAGCACCGCTCACCCCCAGCACCGCCTCACCCCCAGCACCGCCTCACCCCCCAGCACCGCCTCACCCCCAGCACCGCCTCACCCCCAGCACCGCCTCACCCCCAGCACCGCCTCACCCCCAGCACCGCCTCACCCCCAGCACCGCCACACCCCCAGCACCGCCTCACCCCCAGCACCGCCTCACCCCCAGCACCGCCTCACCCCCAGCACCGCCACCCCCAGCCCCCAGCACCGCACTCACCCCCAGCACCGCCTCACCCCCAGCACCGCCTCACACCCCCAGCACAGCCTCACCCCCACAGCACTGCCTCACCCCCAGCACAGCCTCACCGCCTCACCCCCAGCACCGCCTCACCCCCAGCACCGCCTCACCGCCTCACCCCCAGCACCGCCTCACCCCCAGCACCGCCTCACCGCCTCACCCCCAGCACAGCCTCACCCCCAGCACCGCCTCACCCCCAGCACCGCCTCACCCCCAGCACAGCCTCACCCCCAGCACCGCCTCACCCCCAGCACCGCCTCACCGCCTCACCCCCAGCACCGCCTCACCCCCAGCACCGCCTCACCGCCTCACCCCCAGCACCGCCTCACCCCCAGCACCGCCTCACCCCCAGCACCGCCTCACCCCCAGCACAGGCTCACCCCCAGCACCGCCTCACCGCCAGCACCGCCACCCCCAGCACCGCCTCACCCCCAGCACCGCCTCACCGCCTCACCCCCAGCACCGCCTCACCCCCAGCACAGCCTCACCCCCAGCACCGCCTCACCCCCAGCACAGCCTCACCCCCAGCACCGCCTCACCGCCTCACCCCCAGCACAGCCTCACCCCCAGCACCGCCTCACCCCCAGCACCGCCTCACCCCCAGCACCCCAGCACCGCCTCACCCCCAGCACTGCCTCACCCCCAGCACCCAGCACCGCCTCACCCCCAGCACCGCCTCACCCCCAGCACCGCCTCACCCCCAGCACCGCCACCCCCAGCACCGCCTCACCGCCACCCCCAGCACCGCCTCACCCCCAGCACAGCCTCACCCCCAGCACCGCCTCACCCCCAGCACAGCCTCACCCCCAGCACCGCCTCACCGCCTCACCCCCAGCACAGCCTCACCCCCAGCACCGCCTCACCCCCAGCACCGCCTCACCCCCAGCACCGCCTCACCGCCTCACCCCCAGCACCGCCTCACCCCCAGCACCGCCTCACCCCCAGCACAGGCTCACCCCCAGCACCGCCTCACCGCCTCACCCCCAGCACCGCCTCACCCCCAGCACCGCCTCACCGCCTCACCCCCAGCACCGCCTCACCCCCAGCACAGCCTCACCCCCAGCACCGCCTCACCCCCAGCACAGCCTCACCCCCAGCACCGCCTCACCGCCTCACCCCCAGCACTGCCTCACCCCCAGCACCGCCTCACCGCCTCACCCCCAGCACCGCCTCACCCCCAGCACCGCCTCACCCCCAGCACCGCCTCACCGCCTCACCCCCAGCACCGCCACCCCCAGCACAGCCTCACCCCCAGCACCGCCTCACCCCCAGCACCGCCTCACCGCCTCACCCCCAGCACCGCCTCACCCCAGCCTCTGCTTGAAAGAAAATGCATCACAGAATCCCAGAACCACAGAATCACCAAGGTTGGAAGAGACCTCAAAGATCATCAAGTCCAACCTGGCACCCAACACCTCATGACTAACTAAACCACGGCACCAAGTGCCACAGCCAATCCCCGCTTGAGCACCTCCAGGGATGGGGACTCCACCACCTCCCTGGGCAGCACATTCCAGTGGCCAGTTCCTCATACTGGGAAGAACTTTCTCCTCACCTCCAGCCTAAACTTTCCCTGGTGCAGCTTGAGACTGTGTCCTCTTGTTCTGGTGCTGGGTGCCTGGGAGAAGAGACCCACCCCCACCTATCTACAACCTCCCTTCAGGGAGTTGGAGAGAGCAAGAAGGTCTTCCCTGAGCCTCCTCTTCTCCAGGCTAAGCAACCCCAGCTCCCTCAGCCTCTCCTCACAGGGCTGTGCTCAAGGCTTCTCCCCAGCCTCATTGCCCTTCTCTAGACACCTTCAAGTGTCTCAATATCCTTCTTAAACTGAGGAATCAGTCAGGGTTGGAAGGGACCACAAGGATCATCTAATTCCAACCCCCTGCCATGGGCAGGGACACCCCACACTACATCAGGCTGGCCAGAGCCTCATCCAGCCTGGGCTTAAACACCTCCAGGGACAGGGCCTCAACCACCTCCCTGGACAACCCATTCCAGGGCTTCACCATTCTCATGGGGAAGAACTTCCTCCTCACCTCCAGCCTGAATCTCCCCACCTCCAGCATCATTCCATTCCCCCTAGTCCTATCACTCCCTGATACCCTAAGAAGTCCCTCCCCAGCCTTCCTGTAGCCCCCTTCAGATCCTGGAAGGCCACAATGAGGTCACCTGGGAGCCTTCTCTTCTCCAGACTGAACAGCCCCAACTCCTTCAGTCTGTCCTCATAGGAGAGGTGCTCCAGCCCTCTGCTCATCCTTGTGGCCCTTCTCCAGCAAGCTTCAAACGATTTAGAAGTGTCTCTGCTGTGGGGACAGGCTGAGGGAGCTGGGGGTGTTGAGCCTGGGGAAGAGAAGACTCCGGGGCGGGGGGGACTGGACTCTTCAGACACACCAGGTTATTTTAGGAGACTGAAGTGCATCCTGTTAACTGAGAATATCTTCTGTCAAAAGCATTGTGGTGCCACTACCAAAGCAGTGTAAATGCTTATCAGAATGCTGGCCTGTGGGCACACTTGACAGATTGCCACCAGAGGATCATAGAATCCTAGAATCAACCAGGCTGGAAAAGACCTCAGAGATCATCAAGTGCAACCTATTACCTAATACCCAACACCTCCTGACAACGAAACCATGGCTCCAAGTGCCACATCCAAGCCTTCTTTGAACACCTCCAGGGATGGGGACTCCAGCACCTCCCTGGGCAGCACATTCCAGTGGATAATTACTCTTTCTGGAAAGAACTTTTTCCTCACCTCCAGCCTAAACCTCCCCTGGCACAGGTTGAGACTGTTTCCTCTTGTTCTGGTGCTGGTTGCCTGGGAGAAGAGACCAACCCCTTCCTGGCTACAACCTCCTTCAGGGAGTTGTAGCAAGCAAGAAGGTCTCCCTGAGCCTCCTCTTCTCCAGACTAAGCAACCCCAGCTCCCTCAGCCTCTCCTCACAGGGCTTACAGAATCACAGTATCACCAAGGTTGGAAGAGACCTCAAAGATCATCAAGTCCAACCTGGCACCACAGGCCTCATGACTAAACCATGGCACCAAGTGCCACGTCCAATCCCCTCTTGACCACCTCCAGAGGGACTTTTCATAAGGGTGTCCAGGAACAGAAGGGGGAATGGTTTTAGCTTGAAGGAGAGTAGGTTTAGACTGGATCTTAGGAAGAAGCTCTTCATTGTGAGGGTGGTGAGACCCTGGAGTGGGCTGCACAGGGAGCTTGTGGGTGCCTCCTGCCTGGGGGTGTTCAAGGCCAGGTCGGATGAGGCCCTGAGCAGCCTGGGCTAGTTGAGAGGCGTCCCTGCCCATGGCAGGGAGGCTGGAGTAGATGATCTCTGAAGTCCCTTCCTATCTAAGCCATTCCATGAATCTATGTTGTCAGCATCCCAAATTTTGCTCAAAACCTCTAGTCAAAAAACCCTGAAAAAAACACCAAAAAACCCCCAACCCCCCCCAAAACCAACAAAAAGCATTAAACACCCCCAACCCCTACCCCCCACTCCCTCTCCACCCCCAAACAACAACAAAACCCAAATAACCCAAGTCAGACCCAAAGACAACATGTTGCTGCAAAAAAACAAGTTGAAGGGAAGTGGCTGGGGCTAAAACTCTGCCTGTTGACTAAACCTCTCCATGAAGTGAGTGTCTCATCCTCAGCACACAGGATCTGCTCCTAGCAGATTAGGACTGTTCACAGCTGCCCTTGGCCTTTCTGGATCTGCAGAGGTTACAAGAACTTTGACTGTTTAACAAGGGAAAAGCAGCAGCAATAAAGCACCACAAAGGTTCTTTGTGAGATTAGGATCACTTACCTCCCTTCAGACCTCTACATGACACAGGTAAGTACAGCAGAAAATGAGTTACTTTTCTGTTTGGTACAGAGCAGGGCACTATAAAAGCAGCTTTTAGATTGATTTCAGGATCCCAGGGTTTCTTCTGACACAGCAGCAGAATAAAGCCTAAGAGAGGCCCTTTATGAAGTCATTTGGCACTCCAGGTGGCCTGGCTCCCCCTTCCTTGTCCTTTAAGGTCTCAGCTCACATTGGAGGCTCCATGACACAGCACTTTCCTACCACTGCTTCTCCAGCTTGCTTCTCACAGCTTTGGGTTTGGAAATGGTTAGCCCATTGGGAAATGGTTAGCCCACTGGGAAATGGTTAGCCCACTGGGAAATGGTTAGCCCACTGGGAAGTGCTTAGCCCATTTGCAAGAGCACACTCCTGCTGCAGCTTCTGCTTTCATCTTCCTCTCAGGGCTATTGCCATGGGCAAGGCAAGGACACACACACACAAACTACATAGTTCTCTTAGCTGAGTGCCCTCCTGAATGAGACAGATCCCAGTCACTGCTTGCACATGCTGAGGACATTAAGCTTCAAGCTCCAAACTCATGCCTCTGTTTCCCAGGAAGGCAAAGCCTCCTTCGGAGCTGTTGTTTCCCAGGGCAGCACTTACCCAGGAAGCAGGAAATGTACATTCTAGGATCTCATCCACCACCTGGGCTTTGGTCTCTCAGGACCTGCATAAAAGCTCTACATCTGGGTCTCTTCTGCTGGAGCTGGGTCACTATCATAGAATCACAGACTCCATCTGGCTGGGAGACACTTCAAAGATCATCCAGTCCAACCCTCAAGCCAGCACTGAAAGGGTGACACTAAACCATGTCCCCAAGTGGCAGGTCCACGCTGCTTGAACACCCCCTGGGATGGTGACTCCAGCACTGCCCTGAGCAGACCATTCCAGTGCTTGAGAACCCCTTTCAGTGAAGAAATAGTTCCTAACATCCAGCCTGAACCTCCCCTGGTGCAGCTTGGAACCATATGAATCATAGAATGCTCCAGGCCGGAAGGGACCTCCAAAGGTCATCCAGTCATAGAATCATAGAATCAGTAAGGTTGGAAAAGACCTCAAGGTCCAACCTGTCACCCAACACCTCATGACTACTAAAGCACGGCTCCAAGAGCCACGTCCACTCCCCTCTTGAACACCTCCAGGGATGGGGACTCCACCACCTCCCTGGGCAGCACATTCCAATGGCTAACAACTAACAACTCTCTCTGGGAAGAACCTTCTCCTCACCTCAAGCCCAACCTCCCCACAGACAGCAGGGACATCCCCAACCAGACCAGGCTGCCCAGAACAGGGAAGGTAGATTCAGAGGGCTTAAAAAAAGAACCCCAAATCCTTCTCTCCATAGAGGGTGCTGAGGTTTACCTGCTTTTGTTTCAGCAAACTTGACATTGCTTTAGACCCTTCCAAGGATTTAAGGTGCCTGATGGGATCCTTCAGTGTTGGAAAATTCAGAATTCATCCTCCTTGGTTACTGTTCTACAGGGCATCAACCAAAGCCATGAAAGCAACCCCTTCCTCAAGCAACTATGGAGATGAAGATATTGGAGTCATCACCATTTTAGAGCTCTATAGCTTAGAAGGATGCCTTCAAACACAGGCAGCTTGTACCCTCCTTTGGTTCCCTTCCTTATGTGACATGAAACCAGTTTCACCTTCATGCCTGGCGTGCCTCTGCTTTGCATTCCAACTTGGTGCCCCTATTTATTGTGCTGGTCCAGCCTTCATGTTCTGCCCCTGAGGAAAGCAGAGCCTGTGTGCTCTCAGGCTGCAGCCACTTGACCAGGTCTGTGCTAACATTCCAGCAAGGCCAGCAGCCAGAACAAATACTTTGAGCAGGAATCTTGCAACCTGTGGACTGTCGCAGGGCTGGGGCTGGTGACACATCGCAGTACTGGTGCTGGTGGCTTTTTGCTGCCTCAGGGAGGAAAACATTTCCTTCTTCAAGCCCCCAAGGTCAGGAATACTTCTCTCCCCGCATTGCACACTGCACCTTGTGAGAAATCTCTGTTCTGTCTCTGGGGCAGGGTCTCAAAGCCCACTCACTTTCTTCTGCCTTGCACAGGTTTAAGGGAAGGATACTGGAGCAGCATCTGCCCAGGGGAACAGAGCTGCTGATCTCACAAAACAAAGCTGGCATTTGCTGCCACTGGGTCAGATAACAGAGGGGAAAGAGCTGCCCCAAGGAAAGCAAACTGTCTTTTCCTGATTTTATACCAATATGTTACACTAATATTTTACACTAACATTGCCCAAGAGAACCCCAAGACACATCATGGCTGGAGAATGCTGTTTCTGATCTGCTTCTTACACACCATATTCCCTCTGCACACTGTTCCCTGACCTTGCAAGAAAGACTCTCCCACAAGGTTTTCAATCACAAGCAATTGCCAAGGCTCATCAGATCACCTCAGTCAGCTGCAGGCACAGCACTGACATGACTCCCAGAGCAGCTGAACAGCACAGGCAGAGTTCCCATCTGCACAGCAACCACTGGCACCTATCACACTTTCTGCCTGATGGACTCCTGTGTAGGCACAGCGAGCCAGGATTCAGACTGGCATTTACACCAGGGATGCTCACAGGGCAAACTGGACACAAAGACCTTATAGAATGGTCTGAGCTGGAGGGGACCTCCAAAGCTCATCCAGTCCAACCCTCTCTGCAGTCAGCAGGGACATCCCCAACTAGATCAGACTGCCCAGAGCCCTGTTGACCCTCACCTTGAATATCTCCAGGGTTGGAGCCTCAACCACCTCCCGGGCAACCTGTTCAGTGTTCCACCACCCTCATGGTGCAGAACTTATTTCTAACATCCAATCTAAACCTGCTCTGCTCTGGTTTGAAGCCATTGGCCCTGGTCCTGTCCCCGCAGGCCTTTGCAAACAGTCTCTCTCCATCCTTCTTGTAGCTCCCTTCAGGTACTGGAAAGCTGCTATTAGGTCTCCCTGGAGCCTTCTCCAAGCTGAACACCCCCAGCTCCCTCAGCCTGTCCTCCTAGCAGAGGTGCTCCAAGCCCCTGGTCATTTTTGTGGTCCTCCTCTGGACAAGGATCATGAAGGTGGTGAACCCTGCTGTCCCCAACACATGAGCTCTCCCTCAGTGTAATGCTAATGCCACCTTTTTGACCAGGAAAGAAAACCAACACAAAAATCCCTCTGGTCTGCATGGACTGTGGCTTTTGCATTCTACAACCTAAGACCTGCTCACTTCATCTGTCAACAAATTAATCTAGGCTTCTAGACTAATCATCTCACCACCCTTTATGGGCAAGAGCAGAAGGTTCCTCCAGAGTCTGGCTTTATTCAGCCCAAGACACAGGTCTAACAGGCAGGAAGCATCAGTCTGTTGAGATCATAGAATGGTACAAGTTGGAAGGGACCCCCAGAGATCACTGAGTCCAACCCCACCGCCAGGGCTCACCTAAGGCAGGCCACACAGCAATGTATCCAGATGGGGCTTGAAAGCCTCCAGGGAAGGAAACTCCACAACCTCTCTGGGCAGCCTGCTCCAGGGCTCCAGCACCCTCACAGCAAAGAAGTTTCTCCTTATGTTGGATTGGTTGATGGGTTGGATGTGATGATCACCATCCCTGGAGGTGTTCAAGAGGGGATTGTACATGGCACTTGGTGCCATGGTCTAGTCATGGGGTCTGTGGCGACAGGTTGGACTCAATGATCTCTGAGGTCTCTTCCAACCTTGGTGATACTGTGATCTTGAAGGTCTCTTTCAACCTGGTGTATGGTATTGAAGGGTGGTTGTAGCCAGGAAAGGGTTGGTCTCTTCTCTCTAGCAACCAGCACCAGAACAAGGGGACACAGTCTCAAGCTGCACCAGGGGAAGTTTAGGCTCAAGGTGAGGAGAAAGTTCTTCACTGAGAGAGTCATTCGCCATTGGGATGTGCTGCCCAGGGAGGTGGTGGAGTCACCGTCCCTGGAGGTGTTCAAGAGGGGACTGGACGTGGCACTTGGTGCCATGGTCTAGTCATGGGGTCTGTGGTGACAGGTTGGACTTGATGATCTTCGAGGTCTCTTCCAACCTTGGCGACACTGTGATACTGTGTTGTATTGTATTGTTGAGGTGGAACTTCCTGGGTTCCAGTTTGTAGCCATTGTCCCTCATCCTATCCCAGGGCACTTACTGACACAAAAGTGGCAGACAGCCAGCTAGCTTTAGCTGATTCATCCAGCACCGTGCCTGCCAAAGCCAGCTGAACACCACAGCCTCACACAGGCACCTGGGAACACTGCACTTTTGTTGCAGGCAGCTAATAATCTCATTTCCAAAGTGTCAGAAGAACAAAAAAGAGCAATTTTGAGTATAAAGAAGCCAGGTTCTTTATGCTCAAAACCCTGCTGTGTTTACCTTGCTGTTCATAGGTAGAAACTAACAATGGGGTGAGAAAAGAAAACCAAAAAAGGGCTGGTTTGGTTTGTTAACATCTCTTAGAGGTGGAGCTGTGCCTTACAGGTGGCAGGAAAGTAGAGAAGTAGAATTTCCCTGGCAACATTTCTCTGCTATTTAGAGAGTAACTGGGTAACTCCAGGTGTCTGATGGAAGAAACTTAGGGCATAACTGATCACAGAATCACCAAGGTTGGAAGAGACCTCAAAGATCATCGAGTCCAACCTGTCACCCAACACCTCATGACTAGACCATGGCACCAAGTGCCATGTCCAATCCCCTCTTGAACCCCTCCAGGGACAGCAACTCCACCACCTCCCTGGGCAGCACATTCCAATGGTGAACGACTCTCTCAGTGAAGAACTTCCTCCTCACCTCCAGCCAAAACTTCCCCTGGTACAGCTTGGGACTGTGTCCTCTTGTTCTGGTGCTGGCTGCCTGGGAGAAGAGACCAACCCCCACCTGGCTACAACCTCCCTTCAGGGAGTTGGAGAGAGCAAGAAGGTCTCCCCTGAGCCTCCTCTTCTCCAGGCTAAGCAACCCCAGCTCCCTCAGCCTCTCCTCACAGGGCTGTGCCCCAGACCCCTCATCAACTTTCTTGCCCTTCTCTGGACACCTTCCAGCAAGTCAACATCCTTCCTTGTCCTTTAAGGTCTCAGCTCACATTGGAGGCTCCATGACACAGCACTTTCCCACCACTGCTTCTCCAGCTTGTTTCTCACAGCTTTGGGTTTGGAAATGGTTAGCCCACTGGGAAATGGTTAGCCCACTGGGAAGTACTTAGCTCATTTGCAAGAGCACACTCCTGCTGCAGCTTCTGCTTTCATCTTCCTCTCAGGGCTATTGCGCACCATGGGCAAGGCAAGGACACACACACACAAACTACATAGTTCTCTTAGCTGAGTGCCCTCCTGAATGAGACAGATCCCAGTCACTGCTTGCACATGCTGAGGACATTAAGCTTCAAGCTCCAAACTCATGCCTCTGTTTCCCAGGAAGGCAAAGCCTCCTTCGGAGCTGTTGTTTCCCAGGGCAGCACTTACCCAGGAAGCAGGAAATGTACATTCTAGGATCTCATCCACCACCTGGGCTTTGGTCTCTCAGGACCTGCATAAAAGCTCTACATCTGGGTCTCTTCTGCTGGAGCTGGGTCACTATCATAGAATCACAGACTCCATCTGGCTGGGAGACACTTCAAAGATCATCCAGTCCAACCCTCAAGCCAGCACTGAAAGGGTGACACTAAACCATGTCCCCAAGTGGCAGGTCCACGCTGCTTGAACACCCCCTGGGATGGGGGTGAAAACCAGCGTTGTTTTGAGCCTCTTCCCAGGATCACAGATCACAGGATGTTAGGAGTTGGAAGGGACCCAAACAGATCAAGTCCAACCCCTCTGCCAGAGCAGGACCATAGAATCCAGCACAGGTCATACAGGAACACATCCCATCCAGAAGGAAGGCTCCAGAGAAGGAGACTCCACAACCTCTCTGGGCAGCCTGCTCCAGGGCTCTGTGACCCCCACAAAGTTCTTCCTCATGTTGAGGTGGAACCTCCTGTGCTGGAGTTTCCATCCATTGCCCCATGTCCTATCACAAGATGCCAGTGAGCAGAGCCTGCCCCTCTCCCTTCCTGACCCCCAGCCTTCAGATATTGATAGACTTTGATCAGATCCCCTCACAGCATCACCAAGGTTGGAAGAGACCTCAAAGATCATCGAGTCCAACCTGTCACCACAGACCTCATGACCAGACCATGGCTCCAAGTGCCACATCCAAGCCTTCTTTGAACACCTCCAGGGATGGTGACTCCACCACCTCCCTGGGCAGCACATTCCAATGACAAATAACTCTCTCAGTGAAGAACTTTCTCTTACCTCCAGCCTAAACTTCCCCTGGTGCAGCTTGAGACTGTGTCCTCTTGTTCTGGTGCTGGTTGCTAGAGAGAAGATACCAACCCCCACCTGGCTACAACCTCCCTTCAGGGAGTTGGAGAGAGCAAGAAGGTCTCCCCTGAGCCTCCTCTTCTCCAGGCTAAGCAACCCCAGCTCCCTCAGCCTCTCCTCACAGGGCTGTGCTCCAGATCCCTCCCCAGAAGTCCCTTCCAGCCCCTACCATTCTGTGATGCTCAGTCTTCTCTTCTGCAGACTAACCAGCCCCAGGGCTCTCAGCCTCTCCTCATCCCAACATCTGGGTCTGCTGGACAAGAACGACTCCTTAACAAGGAGAGCAACGGAGAGGGCATCAAAATAGGAACTCACCTAAGGTAATCTTTAAATAAAAGTTTAATTCACTCTTACTTTACAGATTATTTAAAAGCACCTTATCATTTTACTGTCAGTTCTAGAAACAAACCCGAACCAAAACGAGAACCAAACCAAGAAGAAGACCAACAAGAGGCTGGAACCATCGCAGCTGGCAAGGTGGAGGCCACCTCAGGAAGGAAGGGACACGAGCCCAGCCACGGCGCAGCCGTCACCTTGCACACACTCCGCTCAGCATCCGGCGTCGGTTTATTCCAGGGCTGCTTCCTTGGAAGCAAAGCTTACATGGCTGTAAACATCAAAAGAAACAGCGCTTCGTTTTACAATCAGCTGAACAAACCCTCCTGCGGGTGGGTGGTGGCTTCATTTGGTGCCCTCCGTCTGGCAGCTCCCCTGCTGACCGGGGCTTCGGTGTCCTGCTCAACCCATTGGCTCCCTTCCAGCGCGAGCAGCGCTTACAGCGTTGTGCCAGTCCCAGCCACGGCCGCTTCGACGCGTGCCCTTCCTCAGAGAGCTGCTCTTTTGGGTTTGATCAGTACAGAACTAATGCAGCTGTGGACAAACTTGGGGAAAGGCTGTGATTTTTTTTGAGGGGAGGGCCTGCAGTCCCAGGCCCTCCCCTAGGGCAGAGCCGTTGACACGGGCTGGAATCGCAAGCACGTACACGACGAACAGGAGCCCCCAGACCCGCTCTGCCAACGCTCCTTGGCCCGTGCATGAAAGGAAAGGCTCCTGCTTACACTGAAACATACAAAAAATAAACTACAAAAATTGCTTACACTTGATTTCAGCCCCCCCCCCCCCCCCCCCCCCCCCCCAAAAAAAAAAAAAAGAGAGAATCTTCTTTTTTGCTTCCTTCTGTGTGGTTCCTTTTTTTGTCTTCCAGCCATCAACAAACACCCACCCCCCCCCAAAAAGTAATGCAAGTAAACAATAAATACAATGTGCTTTCTCCATATAGACATATTTACACTTGAGTCTTTGGCTTCTGGGTTTAAGTTTGCTTTAGAAAGAGCTTTTTGTCTCTTTTTTCCCCCTCCTCTCTGTGATCCAGCCATCATTGCACATGAAACCAAAAAATAAGCCAGGTTCTTTTGACTATATATATTATATATATATATATATTTATATGCAACACAGGAAGCAAAGGATGGAACCTCACTAGCATTTTGCACTCTTATTGTACTTGAACAAGGGATGGAACCTTGCTAGCATTTTGCTCTCTTATTGTACCTGAACAGAACAAAGGATGGAGCCTTGCTAGCATTCTGCACTCTTATTGTACTTGAACAAAGGATGAAAGCTCACTTCCATTTTACACACTTATTGTACTTAAACAGAGCAAAGGATGGAACCTCACTACCATTTTGCACTCTTATTGTACTTAAACAGAGCAAAGGATGGAACCTCACTACCATTTTGCTCTCTTATGGTACTTAAACAGAGCAAAGGATGGAACCTCACTACCATTATGCACTCTTATAGCACTTGAATAGAGCAAAGGATGGAACCTTGCTAGCATTTTGCACTCTTGTTGTACCTGAATAGAGCAAAGGATGGAACCTCACTACCATTCTGCACTCTTATTGTACTTGAACAGAGCAAAGGATGAAGCCTTGCCAGCATTTTGCTCTCCTATTGTACTTGAGCAGAGCAAAGGATGGAACCTTGCTAGCATTTTGCACTCTTACTGTACTTGAACAGAGCAAAGGATGGAACCTCACAACCATTTTGCACTCTTATTGTACTTGAACAGAGCAAAGGATGGAACCTTGCTAGCATTTTGCTCTCTTATTGTACTTGAACAGAGCAAAGGATGGAGCCTTGCTAGCATTTTGCTCTCTTATTGTACTTGAACAGAGCAAAGGATGGAGCCTTGCTAGCATTCTGCACTCTTATTGTACTTGAACAAAGGATGGAGCCTTGCTAGCATTTTGCTCTCTTATTGTACTTGAACAGAGCAAAGGATGGAGCCTTGCTAGCATTCTGCACTCTTATTGTACTTGAACAAAGGATGGAACCTTGCTAGCATTTTGCACTCTTACTGTACTTGAACAGAGCAAAGGATGGAACCTCACAACCATTTTGCACTCTTATTGTACTTGAACAGAGCAAAGGATGGAGCCTTGCTAGCATTCTGCACTCTTATTGTACCTGAACAGAGCAAAGGATGGAACCTTGCTAGCATTTTGATCTCTTATTGTACTTGAACAGTGCAAAAGATGGAACCTTGCTAGCATTTTACACTCTTATAGCAGTTGAAGAGCTCAAAGGATGGAACCTCACTACCATTTTGCTCTCTTATTGTACCTGAACAGAGCAAAGGATGGAACCTCCCTAGCATTTTGCTCTCTTATTGTACTTGAACAAAGGATGGAACACTGCCACCATTTTGCACTCTTGTACTTGAACAGAGCAAAGGATTGAACCTTGCTAGCATTTTGCTCTCTTATTGTACTTGAACAGAGCAAAGGATGGAACCTCACTACCATTCTGCACTCTTATAGCACTTGAACAGAGCAAAGGATGGAGCCTTGCTAGCATTTTGCTCTCTTATTGTACTTGAACAAAGGATGGAACCTTGCCACCATTTTGCACTCTTGTTGTACTTGAACAGAGCAAAGGATGGAACCTTGCCACCGTTTTGCACTCTTCTTGTACTTGAACAGAGCAAAGGATGGAACCTTGCCACCGTTTTGCACTCTTGTTGTACTTGAACAGAGCAAAGGATGGAACCTCACTAGCATTTTGCTCTCTTATTGTAATTGAACAGAGCAAAGAATGGAACCTCCCTAGCATTTTACACTCTTATAGTACTTGAACAGAGCAAAGGATGGAACCTTGCTACCATTTTGCACTCTTACTGTACTCGATCAGAGCAAAGAATGGAACCTTGCTAGCATTTAGCACTCTCATTTTACTTGGACAGAGCAAAGGATGGAACCTGCCTAGCATTTTACACTCTCGTTGTACTTGAATGCTGTAGGCAAAGATTGAAATTAACCCCCAAAAGCTAAAAGAAGTCACAAAGGGAGAAGGCAAATGAGATTGGAGATATTGATAACATGCAAGAGGAGGTCGCTCGACGGTGATGGAGGGAAGGCTGCAGCTACAAACACGGAGAGCTCCTAATTTGCCCAAATCCCTTCTGACTCTGCTCTTCAACAGTAGTGGTGGTGGTGGTAGCACTAAATGCTGATACTGTATACAAGCATAGAAACAGATTGAGTCCTTTTATTAAGATACACAACTTCATAAGAAAAATACTTTGCATTTTAAAATTTCCAGTCCCTCCCACCCTCCCCACACCCCCACTTCCCCTACCCCTTTTTTTTTTCCCCCCTCCCCCCCCCCCCCCCCTTAAATTCTTTCTTCACAGGATCAAGAACTGTTGTCAAAACAGTGTGTTCAGACTCAGCTGCTTGGTGAGCTTGGTCACAGCCATTCCAGCTAAGAGGATTCCAAGTACTCCAGTGCAACGTCGTAGCAGAAGCGGTACTGCTCCTTGAAAGGGGGAAATAAGAGACAGAGACAGAAAGGTAAGTTAAGATCCTAAAGCATTAAGGCCATTGAATTGTTTTGGTTGGAAATACTGAAAGGTGGGGCAGCAGGACCTGCAAACAAGAACAGGCTCTGCTGAGCTAGTGTGCAATTTGAGCTTCAAGCCTGCCGTGCTTGTGGTTTCTTTCATGTGCCTGGGGGGGTTCTTTTCTTCAGTTGTTTATTTTCCTCCCTCCTCTACAAGTTATTTCCCAGAACCACAGAATGTGAGGGGCTGGAAGGGACCTCCAAAGCTCATCCAGTCCAACCCCCTGCCAGAGCAGGGTCACCTAGAGCAGCTCACACAGGAACACATCCAGGCGGGTTTTGAATATCTCCAGAGAGGAGACTCCACAACCCCCCTGGGCAGCCTGCTCCAGCCCTCTGTCACCCTCACAGGGAAAAAATGTTTCCTCATGTTTCCATGGAACTTCCACCCTTGCCCCTTGTGCTGGCATTGGGCATCACCCAGCAGAGCCTGGCTCCAGCCTCTGGGCACTCACCCTGCACATCTTTATCAGCATTAATGAGGTCCCTTCTCAGGCTCCTCCTAAAGAGCCCTCAGCTCCCTCATAAGGAAGATGTTCCACTCCCTTCATCATTTTTGTGGCTCTGTGCTGGACTCTCTCAAGCAGTTCCCTGAGGTCCTTCTTGAACTGAGGGGGCTCAGAACTGGACACCATACTCCACATGTGGCCTCACCAGGGCGCTAAGCACCAGCTTTAGCTTAAAAACTCACCTTAACCAGTGAAGTGGGAAGGAGCCTGCCCTGAAATGCAATGACTTGCTGCTCTGAGCTGGTTTATCAAACATGAGAAGCTCTCCTATCAGTCAGAGCACTCTTGCAGTGAAAGCACCCTGACTGATAGATTTCTGCTTCAGTTAGCTGATGCTGAGCAGTTACCCAGTGCCTGCTGCTTGGACAGCATGGGAATGGCATGGAAACACCCAGCTGGGACACACAGCTGCCCAGGGCCCACGGCCCACTTTGCACACATGCTGATAGCAAGTGAGCAGATGCACACTTAAAAGAGAAAGTGAAGCCCCAAATGCCATCACACTTAGTGTTTCTCCTTAACAAGGCTGCTGTTCAGAGCTGAGACTTGGACCCTCAACCAGTTTGCAGCTGAGATCAAGCTGCATGGTATGGCTGATAGGACTGAAAGGATGGAATGCCATCCAGAGGGACCTGGACAGAGTGGCAAGGTGAGACAAGAGAACTTCATGAGGGTCTATAAAGTGAAGTGCAAGGTCCTGCACCTGGCACAGGGCAATCCTCGATATCAGTTCCCGCTGGGGGATGATGAGGTTGAGAGCAGCCCTGCAGGAAAAGACTTGGGGGGGGGGGGGGTGGATGAGAAGCTGGACAGGAGCCAGCAATGGGCACTGGCAGCCCAGAAGGCCAATGGCAGCCTGGGCTGCATCCAAAGAAGTGTGGCCAGAGCTGGAGAGAGGGGATCCTGCCCCTCTGCTCTGGGGAGACCTCACCTGCAGCACTGTGTCCATCTCTGGGGCCCTCAGCACAGGAAGGACATGGACCTGATGGAGTGAGTCTAGAGCAGGGCCACAATAACCACAAAGGCTGGGATGGGATGAGGATGGGATGAAGGAGCTGGGGGTGTTCAGCTTGGAGAAGAGAAGGCTCTGGGGAGAACTTAGAGCAGGCTCTCAGTACCTGAAGGGGGCTACAGGAAGGCTCAGGAGGGACCTTATAGAAAGGCTTGTAGTGATAGGATGAGGGGCAATGGCTTGAAACTGGAGCAGGGGAGATTTGACTTGGACAGTAGGAGCGACTTCTTTACTAATGACAGTGGTGAAGTACTGGAACAGGTTGTTCAGGGATGTGGTTGACAGCTCATCACTGGAGACATTCACTGTCAGGCTTGATGGGGCTCTGGGCAACCTGATCTAACTGGGGATGTCCCTGCTGACTGCAGGGGCTTTAGACAAGATGACCTCTGAGGGTCCTTTCCAACCTGATGAATTCTGTGAGAGGAAGGAGGGAGAAGGAAGGAGAGAAAGCAAGGAAATGAATTCCATCTCTGCTGTCCTCATGAGCAAACCAAACAAATCTGCCTTTGTGATTCATTTGCTTGCAAAGGAAGCTGGCATGATCCCTGGGCAGGAAGTGGTGGGGCTATCTTCAAAGCTTTACTGCACTCCTTGTTTCTGTTATCTGATCATGTTGCTGAATGTAGGGCACATGACAGGGTTATATATTGTTCTTCCTGGTTTGTTTTCTAACTACTGACTCCACAGCTGCCACTGCTGCTCAAGAGCTGTGAATAAAACCCCTTTCTGCTGTGTGCAGAAACACCCAGCTATGGAAATTCAGCAAGTGGAGGTTAAAGCTACACTTGGAATCGAGGGCTGCTCTGAAAGGAGAGATAAGCTTACAGACCACTTATCAGAAACACACACACAATCTACCTTGGCCTCCCTTGACAGCGACACAAGTCATTTTCCATGTGATCTGACCTGTTTTCTTCACAGCAGTGAACTGAAACCCAGGCAGCAGAGCTCTGCGTTGTGTCTCAGAGGTCTGTGGCACAGCAAACTGCTAACTGCTTATGGCAAAATAGGCACCACGCAGCCCAGTGCTGCTGCTGGCCAGGCTGTGCTGTTACCAACCATCCCCTTGATGCCTGTGCTGGCAAGTGGTGCAAGTGATGCACAATAATTAAGCAAATCATGGAGTCATAGAAGAGACCTTAAAGATCATGCAGTTCCAATCCCACTGCAGTCAGCAGGGACACCTCCCACCAGCCCAGGTTGCTCAAAGTTTCATCCAAGCTGGCCTTGAACACCTTCAGAGACAGGGCACCCACAGCCTCCCTGGGCAGCCTGTTCCAGTGTCTCACCACCCTCACTGGAAAGAATTCATTGCTTCCTAATCTCCAGTCTCAGTCTCCCCTCTCCCAGCTCAAAGCCATTGCCCCTCGTGCTGTCATCACAAACCCTTGTCAAAAGCTCCTCCCCAGCTCTCCTGTAGCCCCTTCAGGTACTGGCAGGCTGCTCTAAGGTCTCCTGGAGCCTTCTCTTCTCCAGGCTGAACAGCCCCAACTCTCCCAGCCTGTCCCCATAGGAGGGTGCTCCAGCTCCCTGATCACCTTTGTTGTCTCCTCTGGATGTGTTCTAATAGCTCCATCGTGCACTGGGGGCACCAGAGCTGGAGGCAGTGCTGCAGGTGTGGTCTCAGCAGAGCAGAGGGGCAGAATCCCCTCCCTGTGCTGCTGCTCTCCCTGCTCTGGATGCAGCTCAGCACACAGTTGCCTGCTGGGCTGCCAGGGACCATTGCTGGCTGCTGGGGAGTTTGTCATCGACTGACACCCCCAAGGCCTTCTCCTCAATACTGCTCTTGAGCTACCCCTCAGCCAGCCTGGATTTGTGCTTGGAATGAAGCACAACCAATCAGAGAAGCTACCTGATACAAAGCAAACACTGGCACCTGGCAAGAAAAGGGCAGTGTGGGAAGAGGTAGCTCCAGCCATTTTGTAGGCTCAGGAGGTCAGAAGCAATTTTCACTAGTCATAAACTGGAAGAGGTTTTTAATCTCAGTTGGCAGCCCTGATCCTGGTGCTGCAGGCAGCCATCTGGCTGCACGGTGACGCTGGCAGCACGAGAGGCAAATGGCAGAGCCTCCCAGGTGGTGCCTAACCTGCTTTCACAGGCACCTCTGGGCAGCTAAAGAAACCCACTGGGGAGAATTCTTGTTGAGGACTTTCTGCTGTGTTCAGTGTTTGTGGCTGAAGGACAAGCGCTCCAACTGGACACACTAACACTGACCCGAGGAGGGAGCTGGTTTGGTGAGCTCTGGCAGTGTACACACTGCTCAGTCCCGTGGTTTGGCCCCCCCAGGCTCACACTGCTGACAGCAGTTCATCACTCCTATTGTGCATTAGTGAGGTTACCATTTGGATGTGATGATCATAGTATCATAGTATCAGTCAGGGTTGGAAGGGACCACAAGGATCATCTAGTTCCAACCCCCCTGCCATGGGCAGGGACACCCCACACTAGAGCAGGCTGGCCAGAGCCTCGTCCAGCCTGGGCTTAAACACCTCCAGGGACGGGGCCTCAACCACCTCCCTGGACAACCCATTCCAGGGCTTCACCACTCTCCTGGGGAAGAACTTCCTCCTCACCTCCAGCCTGAATCTCCCCATGATCCCATGGGTCCTTCAGAATCAAAACAATGGCTCCATTTCATGGAGTCATAGAATGGTTTGGGTTGGAAGGGACCTCCAAAGGTCATCCAGTCCAATCCCCTCTGCAGTCAGCAGGGACATCCTCCACTAGTTCAGGCTGCCCAGAGCCCTGTTAAGCCACACTTTGAATATCTCCTGGGATGAGGTCTCAACTACCTCTCTGGGCAACCTGTTTCATGGCTCCACCACCCTGATGGCGAAGAACTCATTCCTCACATCCAATCTAAATCTACTATTGTCTAGCTTGAAACCATTGTGCCACATCCTCTCACTGCAGGCCTTTGTAAACAGTCCCTCTCCATCCTTCCTCTAGGCCACCTTCAGGTACTGGAAAGTCATTAGGTTGGACTTGATGATCTCAAAGGCCTTTTCCAACCTGGTTAATTGTGTAGTCTGCATTACTCAAACCTACTAGATCCAAGGTTTGGATTTTAAAGTTTCAAGGCCTCATTCTGACTGCTACAAATCTGAGCACCAACCACCACCATTATTCACAGAACCCCACAGAATTCTTTCAGTTGGAAAAGACCTTTCAGATCATCAAATCCATTCTGTACCTTGGCATTCAGCACCACTTCTCTGTGCCTTTTAAGTACTGCCTCCAAAGCAGTAATTAGTAAGAAGCAAAATGTTCACAGCTCCAGCTACCAATCTGGGCTTTTTCCTCTGATCACAATGAAGAAGACCTGCCTTGCTCTGCAAAGTTTCATGAGAGCACAACACACTGCAACTTCACTGCAAGACAGACATCAATGTGCTGGAGCAGGTCCAGAGAAGGACAACAAAGCTGGTGAAAAGCCTGGAGAACAGGGCTGGGGAGGGACCTGGGGGATTCCAGTCTGGAGAAGAGGAGGCTGAGGGGAGACCTCATTGCTCTCTACAGCTCCCTGAAAGGAGGTTGCAGTGAGGTGGGGGTTGGGCTCTTCTCCCTAGCATCAGGTGACAGAAGGAGAGGAAATGGCCTGAAACTGTGCCAGGGAAGGGCTAGGTTGGAGATGAGGGAAAATTTCTTTGTTGCAAGAGTGGTCAGGGATTGGCACAGGCTGCCCAGGGAGGTGGGGAGTCCCCATGCCTGGAGGTGTCCAGGAAACCTGTGGCCATGGCACTTGGGGACATGGTTTAGTGGCCATGGTGGGGTTGGGTTGATGGTTGGACTGGAAGATCTTAGAGGGCTTTCCCAGCTGTAACAGTTCTGTGCTCCCATGGTTCTCTTCAAACACACCAGGTTACTTTAGGAGACTGAAGTGCATCCTGTTAACTGAGAATATCTTCTGTCAAAAGCATTGTGGTACCACTACCAAAGCAGTGTAAATGCTTATCAGAATGCTGGCCTGTGGGCACACTTGACAGATTGCCACCAGAGGATCATAGAATCCTAGAATCAACCAGGCTGGAAAAGACCTCAGAGATCATCAAGTGCAACCTATTACCTAATACCCAACACCTCCTGACAACGAAACCATGGCTCCAAGTGCCACATCCAAGCCTTCTTTGAACACCTCCAGGGATGGGGACTCCAGCACCTCCCTGGGCAGCACATTCCAGTGGATAATTACTCTTTCTGGGAAGAACTTTTTCCTCACCTCCAGCTTAAACCTCCCCTGGCACAGCTTGAGACTGTGTCCACTTGTTCTGCTGCTGGTTGCCTGGGAGAAGAGACCAACCCCTTCCTGGCTACGACCTCCTTTCAGGTAGCTGTAGAGAGCAAGAAGGTCTCCCCTGAGCCTCCTCTTCTCCACGAGGTAACATTTGCCAGTCTTATGCTCACACCACGAACCAGACCAGCCTCTGCCCAGTCTTCGCTATGAGGGGAGTCCAAGCCCCAAACTCCATGCCCCTTTCTTCCTGTGGTCCAAACTAAGTCTTGTGAGCAGAGGAGTGAGGAGGCAGCTCACTGCAGAGAGCCCCTGGCTCCCCAGTCGGTTGCAGCAGCCCTGGGGAGCTGGTGCTTACCGGAGTTTCTACCATGTTGGGTTTGCTGTTGCGCAGTGTCTTCACGGCGTGGAAAACGTCCACCACGTTCTGCCTTTTGACCATCTCCACCACAATGCCAATGGCACAGAACATCCCACTCCGGCCACCACCATTCCTGTGTGCAAGGAGAAGAGCTGGTTACACATCAGAGCTGCTTGCAAGAGCCTCCAAAACACCTTTCTGTCCTTGCACTCTTTGTGGGATCCATGAGTCCCAACAGGAGCTTGAGCAATCTCCTGGCAGCTCCAGTGGGTTTGACTCATAGACCTGCTAGGGTTGGAAGGGACCTCAAGGCTCAGCCAGTTCCATCCCCCTGCCATGGGCAGGGACACCTCACACTGCAGCAGGTTGCTCACAGCCACATCCAGACTGGCTGCAAACACCTCCAGGCAGGAGGCTGCCACCACCTCCCTGGGCAACCTGTGCCAGGCTCTCACCACCCTCCTGGGGAACAACTTCTTCCCGATGTCTAATCTAACTGTCCCCCCTCTAGACTGGATGCATCCCCCCCAGTCCTATCACTCCCTGACACCCTCAAAAGTCCCTCCACAGCTTTCTTGCAGCCCCCTTCAGGTACTGGAAAACCACAATTAGTTCTCCTTGGAGCCTTCTCTGCAGACTGAACAGCCCCAACTCCCTCAGTCTGTCCTCACAGCAGAGCAGCTCCAGCCCTCTGCTCCTCCTCGTGGCCCTTCTCTGGACACCTTCCAGCACCTCCAGATCCTTCCTGGCACAGAGGCTCCAGAATTGGACACAGTGCTCCAGGTGGGGTCTCAGCAGAGTGGATCAGAGGGGCAGAATCCCCTCCCTGGCCCTGCTGGCCACACTTCTCTTGCTGCAGCCCAGGCTCTGCTTGGCTCTCTGGGCTCCAAGTGCACACTGAAATCTTTGCTGCTTTTGCCCTTCCTCTCAATTACTTCTTCTGAATTTTGCCCTCACAGCCCACCTCACCACCCAGCCATATATAACCCAATTTAGAGAGGCATAAGACATAAGAAGCTAAGTTCTGTGGCAGGTACAACACTTTCCATTTAGTTCTGGAAAGAGACTCACATAAATTACCTGGTGGTATGAGGATTATCCAGGCAGAGCAATGTCAGGGGCACTGCTCATTCAGTATCTTGGTGTCCCTTGGGGATACTCCTGAACTATTTTAACCTTAATTTCAAAGAAATTAAGGTAGGCAGTACCTCTTAAATTTAAATTAGCCAGAAGGGTTGATAAGGAGGGTTGACATGGATGATGGGCAGAAAGGAGCCACAAGGTATTGTGAACCTTTACACAGGCAGGTTTTTTTCAGAAGCCAGGGCAGGTTTAGGCTGGATGTTATTCTACACGTGATTGCCCATTGGAATCGGCTTGGAGGTAGTCACAGGAGGTGTTCAGGAGAAGACTTGATGGGGTGCTTGGCTGTTGGTCTAGTTGTTGGGTTTGGATTGTTTGATGGGTTGGACAGATCTTGAAGTAACCTGGTGTATTGTATTGTAATTATTCAACTTCTGAGTTTTAAACTTTGTATTTCAATAAGAGGAGAGAGAGAGAGCTTGGTCACTGTCTGCTCAGGAAAAGGAAGAAACTAAACCATAGAATAGAATAAACCAGGTTGGAAGAGACCTTCAAGATCATCGAGTCCAGCCTATCATCCAACACCACCTAACCAAATAACCCATGGCACCAAGCACCCCATCAAGTCTCCTCCTGAACACCTCCAGTGATGGGGACTCCACCACCTCCCTGGGCAGCACATTCCAATGGCCAATCTCTCTTGCTGGGAAGAATTTCTTCCTAACATCCAGCCTAAACCTCCCCTGGTACAGCTTGAGACTGTGTCCTCTTGTTCTGGTGCTGGCTGCCTGGGAGAAGAGACCAACCCCCACCTGGCTACAACCTCCCTTCAGGGAGTTGGAGAGAGCAAGAAGGTCTCCCCTGAGTCTTCTCCTCTCCAGGCTAAGCAACCCCAGCTCCCTCAGCCTCTCCTCACAGGGCTGTGCTCCAGACCCCTCCCCAGCTTTGTTGTCCTTCCCTGGACACCTTTCAGCAAGTCAATATCTCTCCTAAACTGAGGGGCCCAGAACTGGACACAGGACTCAAGGTGTGGCCTAACCAGTGAAGTGTACAGGGGCAGAATGACCTCCCTGCTCCTGCTGGCCACACTCTTCCTGATGCAGGCCAGGATGCCATTGGCCCTCCTGGCTGCCTGGGCACACTGCAGGCTCATGTTCAGCCTACCATTGACCAGTACCTCCAGGTCCCTCTCTGTCTGTCTGCCCTCAGCCACTCTGACCCCAGCCTGTTCCTTTTCCAGCCCCCTAGACCAGCTTCCATTTAAATATCAGGCTCAGAGAAGCAGCCAGAAGCACCAAGTGTTAGGATCACTGCACTGTGTTGCAGAACTTTCCTCTGATTTCACATGTCTACAGCTTTCAGTCTGGAACTCTCAGAACGAAGGAGGTCTTGTGAAACAAAAAATGCAATCCACAACATGCAAGAGACACAAGAAACACCCATTTTGGCACTCAGCATAAAATACTTCCTCACTGAAGCCATCCAGAAATGGATCTGCAGACATGTGGTACCTGAAAAAGATGCTGGTGTGTACAGAAGGAGACAACACCTCTCACATCCAAAATACTCATTCCCAAGGTACCTTCACCTGCCAGACAAGTCTGAAAGTTGCTGAGATGCCATCACACAGGACCAGTGATGTTCTCTTTCTTTTTGGTGCTGTTTGTTTGTTTAATAAGAGAACCAAGGGGATGTGCACAAGGATGCAGCCATAAGAATACTGCTAGCACTTAGACCAAGAACTGCTTTGGAAGCATTCACCTGGAGAACAGCACAGTCAAAACCATGGGGCTTGCTTGCCCAGTTACTCACAGGCAGTGGATGATGGTCCTCCCCTCCCCTTCTTCACATTCCTCTTGCCATTTCTCCACCTGGAGAATTAACTTCAAGAAGGATCTCTTGGAAGCTGGAACATCTCTGTGAGAAGCCCATCCCAAATACTGGAATTGTTGCACCATCAGGTAGCCCTCTTGTGGCTGAAGGAAACCAAAGAGCTTTAGGTCAGTATGGTGTCTCTACACAGAATCACAGCAACATTCAGCTTGGACAAGACCCTCAGGATCACCAGGCCCAGCCATTAACCCTACACCACAAGGTTTACCCTTCAACCATATCCCCAAGCACCACATCCAAACCACCTTGAAACCCATCCAGGGCTGGTGACTCCACCACCTCCTTGGGCAGCTCCTTGCAATCCCTGACCGCTCTTGGTGGGGAAGAAATTTTTCAATGTCCAGTCTACACCCACCCAGTGGCAGCTTGAGGCTGTTCCCTCTTGTTCTATCACTAATTACCTGAGAGAAGAGACCAGCACCAACCTCTCCACAGCCTCCTTTCAGGTAGTTGTAGACAGCAATGAGGTCTCCCCTCAGCTTCCTCTTTTTCACACTAAACAGCCCCAGCTCCTTCAGTTGCTCTTCATAAGATTTATTCCCCGTGGTTTGGGTTGGAAGGCACCTTAAGGATCTTCTAGTTCCAACCCCCTGGCACAGGCAGGGACACCTCCCACTAGACCAGGGTGTTCAAGGCATCTTCCAACCTGGCCTTGACACCATGGATGAGAAAACCCAAACTCGAAAACATGAAACCTGACTGTTTAGAATCACAGAATCAACCAGGTTGGAAAAGACCTCAGAGGTCCAACCTATCACCCAACACCTCCTGGCAGCTAAACCATGGCTCCGAGTGCCACATCCAAGCCCCTCTTGAACACCTCCTGGGATGGGGACTCCACCACCTCCCTGGGCAGAACATTCCAGTGGCCAATTCCTCTTGCTGGGAAGAACTTTCTCCTCTCCTCCAGCCTAAACCTCCCCTGGCACAGCTTGAGACTGTGTCCTCTTGTTCTGGTGCTGGCTGCCTGGGAGAAGAGACCAACCCCACCTGGCTACAACCTCCCTTCAGGGAGTTGGAGAGAGCAAGAAGGTCTCCCCTGAGCCTCCTCTTCTCCAGGCTAAGCAACCCCAGCTCCCTCAGCGTCTCCTCACAGGGCTGTGCTCCAGACCCCTCCCCAGCTTTGTTGCCCTTCTCTGGACACCTTCAAGAGTCTCAATGTCCTTCTTAAACTGAAGGGCCCAGAACTGGACACAGGACTCAAGGTGTGGCCTAACCAGTGCAATGTACAGGGGCAGAATGACCTCCCTGCTCCTGCTGGCCACACTCTTCCTGATGCAGGCCAGGATGCCATTGGCCTGGGCCTGGGCACACTGCTGGCTCATGTTCAGCCTACTATCAACCAGTAGTTCTTCACAGAAAGAGAGACTGGCCACTGGAATGTGCTGCCCAGGGAGGTGGTGGAGTCACCATCCCTGGAGCTGTTTAGGAACAGACTGGATGAGGCATTTGGTGCCATGGTTTAGTTGATCAGATGGTGCTGGGTGATAGGTTGGACTTGATGATCTTGAAGGTCTTTTCCAACCTGGTTAATTCTATTCTCCTCTTAAAAACTGAAGTTTGCAGTCTTTGTGTAGACTGCTTCCCCTTTCTGCTGGCTGTTGAGTATTGGTGGTGTGTAAGTTCAGTGTTGGATGGAAGATACAAAGTAGTAACAGCAGGTAAAAGAGGAGGTGATGGTTAATTCTACATGTGAGGGTGGCAGAGGCATCTGTAAATTCTTCTGTATAAAGGCAGCTAAAGGAGCTAAAGGAGGAGACACTGTGAGGTAGCAAGGGTTTGAGGAGATGCTGTGATAGCATGAAACACCACAGCACAGCAAAAAGACATGGTGCTGCAAGGTGTGAAAGAGCCCACAAGAACACAGGACTTGGAGTGCTGCTGGAGGGGAGAAAGAGATGATAAATGCACAACGGTGCAGAAGCCTCCAGGGGCAGAGGAGCTTTCAGAGGTATCTCGCACCCTGCTCTGCAGGATGCCACAATCCTCCCTTTTCTGTTGTGGTTCTCACATTCAGGTTGAGAAGGTGCTGGCTGCATAACCAGCTTCAGTGCTCCTGCTCTTGATTCAGCACAGGAAGCACCTCACAGAAGTCACTGAGTTAAATATCTGTCACTGTAAGTAGCTTACAGATAGAGTTATTTCCTTCACTGCACACCAAGCAAATAGAATACTTCTTACACATCCTCCACTCCCATGGACATCACATTGCTCACACAGGTTCACATTAGCTTATTGTGTGGACCCAGGAGCAGCTTTTCCTGCCTTGCCTGAGGAGTCCAGAGCTGCAGTGAAGGATGAGAGGGTGCAGTGAAGTAACAAGTGTGGGGAAGAGACGTTGAAAGCATCAGTACATTGCCTCTGCACCAAAGCTGTGCTTCATGACACTGTCCTGAGGAAATGTGATGTTCTAGCTACACAGTTCAGAGATCCATAGATACTATCTGAAGCAGCTTTTTGTCTGTGGAGGTGCAGTCAGTTCCATTCTCAAAGGGATTTCCAGAGCTACAAGTCAAGCCACACACAATCTCCTGGAAAACTTGGAATCACCTCTTCTCAACCACTCCCATGCTGATGGGGGGAAAAAGGGGCTCTGAAGATGAGGGGGGAAAAGGGGCTCTGAAGATGAGGGGGGAAAAAGGGGCTCTGAAGATGAGGGGGGGGAAAAAGGGGGCTCTGAAGATGAGGGGGGAAAAACGGGCTCTGAAGATGAGGGGGGAAAAAGGGGCTCTGAAGATGAGGGGGGAAAAGGGCTCTGAAGATGGGGGGAAAAGGGACTCTGAAGATGGGGGGAAAAGGGACTCTGAAGATGGGGGGGAAAAGGGCTCTGAAGATGAGGGGGGGAAAAAGGGCTCTGAATATGAGGGGGAAAAAAGGCTCTGAAGATGAGGGGGTGGAAAAAAGGGCTCAGAAGATGAGGGGGGAAAAGGGCTCTGAAGATGGGGGGAAAGGGACTCTGAAGATGGGGGGAAAAGGGACTCTGAAGATGAGGGGGAAAAAAGGGCTCTGAAGATGAGGGGGAAAAGGGACTCTGAAGATGGGGGGGGAAAAAGGGACTCTGAAGATGAGGGGGAAAAAAGGGGCTCTGAAGATGGGGGGAAAGAGGGCTCTGAAGAAGAGGGGGAAAAAAAAGGGGCTCTGAAGATGAGGGGGAAAAAAAGGGGCTCTGAAGATGGGGGGGGAAAAGGGCTCTGAAGATGAGGGGGGAAAAAGGGCTCTGAAGATGGGGGGAAAAAAGGGCACTGAAGATGAGGGGGGAAAAAAGGGCACTGAAGATGAGGGGGGAAAAAAGGGCTCTGAAGATGAGGGGGAAAAGGGACTCTGAAGATGGGGGGGGAAAAAAGGGGCTCTGAAGATGAGGGGGAAAAAATGGGGCTCTGAAGATGGGGGGAAAGAGGGCTCTGAAGAAGAGGGGGAAAAAAAGGGCTCTGAAGATGAGGGGGAAAAAGGGCTCTGAAGATGAGGGGGGGCAAAAAGGGCTCTGAAGACGAGGGGGGAAAAGGGCTCTGAAGATGGGGGGGAAAAGGGACTCTGAAGATGGGGGGGGAAAGGGACTCTGAAGATGGGTGGGAAAAGGGACTCTGAAGATGGGTGGGAAAAGGGACTCTGAAGATGGGGGGGGAAAGGGCTCTGAAGATGAGGGGGAAAAAAGGGCTCTGAAGATGAGGGGGGAAAAAAGGGCTCTGAAGATGAGGGGGGAAGAAGGGCTCTGAAGATGAGGGGGAAAAAAGGGCGCTGAAGATGAGGGGGGGGGGAAAGGGCTCTGAAGATGGGGGGAAAAGGGACTCTGAAGATGGGTGGGAAAAGGGACTCTGAAGATGGGGGGGCGGGGAAAAGGGCTCTGAAGATGCGGGGGTGAAAAAGGGCTCTGAAGATGAGGGGGAAAAGGGACTCTGAAGATGGGTGGGAAAAGGGACTCTGAAGATGGGTGGGAAAAGGGACTCTGAAGATGGGGGGGCGGGGAAAAGGGCTCTGAAGATGAGGGGGTGAAAAAGGGCTCTGAAGATGGGGGGGGAAAGGGCTCTGAAGATGAGGGGGAATAAAAGGGACTCTGAAGATGGGGGGGAATAAAAGGGACTCTGAAGATGGGGGGAATAAAAGGGGCTCTGAAGATGAGGGGGTGAAAAAGGGCTCTGAAGATGAGGGGGAAAAAGGCTCTGAAGATGAGGGGGGAAAAAGGCTCTGAAGATGAGGGGGGAAAAAGGGCTCTGAAGATGAGGGGGAAAAAAAGGGCTCTGAAGATGGGGAGGAAAAGGGACTCTGAAGATGGGGGGAAAGGATCTGAAGATGGGGGGAAAGGATCTGAAGATGGGGGGGGAAAAGAAGGCTCTGAAGATGGGGGGGGAAGAAGGCTCTGAAGATGAGGGGGGAAAAGAAGGATCTGAAGGTGGGGGGAAAAGAAGGATCTGAAGATGGGGGGAAAAGAAGGATCTGAAGATGAGGGGGGAAAAGAAGGATCTGAAGATGAGGGGGGAAAAGCAGGCTCTGAAGATGAGGGGGAAAAGAAGGATCTGAAGGTGGGGGGAAAAGAAGGATCTGAAGGTGAGGGGGGAAAAGAAGGATCTGAAGATGAGGGGGGAAAAGAAGGCTCTGAAGATGGGGGGAAAAGAAGGCTCTGAAGATGGGGGGGGAAAAGAAGGCTCTGAAGATGAGGGGGAAAAGAAGGCTCTGAAGATGAGGGGGAAAAGAAGGATCTGAAGATGGGGGGGGAAAAGAAGGATCTGAAGATGAGGGGGAAAAGAAGGCTCTGAAGATGAGGGGGAAAAGAAGGCTCTGAAGATGAGGGGGGAAAAGAAGGATCTGAAGATGAGGGGGAAAAGAAGGATCTGAAGATGAGGGGGGAAAAAGGCTGCACAGGAATATGTGCAGGTGGGTTATGAAAGTCTCCAGAGGAGGAGACTCCACAACCTCTCTGAGGCCCTCAAAGTTCTTCCTTTAGTTCAAGTGAAACCTCCTGTGCTGTAGTTCTGCTCCTCAGGGAAAACACCCCAGAACAACAGAATTGTCAGGGTTGGAAGGGACCTCAAGGATCATCTGGTCCCCCCTGCCATGGGCAGGGACACCTCACACTACAGCAGGTTGCTTAGAGCCACATCCAGCCTGGAGTTAAAATCCTCCAGGGATGAGACTCCCACCACCTCCCTGGGCAACCTGTGCCAGTGTCTCACCACCCCCATGGGGAAGAACTTCCTCCCATACTGCTGTCTCTGCTAGAGAAAACTACTTGAGGTTAGTACTAGGTAGTGATGCTCGACCGATTTCTTCTGGATGATCTCTAAAGAATTACTATTATTCAAAGCCTACTGAGTGTGATTTCTTCTGGATGATGTCTTAGGAAGGTGAGTCAGAGCCTACTGTGTGCAGAGAGGACCTTAACCCCTCCCCCTGGCACCTGGCTGTGCCCACACTTACCCTGGTGAGGTTGCATATCCTGAAGATGCGGTTGATGACGTCGCAGTCCATGGAGCAGGACATGCACTCCACCTGGATGGGGCCGTAGCGCAGGATCCCCTCCTCGGGCCAGTACTGGGGGCAGCCCTGCCAGGGCAAAACAGGCAGCACTCACCAGGCAGTCACAGAGTCATAGGATTGTCAGGGTTGGAAGGCACCTCAAGGCTCAGCCAGTTCCATCCCCCTGCCATGGGCAGGGACACCTCACACTACAGCAGGTTGCTCACAGCCACAGCCAGCCTGGCTGCAAAATCCTTCCACCACCTCCGTGGGCAACATGTGCCAGTCTCTCACCACCCTCATGAGGAAAAACTTCTTCCTAACATCCAATGTCAATCTACCCATTTCTAGGGGTTTTTTTCCATTCCCCCAGTCCTATCACTCCCTCACACCCTCAGAAGTCCCTCCCCAGCCTTCTTGTAGCCCCCTTCAGATATTGAAAGGCCACAGTTAGGTCTCCTGGGAGCCTTCTCTTCTCCAGACTGAAGAGCTCCAACTCTCTCAGTCTGTCTTCATAGGAGAGGTGCTCCAGCCCTCCAATCATCCTCATGACCCTCCTCTGGACAGTCTGTTCCCTTGCAGACAGCTCACTGAACCGTGACCGAGTGACTAGTGTTAATTATCACATCGTCACAGGGTTGTTTGGGTTGGAAAAGCTCTCTAAGGTCATCCAGTCCAACTGCCAGCCCAGCACCACCATGGCTGTTAAACCACAACCCCCAGTGCCATGTCTACACGTTTCATAGAATGGTCCAAGCCAGAAGGGGCCTCCAAAGCTCACCCAGTCCAACCTCCCTGCAGTCAGAAGGGACATCCCCAACTAGACCAGGCTGCCCGGGGCCTCACTGGGGATTTCTTGAACACTTCCAAGGATGGTGACTCCCCCACCCCCCTGGGCAGCCTGTCCCAATCCCTGACCACTCATGCAGCAAAGACATTTTTTCCCTCATCTCCAGCCTAACCCACCCCTGGCACAATTTCAGGCCATTTCCCCTCCTTCTATCACCTGATACCAGAGTTAAAGGAGAGAATGGCTGTAAGGTCACTGCATTGCTCCATGTTTTGACCACACAGTGGATCCAAAGGGACTGCAGCATGTGGTGGTACAAGGAAAACTTGAGCCCCAAACCAACCTGTGCCAAGTCGACTTCATTTAGCATCACAAGGGAAGTGCAGCCATAGTCATAGACTAATCTCCAGAAGTCTTTCACAGTGTTTGGTAACGGATGCTGCGTGACAATAAACGCTGCTGGCTGCCTGTAGCTCTGCAAAGGCAAAGCATTGTATTAGCACCAGGGCAGGAAGGGCTAAAATCACTTCCACTCCAACACTGCAACAGAAAAAGCATCCCAGTAGAACAAAGCTGCCACATCAATTACCCTGGATTTCACCAAAGCTGATGGCAAAAATACATTGGGGTCTGCAGCAGGAGCAAAGAGGTTGCTCTGCTTGGGTCTGCCTTCTCTTTTACAATAGAATAGAATAGACCAGGTTGGAAGAGACCTTCAAGATCATCACATCCAACCCATCAACCAATCCAACCCACCCAAACAGCTAACCTATGGCACCAAGCACCCCATCAAGTCTCCTCCTGAACACATCCAATGATGGTGACTCCACCACCTCCCTGGGCAGCCCATTCCAATGGGCAATCACTATCTTTGTGTAGAACTTCTTCCTAACATCCAGCCTAAACCTGCCCTGGTGCAGCCTGAGACTGTGTCCTCTTGTTCTGCTGCTGGGTGCCTGGGAGAAGAGACCAACCTCTGCCTGGCTACAACCTCCCTTCAGGCAGCTGTAGGGAGCAATAAGGTCTCCCCTGAGTCTCCTCCTCTCCAGGCTAAGCAACCCCAGCTCCCTCAGCCTCTCCTCACAGGGCTGTGCTCCAGACCCCTCCCCAACCTCATTGCCCTTCTCTGGACACTTTCAAGTGTCTCCATGTCCTTCTTAAATTGAGGAGCCCAGAACTGGACACAGGACTCAAGGTGTGGCCTAACCAGTGCAGTGTCCAGGGGCACAATGACCTCCCTGCTCCTGCTGGCCACACTCTTCCTGATGCAGGCCAGGATGCGGTTGGCCCTCTTGGCTGCCTGGGCACACTGCAGGCTCATGTTCAGCCTACCATCAACCAGCACCCCCAGGTCCCTCTCTGCCTGGCTGCTCTCCAGCCACTCTGACCCCAGCCTGTAGCACTGCCTGGGGTTGCTGTGGCCAATGTGCAGCACCTGGCACTTGGATGTGTTCAATCTCCTGCCCTTGGCCTCTGCCCATCTGTCCAGCCTGTCGAGGTCCCTCTGCAAAGCCTCTCTGCCCCCCAGCAGATCAACTCCTGCCCCCAGCTTGGTGTCATCTGCAAATTTACCGATGATGGACTCAATGCCCTCATCCAGATCATCAATAAAGATGTTAAAGAGCATTGGGCCCAGCAGCCCAAGCCCTACTTCAGTTCAGACATGGAGAGGCAGCTCAGCTGTGCAGGAGGCAGTTCAGATGTGCACAAAGCAGTTCAGATGTGCACAGTCCTTGGAGCTCTGCTGAGCTGAGGCAACTCTGCTCCAGGTACTGTGTCCAGGAGACCAAGCAGGAAAGCTCCCCATGTAGCAGAGAGGGGTGCAGAGGTCTCAGAAGGTCACTCCATCCACAGCAGGTCACATGTGAGCTCTGTGATAGAACATGCAGACTAAGCTAGATCCCGGGTTCTGGTTAGGTGCCACAGGGTATCACAGTATCACCAAGGTTGGAAGAGACCTCAAAGATCACCAAGTCCAACCTATCACCCAAGACCTCATGACTAGACCATGGCACCAAGTGCCACGTCCAATCCCCTCTCGAACACCTCCAGGGATGGGGACTCCACCACCTCCCTGGGCAGCACATTCCAATGGCTAACAACTCTCTCTGGGAAGAACTTTCTCCTCACCTCCAGCCTAAACTTCCCCTGGCGCAGCTTGAGACTGTGTCCTCTTGTTCTGGTGCTGGTTGCCACCCACAGAACTGACTCTCAGGATTACTGGGCCCCATTTCCAGCAGAAAGCAGAAGTTAAGCAGCAAAATGCTACCTCCAGATTCCATCTTCTGTATGCTGCATTACACACAGCTGCACACAAGCATTTCCAGCCTTGCCCAGGTTAGCTGGGATGCAGCTGGTAGCAGAGGGGCTAGTTCCCTGCAGCACAGGTACCACCAGCAGCAGGCAGAAGAGGAGAGAGCAGGAGGGGTGTTTAGAAGTTAATTTGCAGCAATGGAGGGAAGAGTTCTGCAGTGAAGGAAGACAGACAGGAGCTCTCAAGGAAGCACCAGCAGGTTAATATGAGAAACTGTAAGATGGTGAACATTCTTGTAGGTGGGTAAGATTGTGAGTCACCAGCCAGAGCATGAAGTGCTGGCACTGCTGTGTGCAAGGCAGAGATCCCTGTGTTTAGCATCCACGCTGGTACCACACACAGCTTGGCTGGCTTTATACCACAATAAGTAAATTAAGCTAGGAGAAAGACCTGGCAGGGTAGCTAAGCCACAACTGGTAGGGAAGGCTGCTTGTTCAAAGGCTGATATGATGGATCTTCATGTGCAATCACACACAGAATGGCAGGGGTAGGAAGATCGTTAAGTCCAACCCCTCTGCCAAAGCAGGATCACCTAGAGCAGCTCACACAGGAAGGCATCCAGGTGGACTTTGAACACCTCCAGAGATGGAGATTCCACCGTGTCTCTGGGCAGCCTGCTCCAGGGCTCCACCATCCTTACATGAAAGAAATTCCTCCTCATGTTTAGATGGAACTTATTCTGTTCAAGTCTGTGCCCTTTACCCCTTGTCCTGTCGCTGGGCACCACTGAGAAAGGCCTGGTCCCGTGCTCCTGCCACCCACCCTTGAAGTATTGATCAGCAATACATCAACGCAGCCTTGAAGAGCGTACTGCGAGGCCCAGAGGGACCCTTCTTCTTGCTGCAAATTGTGAAAGTAACAAATTAATGTCCCTAGCACCTCATCTGACTGCAGAATAAGGAGGCTCCCAATTTTTTCATCTGTGTTTGCTAGCTGCTTTCTAATGCACAAAGCATGTGGGGTAGTAGCACTTTGTGTCCTACTTCCGAGATCTGCCCAGGGAGCACGGCGGAGCAACCGACGCTGAGTCTTCCTTTGTGTTTTTTAAGCACTAAACCCTGTCCCAGCTGATGTTTTCCTAGCCCTCTTCCCCAACACTCCTGGTCCTTCCCGAGACAAGAGGAGAAGCTGAGTCTGAGCTGATCACACTGTCAAAAAGAACAGGCAGGAGAGCTGCTGTCACGCTGGGAAGCAGACACATTTTGGTGGGAACACAGGGACAAGCACAATGCAGAGAGAGGAAAGCTTCCATTTCTGGTTTGCTCTCCAAAGCCCCCTTTGCTTGCCCAGCAGTGGGGTTCCCCTTGCTGAATAAATCCATCTTATATATATATATATATGTATAAAAGAGAAAGGGCAAGAAAAAGCTTTTATTACTCAAAGTTTTAGCTCTGTACTTATAGTCCTGTTACATGTCTTCAATGAAAAACATTACCCTTATTTTTTACTGCTGCTTTTCCCCCCCCACTTTATCACTGTCATTTCTGCCTTCCCTTACTTGCCTCTCATTGCTCCTCCATTAATACACTGCTTGCTTCCTGTCCCTGCCTGCCACACGCTGTTCCACACCCTGAGTCCTCCTGCCACCCTGCCCTTCAGCCTGCCTTGTCCTCCTCTCTCCTCAAACCACCCTGCTCTCTATGCAGGTGGTTGGTCCACAGCACATCATTTTTACCCAGCTGCTTAAGTGCAATTCAGAACAATTTTGGTTGCTACCAAAATTCTGCTCACTGCTTTAATTCATCCACTCAGCCCCGGCGACTCCCCTAACAGCTTGGTCTCACATTCGGCTCCTCTATTTCCCTGGCACAACAGCTAATGGGGAGATCAGGGTCTGCATTTTACTTGCAGTTCAAATGTTTCCTGCACTAGGTCAGGCAGGACTCTGGGATGAATCAGCCCTGATGCTTTCTGTGGCTCTTTGCCATTTTCTTCCAGCATCTCTTCTTGACACTGCAGTTTCTGACAGCGCTTCGTTTCCGAGGAGCTGGGGATGCTCCTGGAAATCAGGCCACTTATTTATTTACTGTAAAGGTGGCTTTAGGGGCCTCACTGTGGACATGCTACTGGCAGGCACAGGCAGACATCTGACAGCAGATGTGATGTGCTGCTGTATCATTCAGGCATCTAGGGGCAGGGTTTTTCCCATTGTTTTACCTTTTCCTCTGATGATTATAGAATCCTTGAACGGTTCGGGTTGAAAGGGACGTTGAAGATGTCCAACCCCAGGGCAGTCAGCAAGAACACCTCCCACCAGCCCAGGTTGCTCAAGGCCTCATCCAACCTGGCCTTGAACACCTCCAGGGAGGAGGCATCCACAACCTCCTTGGGTGACCTGTTCCAGTGTCTCACCACCCTCACTCTGAAGAATTTCTTCCTCATCTCCAGTCTCAATCTCCCCTCTTCCAGCTTAAAGCCATTGTCCCTCATCCTGTCACTCTAAGCCCTTGTCAAAAGTCCCTCCCTGGCTCTCCTGTAGCCCCTTTCAAGTACTGGAAGGCTGCTCTAAGGTCTCCCTCGAGCCTTCTCTTCTCCAGGCTGAACAGCCCCAAGTCTCTCAGCCCGTCCCCACAGGAGAGTGCTCCATCCCGCTGATCATCTTTGCGGCTTCCTCTGGACCTTCCATCCCTCAAACTTCCAGCTTTAAAGAGCAGCAACTCGAAGCATGAACAACAAAGCCCCCCATGCTATCCCCCAACATCCCAAAGAGACACAGTGTTTTCATTGCTCCCCTGTCTCTCCCGCTTTAATATAGCCTCGCTACAAAACAGCAGCGGTAACCTCAAGGTCATGCAGGTGACGTTTGCTTCCCAACGAGCAGCAGATTGTCCAGATCCTTTTACACAGAATCACAGAACCAAACAGGTTGGAAGAGACCTCCAAGATCATCAAGTCCAACCAATCACCCAACCCTATCTCATCAACTAGACCATGGCACTAAGTGCTTCATCCAGGCTTTTCTCAAACACCTTCAGGGATGTCAACACCACCACCTCCCCAGGCAGCCCATTTCAATTGCCAATCTCTCTTCCTGGGAAGACCTTCTTGCTAAGATCAAGCCTAAACTTCCTCTTGCACAGCTTGAGACTGTGTCCTCTTGTTCTGTCACTGGCTGCCTGGGAGAAAAGACCAACCCCCACCTGGCTACAACTTCCCTTCAGGTAGCTATAGAAAGCAATAAGGTCTCCTCCAAGCCTCCTCTTCTCCAGGCTAAACACCCCCAGCTCCATCAGCCTCTCCTCACAGGGCTGTGCTCCAGACCCCTCACCAGCCTTGTTGCCCTACTCTGGACATACTTGAGCATCCTGCTGAGATTTGAAATTCCAAGGCTTGGGGACTAGACCTTCATAATAATCACAGAGTGCTAGGGGCTGGAAGGGGCCCCTCTAAAGATCATCTAGTTCAACCTCCCTGCTAGAGCAAGGATCACCCAGAGTAAATCAGAGAGGAACACTGTTAATAAAGGGGAGAATCCCGGGGATGCAAAAGAGTAAAGATAACAAAGGGGAGAATCCAGGGGATGCAAAAGAGTAAAGATAACAAAGGGGAGAATCCAGGGGATGCAAAAGAGTAAAGATAACAAAGGGGAGAATCCCGGGGATGCAAAAGAGTAAAGATAACAAAGGGGAGAATCCCGGGGATGCAAAAGAGTAAAGATAACAAACCTTGTGAAACAGCAAGAGAAGCTGGTGGGGTTTCTTACCCATTCCCCCCACCCTTCTTTGCTAGGGCTGTTCTACTGAGCCCCACAGGGAGGAAGAATGACCCTTTCTTAAACCAGGCAGGGCTCCCTCTCGCATTACACATCTTCTCAGGGCACGCTGTGCAGACAAAGGAGATAGTCTCTTACGTCCATAAGAGCAGCATTGATGTAGTTGCTGCTCTCCCCATCAATGGTAATTAAGAAAGGCAGACATCTGTCAGGTGGCAGCATATCCATGAAGCGGTTCTTGTCGTGGTTCCTTGGCAAGCAGGCTATGCTGCAGTCCTCCGCTTGCAGGCGCGGGGTCACGGAATTCAGGGTCTGAGGGAGAGAGGAGGCTGGCTTTAGCATGCTGAGCTAACAGGCAAAGGACTCCAGATTCCCCAAGTTTTCACTGGAAGCATTGCATCAGGGGGAAAATGTGAGGTTATTATAGGATCACAGGAGGTTAGGGGTTGGAAGGGACCTCTGGAGATCTTCAAGTCCAACCCCCCTGCCGGAGCAGGGCCACAGAATCCGGCACAGGTCACACAGGAATGCATCCAGGCGGGGCTTGAAATGTCTCCAGAGAGGAAGACTCCACAACCCCTCTGGGGAGCCTGTTCCAGTGCTCTGTGACCTTCACAAGAGTGAAGAAGTTCCTCCTCATGTTGAGGTGGAAGCTCCTGTGCTGGAGTTTATATCCATTGCCCCTTGTCCTATCCCAGGGTGCAAGTGAGCAGAGCCTGTCCCCTCCCTCTTCATACTCATCCCTCAGATATTTAGAAACATTTATTAAATCCCCTCTCAGTCCTCTCCAGACTAACCAGCCCCAGGGCTCCCTGCTTCTCCTCATAGGGCAGTGCTCCAGTCCCTTCATCATCTTTGTAGCCCTCAGTTGGACTCTCTCCAGCAGATCCCTGTCCCTCTGGAACCGGGGAGCCCAGAACTGGACACAGTTAGCAAGAAGGCATCAGCAAGGAAAGAGTTCCCAGCTGCTGGGTGGGACAGGCTGGGGCTTTTCAAGGTATGTGTGGGGGTTCAGCTGCAGGTGTAGAAGGTGCTACGTGCACCACCGAACAGACTCTGCATGACACCAACCCCTCTGCATGAAATAAAAGACAGAGGATCCTTTGGAGCTCTGCAGAGCTCTGTCTGAGCTGTGCAAATGCATGCCAAAACTCCCTGTGGTTCCTAGTCAGTGCTTTTATTCCCAGCAGATACTCACTGCCATTTTATACAAAGGGAGATAGTCCATGCTGAAAACAACTCTGCAAAGCACATAAAGACCAGAGCTTTGTTTTGTGGATTAAAAGTAAGGGACCAAATGCTATAAACATGATATGAAACCCCTTCTCCCTTAAAAGAAATGTACCTAGAGGCAGAAAAAAACCAAGAGAGAAGTGCTGTCACAAGTTGTGTCAGCAGGAGCTGTGAATACCTGAAACTCATCTTTGAGATGTGAAGAGTTTGTCTGAGAGTCTATTCTAATCATATCAAAATAAGCAGCTTTGAATTCGCAGACAGGAATGGCAGTTTCTCCACACAGGCAAGCTTCTAGAATGGCATCATGAATAAAGATGTACTGCTCCTACCAGATCAGGGGAAGAAACAACAAATTAGAACCATTTACAGGCAACAGATCTTCCCTTCTTGTAGGGTAAACAGATCCCCTGCACGCTGTACAAGTCATTCAAGGCAGTGTCCATCAATCCATTAAACACCACTTTAATACAAACACAATCTTGTTCTAGCTGGGAAGCAGCTGGCAAGGGAGCTTTCTTCAGGAGCAAATGAAATGCAGTAAAACTTCACAGAACAGGCAGAGCAATTCATTTGAGCAGAGGTTTTCAGTTGGCTTGGGGGTTTCTGTGTGCATGGCAGTGACTTGCGGGCTCTGCTCGTTTTGGTTTGTCCAGAATACCTTTCAGTTGCACAGCACCAGCAGGAAGTGCACATTGCTTCAAGCATTACTTGTGTGATTAGCAGTTAGCACAGGATCACACTTCACAGGGTGTTAGGGGTTGGAAGGGACCCAAAGAGATCATCCAGTCCAACCCCCCTGCCAGAGCAGGACCATAGAATCCAGCACAGGTCACACAGGAACACATCCAGATGGGGCTGGAAAGTCTCCAGAGAGGAAGACTCCACAACCCCTCTGGAGAGCCTGTTCCAGTGCTCTGTGACCCCACAGTGAAGAAGTTCTTCATGTTCAGGTGGAAGCTCCTGTGCTGGAGTTTCCATCTATTGCCCCTTGTCCTATCACAGAGCACAACTGAGCAGAGCCTGACCCCTCCCTTCTTGACACTCATCCCTCAGATATTTATAAACATTTATTAAATCCCCTCTCAGTCTTCTCCAGACTAACCACCCCCAGGGCTCTCAGCCTCTCCTCACCAGGCAGTGCTCCAGTCCCTTTATCACCCCTGTAGCCCTCCACTGGACTCTCTCCAGCAGATCCCCGTCCCTCTCAAACTGGATGCAATATTCCAGGTGGGGTCTCACCAGGGCAGAGTAAAGGAGGAGGAGGACCTCCCTCGACCTGCTGGACACACTCCTCTTAGTGCACCCCAGGATCCCATTGGCATTCTTGGCCACCAGGGCACATTGCTGACCCATGGAGAACTTCTTCCACCTGGCATCCTGCAATCCCCTCATGTATGCTTGTGCAAGCCAGTACCCCAGGTGTGTGATAGCTGGCTCTAGGCCAGTGAGAAATTCAAGTGTATCCCAACAGAAACAGCATTTCTTCCTGGTTGGTTTGTTTGTTTGTTTGTTTGTTTTCTGACTTGCCTTGAGACATCCTGAGCCCCAGACACCTGCATTGCCACTTCAATCAAGCCTCCAGTCCACTTCCAGACAATGCCTATTACATTCACTAACCCCAAGAGTAAGAGATGCAAACGGTGTCTAACAAGCAAAGTGTGAGAACTGTGCCAGCCTCACCCACAATGTGTGGCTGCCCATGAGGTTATTGGCAGCACAAGCACTCACATGTGCCTGTAACAACAGCATGACCATGGCCACAGGGACCATATACCTATTGCCATCCCTGTTTTCTAGATGACCAGCACAAGAACCTCCTGCAATGCCAGCTTTATGTTGCTGTGTCAGTGTGAACCTCTGAGAGAAAATGAGAGGTAAGAAGCAAAAGAGAGAGAAAGGAGCAGCAGTAGGAGTATTAATTCACATGCAAGAGTAGCTGAAACTGGGATGGCTGAAGCAGTCCCACTGACACACTCCATCCTGCACACTTCCCAGAGGTTAATGACCCTCCAGCAGGGAGCTTTCATTTGTTCAACAGGTTGCAGCACGCAACAGAAGTTACACCGAATCACACTGATAAGGCTGGCTGCCAACTGCAGGGATTTGCACATGGTCAAGTACCTCCTCAGGTAGATGTCCACCTGAAGGACAGGAGAGAGAAGTAATAAACCACTTCAGGCAGCCTAATATAGGTCAATAAGCTGTGTTCTGTGGAAGCTCAGCGACACTCAGGTGGCAGAACGGGAGCTGTTACAGCTTCATCACTTAGGCTGTGGAGTTGCTGAAGGCACGATGAAAGACAAAAAGGGCAGAAAAGGAAGAAGGGCTTTGCAATGAGGTTAATAAAGCAGATAAAAATAGAGTTGAAAACAAACAAACCAAAAAAGAGAGTGAAATGGATGTAAAATTCCACAGCAATCGTGGAGCAAGGGATTGGAGGTTGTCTAAACCCAGTGGCAACCTGCTGAAAGAAATTCCAGCTTTGGGTTCCTGGAGTTGTTGATACCAGAGCTAGGAAGAGATGTGACAGAGAGGTCCACCATTACACCTTCCTAAAAAGTCCTCACCCTCACCTTCTTTTATCACACAGCTAGGCAGGCACTTGTTTGTGTGAAGACTGAAAGAGCTGCCAGTCCCGGTCCTGGGTTCTGTTTGTACTGAGCAGTCCTCCCCAGGGGAGACACCCCTGAACAGGGCTGCTGCCTGCTCTTCCCAGAGCAGCAGCTCTGACCTGGAATGCTCCAGGAAGAATCGGGTGCTTTGAAGGCAAGCTTGCATACCTCTGTCTGTACCATGTTGATGCGGCGGGACCGTAAGGCTTTGACGCAGTTGTAGATATCCACCACACCTTCCCTCTCGGCCATGTCCAGCATGATATCGATCACAATGTAACAGCCTGTCCGCCCGGCCCCAGCGCTGCAACACAAGCAGCAAACACGGTCAGCAGCAGCCCCCGGGAAACACCCACAGACTCCACACACCCATTACTGACAGCATTTTGATCGAGTCATTCACCCACAGAATTACAGAATCAGCCAGGTTGGAAGAGACCTCCAAGATCACCAAGTCCAACCTATCACCCAATCCTATCTAATCAACTAAACCATGGCACTAAGGGCCTCATCCAGGCTCTTCCTAAGCACCTCCAGGGATGTCGACCCCACCACCTCCCTGGGCAGCACATTCCCATGGCTAATCTCTCTTTCTGGGAAGAGCTTCTTTCTAAGACCAAGCCTAAACTTCCCCCTGCACAGCTTGAGACTGTGTGCTCTTGTTCTGGTGCTGGGTGCCTGGGAGAAGAGACCAACCCCCCCCCCGGCTACAACCTCCCTTCAGGGAGTTGTAGAGAGCAAGAAGGTCTCCCCTGAGCCTCCTCTTCTCCAGGCTAAGCAACCCCAGCTCCCTCAGCCTCTCCTCACAGGGCTGTGCTCCAGACCCCTCCCCAGCCTCATTGCCCTTCTCTGGACACACTCAAGTTTCTCAGTGTCCTTCTTAAATGGAGGGGTCCAGAACTGGACACAGGACTCAAGGTGAGGCCTAACCAGTGCACAGGGGCAGAATGACCTCCCTGCTCCTGCTGGCCACACTATTCCTGATGTAGGCCAGGATGCCATTGGCCTTCTTGGCCACCTGGGCACACTGCTGCCTCATGTTCAGCTGCTGTCAACCAGCACCCCCAGGTCCCTCTCTGCCTGGCTGCTCTCAGCCACTCTGACCCCAGCCTGTAGCACTGCCTGGGGTTGTTGTGGCCAGTGTGTAGAACCTGGCACTTAGATGTGTTCAATCTCCTGCCCTTGGACTCTGCCCATCTGTCCAGCCTGGCAAGGTCCCTCTGCAGAGCCTTCCTACCCTCTAACAGATCCACACCTGCTCCCAGCTGGGTGTCATCTGCAAATTTCCTGATGAGGGACTCAATCCCCTCATCCAGATTATCAGTAAAGATAGTGAACAGGATCAGGCCCAATACCGATTCCTTTCATCACAACCACTATCTAACTTTTATCTCTTCTCCTTCCCTTCATCAATGTTCTTTAAATGTTTTTATGTGCCCAAAGCAACCTCCCCCCCAGACATCTTTGTCCCACTAATTAACAGCAAAAAAAACCCAACCAAATTTAATTTGTTTCCTTCTTTTATCACCCAGATCAATACTTAAAGTAGAAAATGAGAAGAGAGTTCAATTGAAATCTGGAGGATGATTAAGCTCATGCATTCCAAAATATGACAGGTCTTGGGTTTATTTAATAAGATTGGGGAGGATTTTAAAGTTATACAGTACAATAAGGAAGTCCAATGTCTGCTTTAGCAGCCAAGCTCTAAGCTGTCCTAAATGTGAGGCAGCACATTGCACACAGGATCACACAGGATGTTAGGGGTTGGAAGGGACCTCTGGGGATCTTCAAGTCAAACCCCCTGCCAGAGCAGGAGCATAAAATCCAGCACAGGTCACACAGGAATGCATCCAGATGGCTTTTGAAAGCCTGCAGACATGGAGACTCCACAACCTCTCTGGGCAGCCTGTTCCAGCGCTCTGTGACCCTTACAGTAAAGATGTTCCTCCTTGTGTTGAGGTGGAACCTCCTGTGCTGCAGCTTACATAGAGGATCTGTCCTGCTCTAAACCAAGGACACTGAGACTATTGAACATGTCCAGAGAAGAGCAACAAGGCTGGGGAGAGGCCTCGAGCACAAGCCCTATGAGGAGAGGCTGAGGGAGCTGGGGTTGCTTAGCCTGGAGAAGAGGAGGCTCAGGGAGACCTCATTGCTCTCTCCAACTCCCTGAAGGGAGGTTGTAGCCAGGTGGGGGTTGGTCTCTTCTCCCAGGCAGCCAGCACCAGAACAAGAGGACACAGTCTCAAGCTGTGCCAGGGGAAGTTTAGGCTGGAGATGAGGAGAAAGTTCTTCACAGAGAGAGTTTTTAGCCCTTGGAACGGGCTGCCTGGGGAGGTGGTGGAGTCACTGTCCCTGGAGGTGATCAAGAGGGGACTGGACGTGGCACTTGGTGCCACGGTTTAGTAGTCATGAGGTGCTGGGTGACAGGTTGGACTTGATGATCTTGGAGGTCTTTCCCTTATTGATTCTATGATTAAAGAACCACACAGACAGATGTGGAAAAGAGCAGTCTGCCTCTTCTGCACCCACCTGCAATGGACAACGATGGGCCCTGCACTCGGGGGTTAGACAGCTTGACCCTGCGTATGAAGGAGAGCAGGCCTGTGGCGTTGTAAGGAACCCCATGGTCTGGCCAGCCAGTGAAGTGGAACTGCTTGACTTCACGGATTTCATTGTAGCCCCTCTGTAAAGAGAAGAAAACAAACAGGTAATGAAGCTCCAACTATTTCCCAGACCAGATGACCCCAGGAATAACCTCCCCACTCCCTGGAAATGCTCCAGGTCAGGTTGGACAGAGCCAGGGGAGGTTTAGGTTGGATGTTAGGAAGCTCTTCCTCACAGAGCGGCTGCTTAGGCACCGGGATGGGCTGCCCAGGGAGGTGGTGGAGTCGCCATCACTGGAGGTCTGCAAGGAACGCTTGGATGTGGGACTTGGTGGCAGGGTTTAGCTGATGTGGTGGTGTTAGGTCATAGGCTGGACTTGATGATCTCAAAGGTCTTTTCTAGCCTCAATAATTCTGTGATTCTGAGCCCTGAGCCAGTGTAGTCACTGCCCATGGCATGAGGGTAGGAACTAGGTGGCCTTCAAGGTCTCTTCCAACCCAAACCATTCTGTAACACTCACCAACGGAACTTACTTATGGTTTTCATTCTTTCACCTATTATTTAAAGCTAACAAAGCTTAAAGATGTCTTCCCCCCCCCCCCATTTAGAACATTTCATTTTTCACTTTTGCCATTACCTTTTTTTTTTAATAGCTGCAACTAAGTTAGATTCATTATTTTTTTTCTAATTTAAGATTTTAAATTAGAATTTTTTTTTAATGACTCTGATGCACCACAAGTGTCTGGAGAGCATATCTTATGAAGAGAAGCTGAGGGAACTGGGGATGTTTAGTCTGGAGATGAGAAAGCTGAGGGGAGGCCTCATTGCTCTCTACAGCTCCCTGAAAGCAGGTTGGTCTCTTCTCCCTACTGTCAGGTGACAGAAGGAGAGGAAATGGCCTGAAGCTGTGCCAGGGGATGTTTAGGTTGGAGATTAGGAAAATTTCTTTGCTGCAGGATGGTCAGGGATTGGAAGAGGCTGCCCATGGAGGTGGTGGAGGCCCCACCCCTGGAGGTGATCAAGACACCTGTGGCCATGGCACTTGGGGACATGGTTTAATGGCCATGGTGGTGTTGGGTTGATGGAATATGCTGCCCAAGGGGGCGTTGGGGGACAGGTTGGACTTGATGATCTCTGAGGTCTTTTCCAGCCTTTATTCATTCTATCATTCTATGATTCTGTGGCTGGACTGGATGATCTTGGAGGGCTTTAACTGAAATAATTTTGTGATTCTAACTCTCATAGATTTTCAGAAGTTTTGCTAACTAAGCCAAGGGGCTGCTACATTTGCAGGCAAATACCAGGATTAGCCATAATACCACAACTGCTGCTTGCATGTGGCATACAGAGTCTTTACGTGAGGCTGACCTAGCAGCATGAGGATGAGAGTGACTGGAGAGAAATGGGCCTGGCTCATAACCAAGTACTTCAGCTCAGCCAAGAAGTGTGGCTACAGAGGAGTGGTGACTCTCAGAGAGGGGAAGGGTAACTGTCAGCATTTCTGGGGCAATTCCAAATCCCACAGCGAGATGCATGTTTGGATGGCACCAATGCACTACTGCCAGGGTGAGGTAAGGCTGCCTGCACTATAGACCTGCCAAACAGGGAAGGGGATTTGGTGTTGTAAAGGACCACCTGCAAGCACAGCCCCTCCATACTCCCTGCTACCAGGGAACAGTATTTTGCTGAGCCCTTCCAAAATGTGCTCACCCTTCCCAACGTGAAGGTCCTGACGACGTACTCGGCGAGGGGCTCCATCTCGACACAAGTCACTTTGAAGTCCCCATAAACTTCTGTGTCATCAGGCCAGTACTTATAACACTTGACCTAAATACAGAAGAGGAAAGCATTTTGCAGCAAAGGAAAGGAAAAGCTTGAGGATAGTTTCCTGCATGGAATGCACTGCATCAACCTGTTTACTTCCAAGCTGACCGGGCCCTCACGGCTGACGGCTGCTCCGTCAAGCTCAGCACCAGCTCCTAGAAGTTTCCTCTGCTTTGCCCAGCTCTACTTAGATGCCAAATTAATTTCTAAATGAGCATTTATATGGTTTTTTTTTTTTTTTTTAGTGCTGAGCTATGGAATACATTTCCACTTATGTTAAACAGAGATGCATTTCACATCAGTAAGCGAACTGTTGCAAGTAATTCCAGGTGCTTTATATTACTCTCCGAGGGATGTGTTACTGATGGAGTGTAAATAACTTGCTGACTTCCAGCCACTAATGTTGAAGCACTTTTGCTCACAAGTCCCCTTTACTCTGTCCATGTGAGTGTCAAGATACAAATCTATATTGCTGAAATGTGAGTTTTGGCTCCAGACAACTTGAAAGTAAGACAGCATCAGCCTCCTTCAGAAGTTAGCTTTGGTTTTTTTACACAATGCTGTAACCACAACGACGTCTGGACTTCCCCTTCCCCCTCCCCTCAGGATGCAGGGTCCTCCTTCTCAAGACTCTTCTACATCCTGCTGATGGTGTGCCGCGTCAGAAGCTTTATCTTGAGGCTTGTAGCATCAAAAGAGAAACCAAACAGAAACTCACTCTCCCAACTTCCACTAAATTTGTGACCATCACCACGCAAGCCGATTGCTCCTGCCAGATCATTCTCCAGAAGTCATACACGGTCTCATGAACTGGACCTGCAAGGGAAAAACTCCAGGTAAGGCTCTGCAAAGAAACGAGAACAGCCAAAGCCAACGCTAAAAATAAAACCCCGTGCTCTTCGGAGCATGAACACACAGGGCTCAGAGATGAAAGCTTTGGAAACCACACCACGATACCATCCTGCCGGTTCCCAGCCTGCATTGTTACTTCTAACCAAGGCTGAATCTTCTCAGTTTAACTGAATTACCACTTGAAAGAAACTAACAGCAGGTGGTGAGATGCCAGAGGTTGCTTGCAAGCTACAAGGGCACAGCGAGGCGCAACTATATCTACAGTCACATTTCTAGGTTTGCTTTCCACCTGTTAAATATAGTGTGGTGAATGTGAGCGTCTTCAGACGTTGATGGAGGAGAGACCCACGCTGGAGAGAAGCATCACCCCGGAGGGCTGGTGGTGCAGGTCCTGTGCGCTTGACCACCTAGCTCCTGGCACAGTGTGCAAGCACAGTAGGTGCTGAGCCATGAAGTGCCCACTGAAAGGCATTTGAACTATTGAACTAAACTTGATTACTTTGCTGTGAGGCAAACGAGCGACACTTGCTAGAAAGCTTTGCCCCAGAACATGACACCTTCAGCTGAGGGACAGAGGCTTTTCCACTGTTACAAGGAGCTCAGAAACAGCTCCCTGACCACAGCCCAGTACCACTAAAACACTACTCTCTAGAAATTTAACACACATCTGAAGACTCAGCCATAGCCCTTCCTATGCTAGATCTGCATCCTAGAGCAGCAGGAAATTTTGGTGCCCTTTAACACACTACTATGTGCGTCCCTGGAGGTGTCTAAGCCCAGGCTGGACGAGGCTCTGGCCAGCCTGATCTAGTGTGGGGTGTCCCTGCCCATGGCAGGGGGGCTGGAACTAGATGATCCTTGTGGTCCCTTCCAACCCTGACTGATTCTATGATTCTATGATTCTAAATGCAGGTTTAACTGCCAGAGAGAGACCTTTTGAGCTGCACTCACACCAAAACAACAAAACATTGTGGACAAAAATTGCAGTATCTTGCTTTAAAATAAGCCTAAGCGTGGACAGGAATTTGAGCATCCTGCTTTGAAACGAGCCTTTGCTTTGTCTTTTCTGTGTGCAGCTACAACCCAGGGCAGAAATAACAAGGTATTTCCAGCCAGCTCGCTGATTACACTCACAGATCAAATAATGACACATCTAAATCTAATTATTTTCACTTTAATTCATAGCCTCTGATATTTCAGTGCAATCTTAGGCTAATCTATTTGTTTCTCCTCATGGCGAGGAGTTTTATCAGGGACACAAAATGAATCATTTCCATAGAAATGCAATTCCACCCCCCCTTCTAACTCCCCTTTTATTAGCAGGGTGTTACATGATAAAGATTTCCCTCACTTTTCCCTTGCAAAGAGGTTTTGTCCTTCTCTGGCTTTGCTTTACCCAGATTTGCTGAGATAGCGTTTGATTTATTACCACTACCTTCGCTGCCTGCATCCTGGACTAAATCCTGGACAGCAAAAAGAATACATTGGAAATGTGTTATTATACATTTCCAGTAAAATAATGCATGAGGAAAGGGGGAAAAAAAGCCTGAAGGCAGGCTGAAACTGTTCTCCTCCCTGTCCACGTGCCTCTCTTCTCTATTCATCTTCCTAATTGGAAATCATGGCAGTGGCTTCTGACTTTATCAGCTGAATTTATCACTGAAAGAGTTGCTCAATAGCCAATTAACATGATAAATTAGTGCAATTCTTGCATTTATTCACATTCCACCTGAAAATGCTGTATTAATTTACCACAAGACAAGATGACAGCCTGCAATACTGGAGATGCTTTGCTTCCACTCACTTCCATTATACCAAACCACTGCTGGGCACCACAGAGAACACTTGGTCAGTTTGTGTGGTTAGTGCTGCCAGAGTCTTACCTTGGGTTGCAATGTAGTGACTTGGTCTCTGATATCCCTAAAACAGCAATATAAGTTGGTTTGAGTACCATATTACTTAACAGAGAGGGAACAATAAAAGCATAAGGGCACTACAGTTATCTCTAGACAACGTTTTCAGAACAGACCTCATATGCAAGAGCAACATGAAGCTCAAACCCTAACAAACCAGTTCATACTGCAAAGATTTAAATAGACAACAGATAAAATGGAAGTAAGGACACCTGACTTGAACAGACATTGGAGTGTACTGCGAGGGGGCATTCTAGACAGGGCCCTTTGGGTCCAGAAATGAGTCCTCTGGTGACACTGTCTTACCAGAGGCATCCATTGGGATGCTCATTGAAATTTTAGGGAGAATTTGGTGAAGATTCAGCAAAAATCTGGTAAAAATCTTTGTCATCGGATTAGCTGTGTTTCCAGCTACTCCACTATGAGAAAACACAGACCTTTTGTCTTTGTCCAAACACAGAAGGACTGGAAGGCACAAAGACATTTGTGCCTGAGCCCTAACAGGGACAGAGCTGAGGACTGTGGGGTATGCACAGAATCAAGGGCCTGCTGCAGTGGAATCTTCTGCAAAAGTATATACACACACATATATATATATTTAGGTAGGTAGATAAGCCTGCATAATGAGCTTGACCATGAGTGAGCAATGTGCTCTTGTGGCCAAGAAGGCCAATGCCATCCTGGGCTGTGGTTAGTAGGTCAAGAGAGGTTCTCCTCCCCCTCTACTCTGCTCTGAATAGGCCACATCTGGAATATTGTGTCCAGTTCTGGGCCCTTCAGGTCAAGAAGGACCTCAGGGAACTGCTTGAGAGAGTCCAGCACAGAGCCATGAAAATGATGAAGGGAGTGGAACATCTTCTTTACAAGGAGAGCCTGAGGGAGCTGAGGGCTTTCTAGCTTGGAGAGAAGGAGCCTGAGAGGTGACCTCATTAATGCTGATAAAGATGTGGAGGGTAAATGCCAAGAGGCTGGAGCCTGACTCTGCTGGGTGATGCCCAATGCCAGCACAAGGGGCAGTGGTGGAAGCTGAGGCAGAGGAAGTTCCATGGGAACAAGAGGAAGATTTTTTTCCCTGTGAGGGTGACAGAGCCCTGGAACAGGCTGCCCAGGGGGGCTGTGGAGTCTCCCCTCTCCGGAGATATTCAAGACCCACCTGGATGTGTTCCTGTGTGAGCTGCTCTATGTGACCCTGCTCTGGCAGGGGGGTTGGACTGGATGAGCTTTGGGGGTCCCTTCCAGCCCCTAACATTCTGTGATTCTGTAAGTAAGCCTTTCCAGCTGGCTGGGATTACACCAGAGCTGGGGCTACTGTACAGCTTTCATCAGCTGCATGCAAACAGGAGCTGCTGCTCGTAAGGCAATCATTCAGAACATATTTTGACCAGTGCCAGCAACATTAGCAACAAAGAGGAAGGAAACTTTAGTACTGCTGGGGAGGTGACAATGCAGAATCACACAATGTGCAAATGTTAAAGTGGAACTCCAATTATTTTCTAGGTTATGGTTGTATTAGGCTGCTTGACTTCAGTGCTGCATGACAGGGAAGCACGAGTCCTTGGATTCACAGTATCACTAAGGTTGGAAGAGACCTCAGAGATCATCAAGTCCAACCTGTCACCACAGACCCCATGACTAGACCATGGCACCAAGTGCCACATCCAGTCCCCTCTTGAGCGCCTCCAGGGACAGGGACTCCACCACCTCCCGGGCAGCACATTCCAATGGCGAATGACCCTCTCGGTGTAGAACTTCCTCCTCACCTCCAGCCTAAACTTCCCCTGTTGCAGCTTGAGACTGTGTCCCCTTGTTCTGGTGCTGGTTGCTAGAGAGAAGAGGCCAACCCCTTCCTGGCTACAACCACCCCTCAGGTAGTTGTAGAGAGCAATGAGGTCGCCCCTGAGCCTCCTCTTCTGCAGGCTAAGCAACCCCAGCTCCCTCAGCCTCTCCTCACAGGGCTGTGCTCAAGGCCTCTCCCCAGCCTTGTTGCCCTTCTCTGGACACCTTCAAGTGTCTCGATGTCCTTCTTAAACTGAGGGGCCCAGAACTGGACACCTTCCTCTGAGGTTTATGAGAAAAAACTTCTGAGTATCTCAGTCCTGGCTTTACAGGAGACCAAGACTGCATCAAAGGACTATAAATAAATAAATAATGGAATGTATCCTGGAGTCCTTAATACCAAAGCCCCAGCTTCAAATCAGGAAAGTGGAACCTGTGCTGTGGCGGTTTCCACTCAGTAATGCTTTCCAAAAGAAGGTAGAAGTGCCACTTTAAAATTGCCAAGTGCCAGTTTTAATTTGGAGCTTTCCTGTCTGGTTATAGCATGATTCAATTTACTCCTAAATAAGAGAAACAACCTCCTGAGGGAGCTGGAATTATTACAAAGCTGAGAGAGTTCTCTTGCACAAGGCCTCGGGCAAAATATCACAGGGCCTAATACTTCAGAGAGACTGACACGTTCAAAATACCACAATAAAAAGACAGCAAGACACCTGGAGCTACAGCTTTATATCCTTGGAAAGTCTTAGATAATTTAGCAGCCAACACTGGACAGGAAAAATTAGTAAGGTGCAATTATGAAACAAAAGGAACCAGGATCGTGTATTAAGGAAAAAATAATGTACTGACTATCCCAGGGTCTTCTGAATTACTTTGAATACAACAACTTGTTTATTCTCAAGCTGTTAATTAGGTAAAAGCTGTATTTTGTTCGTCACAACACCTGGCAGGAGGAGAGAGGGAGGAGGAGGAGGAGAGAGGGAGGAGGAGGAGGAGAGAGGGAGGAGGGAGGAGGAGAGAGGGAGGAGGAGGAGGAGAGAGGGAGGAGGAGGAGGGAGGAGAGGGGAGGAGGGAGGAGGAGGAGAGGGAGGAGGAGGAGGAGAGAGGGAGGAGGAGGGAGAGAGGAGGAGGAGGAGAGGAGAGGGGGAGGAGGAGGAGGAGGAGAGAGGGAGGAGGAGGAGGAGAGAGAGGGAGGAGGAGGAGGAGAGAGGGAGGAGGAGGAGGAGAGAGGGAGGAGGAGGAGGAGGAGAGAGGGAGGAGGAGGAGGAGAGAGGGAGGAGGAGGAGGAGAGAGGGAGGAGGAGGAGGAGAGAGGGAGGAGGAGGAGGAGAGAGGGAGGAGGAGGGAGGGAGGGAGGAGGAGAGAGGGAGGAGGAGAGGGGAGGAGGAGGAGGAGGGAGAGGAGGAGGAGAGAGGGAGGAGGAGGAGAGAGGGAGGAGGAGGAGAGAGGGAGGAGGAGGAGAGAGGGGAGGAGGAGGAGAGAGGGAGGAGGGAGGAGAGAGGGAGAGGAGGAGGAGAGAGGGGAGGAGAGAGGAGAGAGAGGAGGAGGAGAGAGGGAGGAGGAGGAGAGAGGGAGGAGGAGGAGAGAGGAGGAGGAGGAGAGAGAGGAGGAGGAGGAGAGAGAGGAGGAGGAGGAGAGAGGAGGGAGGAGGAGGAGAGAGGGAGGAGGAGGAGAGAGGAGGAGGAGGAGAGAGGAGAGGAGGAGAGAGGAGGAGGGAGGAGGAGGAGGAGGAGGAGGAGGAGGAGGAGGAGGAGAGAGGAGGAGGAGGAGGAGAGAGAGGAGGAGAGAGGAGGAGGAGAGAGGAGGAGGAGAGAGGAGGAGGAGGAGGAGAGGAGGAGGGAGAGGAGGAGGAGGAGGAGAGAGGAGGAGGAGGAGAGAGAGGAGGAGGAGGAGAGAGAGGAGGAGGAGGAGAGAGGAGGAGGAGGAGAGAGGAGGAGGAGGAGGAGGAGGAGGAGAGGAGAGAGGGAGGAGGAGGAGAGAGAGGAGGAGGAGGAGAGAGGAGGAGGAGGAGAGAGGAGGAGGAGGAGGAGAGAGGAGGAGGAGGAGGAGGAGGAGGAGGAGGAGAGAGGAGGAGGAGGAGAGAGAGGAGGAGGAGGAGAGAGGAGGAGGAGGAGGAGAGAGGGGAGGAGGAGGAGGAGAGAGGAGGAGGAGGAGGAGAGAGGAGGAGGAGGAGAGAGGAGGAGGAGGAGAGAGGAGGAGGAGAGAGGAGGAGGAGGAGAGAGGGAGGAGGAGGAGGAGAGAGGGATCAGGTTGGAAGAGACCTTGAGATCAGGTATTATTTCATTTACATTTTAACCAAAGCATGGAATTTCAAGCTTGAGAGGTTTTATGCCGAAGTGAGAGGTTTTCCTCAGGTGAGAATTTCTCCTACATTTATATATATATATATATAGATGTGTATATACTTTGCAATACCTAAATGAGCACCTCAAGACAAAGGCCAGCTAAATGCTGTTTGCCTAAATAGCTGCTAAATCCAAACAAACTACCAATCCAACCCCACCAAAGGCCATTACCCCTCCCCTTTAGGCCAGACATCTATTACAGCTACTTCACAGGTACACTTTCAGACAGCTACAGTACACCCTTCTCCCCCCTAAATGGGGGTAGGGGAAAAGCAAAGCTAGTGGCCAAAATCGTCACCATTGAAACCAAACAAACAGTGACCAGAAGGTTCTCTTTAGCCTGACTAATCATATCTTAACAACGTTCAGAACTCTGCTTGAATTATCTTTCCAAAAACAGGTACAAAACTAAAAACCAGAGTCACACAAAAGGAAAGAACAGATGAGATAAATTAGATGAAGCATGCACGGTTATCCACTGATAAATTAAAAAAGGAGAAGGGGAAAGCAATTAATAACAAGGTCTATATTGAATATTTACAAGAGGATGCTGTTATTCACATATAGTGGTACTTACATCCCTGTACAGCCAAATCTACAGCCCAAACCAAAGTCAGATGTGAAAGAAAGCACAACAATGTCAGTGAGTACTAGGACGCAGAACAAGGAAAGTGTACATTTTTGTTCTTAATTAAAAGAAAGCTTTCAATAAATTCGTAGGCATAACATGCAATAGTTTCACATAGAGAGGCTGGCAAATCGAGAGGGAGAAAGCGGTGCGGTCCACTCACATCTATGTAGTTGGCATTAATGTAATCTGAAGATGGATCATCCTCAACGGGTTGCAAAATCACCCTGGAGTGGTCATCTGTAAAAACCAAGCGGTTACGGTGCCTTTCTGAAGTGGGATTCTTTTGAAGTAAGATACTACGGTAAATCGTCATCTAGAAAAACCCCGAATCAGCCGTAAGGTGTAAAGTGCCTCGCAATTTACAGCCCTTAAAAGGTCAGTGTTTACACGGGATTACAAAGAACCGTTTAGCCTCGGGTCTCCAGTTACTACCCAAACACTCATTAAACTTCATGAAGTGTCGCTGAAAGGTATCACGCTATCAACACGGGGCTAAAAAGGCACAAAGAAAGCAGGCTGCTCGCTCCAAGTCCCTTTCGGCATCAGCTCCTGCTGATGGCGATCTATGGAAACCAGAAATCCTGATAACTGCTTCCTTCTTCCCACCCCCAACCTGCATAAGCTTACATCGAGACACTTCAAAAAACCAGGCAGTCAGGCGAGCAGGGGTTAGCAATGCCTTTGGGATTCAATGAAGAGGGAACTCTACCCGTTCAGGGGCTTCTCCTCCTGCGGTAGCTTCATTCCTGCGTGCTCAATTGCATTTGTAAAGCAGTAACAAAGTGCAAATTAAAGGAATTAACATCCAAATGAGCGCTAATCTTGTCGCTGCTATATGCTCGCCACAGCTTGCACAACAGAGAGGCAAACACGAAATTCAGCCTGAGTTACGGAAAGGAAGAAAGTTGAACTGTGAAGGCCATCGAAAAAAAAGAAAAGAAAAGAAAACCAAACCAACCAAGCCAAAAAAAAACCACCCCACATCCCCACAAAGGCTGGAAAAGGCATTGTCCTTCTTCTCCACTTGGGGTACACAGCAGCTGCGCCCCCACCGGGGAGTTGGAAAGGGAGAGCACAGCACGAGTAGCACATGAGTACAGCTACCACCCAAACCGAGCACACCAATACTCACATGCTATAATGTTTCCATAGCGGTTCTTTGTTCTGTTTTGATCCTTCTTAGCGACATCCCAAGAAGCTGACTGCCCCTCAAAGAAACTCTATAAATAAAAATGTTCCGAAAAGAAAAACATTCTGACCATTAATTTATCTCCAAAAGTAACAGCTTTTAAAAGAACTGCCCTACCCTACAGAAAGCTCAGTATTGCCCAGCTGCTCTGGTCACCGTGAGGCTTTCATCAGAGCCTCCCGGTACCACGGCACGGAAATGTTACTAGAGAAAGGAGGCTCTCTCCCTCTGACTGCTACAGGTCAGTGGCCTTGGTCACTGAAGGGCTCCGGAGGGATTTCATACCCTGGAAATGCTGGAAGGCTAAACTTGCTCAGACATCCTTGCTATAGAGGAACAACAGCAAGCTGAGAAAGCACAGGGAGCCAGCTCATCCTTCTTACAAGATCCCATAAGATACAGCCTGCCCACTACAGCTCTGCGTTGCTTTCCTCCTATTTCTTAGTAAAATGGCTTTTCTTCCTACAAAGCCATCAGGAAACCTCCTCTGCCAGTGTTCACTCTTCATGATTTTCCTCACATCCCTCCCTCGAGCCACTAGCAAAATTATTCTACCTTTTTTTTCCTTTTCCTAACCCTTCTTAAGAGTTTGATCTCTCAGTAGTGATAGAATCAGCTTTTATTCCTCCTTGGCTCTTTCTTCATTGCCCATAGATACCTTACAGCTGTTGCAAGTCTATGCTAGTCTTTCCTTCCAGATGTTCTCTCATCCTGATCTGGGTAAGTTACCTCCAGAATGTACACAGTAGCCATGGAAACAAAACTTTAATGCACATTCAGAAGCTCAAGCCAGGGAAAAGTTGTTGTTGGAGGGTTAGCAGGAGAAGCAGCAAGCAGGCAAACACCTGATGTGGCACCAGGAACCACCCTCCCCCAGCAGTGGTTGACACTTGGGCTTAGGCCTGCAGTTAGGCAGAGCACAACGAAGCGTATTTGAGGAAAAGAGAGGAAAAGAGAATAATGTTCTTTTAAAAACCACACATTTATTTATTCCAGTTGTTATGTTACAGGAGAGACAGCTGCAGAAAGGAGAGAAGGTTGAAAACTGAGTCAGAAGAGATTACTTACTCAGAGAAAACTCATTTTAAACCTATCTGCATTGCGAGAGAGACCTTGGCAGCACCATTCGCATCTTTCCTGCGTGTCCTGCCTGATGCTATCTAACCCTAAAGAATCACAACAGATTCAGAGATCAGAAGTGAAATGAATCTGTACTCATCTTCTACCTCCAGTGCTGGGAATTTTGTGCTTCCATATGAACATTAAAGTTGTAAGTAGACATGCTCGGGCAGGTCTAATTAGAACTTCAAGATGTTACTACCCTCAGCACGTCTTTACTGCTTCTCAGCTGGAGTTTAGTCCCAGTATTGCCCTAGCAAGCTGCTAGAATAAATCATGAGAGTGCTTCCATCCAGTCACTGCTTCTTGCAAAACCAGCCAGCTGAAATCTTTAGTTAAGCCTAATCCAGGCCCACACTGAAGCTGGCTCAGGAAGCTCACACATAACTAATTACAGTAGTTCAACTAAAAAGCAGCAATTAAAGGGTGGCAGCTTCTTACAAGGTGTTGAAAAGATTCAGCAGGGCATGTCTTCTTACAGCCTAAGGAACACACAAGGGGAGCTTTTTTCCAGGCACTTGCAAAGGCTCAAACCATTCACCACCATTTATTTCACTTTGGGGTTAAGTAGAGAGGAATCTTGCATCTGATTATCTTCGCTGAAACCCACGGCCTTTAGCCGCATCCTTTTGCGACGCAACACAAACTAAAGGCTGCCCCTCTCGAGGGGTTTTTCCTAGCAAATACCCACCACTGAAGGTCTCACCTCGTACTCCTCTTTAAATCCATAGCTGTCAGAGGTCTTCATTAGGTTAATATGCTGCAGGAGATCAGCCACCCTGATGGCAGGGTGCAGCTGCCCGGTCTGGTAGGGCGACTCCGTGCCTTCGCAGAGGTAGCGAGGACATCCAGGAGCCGGCTGGACTCCGCTGTGGCGCTGTGATTTTCATCTGCATTCACAAGAAACCGATGCATTAGGGACCTGCAGAGCAGCAACACCTGCTTGCTGTACACATCAACATCTCTCTTCAACCTCTTCCTTCAAAACCATGCCTAATTTCTGAGCAGGCAGAGCACTTACTCCCCAGCACATAAATACCGTGGAGTACATAAAGGCATCTTCCTGCAAACACAGAACAAAAGTTTGCAATCCTTCATCCTGCAGTAAAGATGTCTGAAGGGCATTTTATTTGAAGCCACAAAACTTTATGACATTAATGTACTTGGGAACTCCAGCCTCTGTCACCCAAAGTAACTTTTCTTTTTTTCTTGGTTTGGTTTTTTGTTGGTTTTTTTAATGGCTACTACGTACCAGCAGCAACGCTACAGCTTAAACCATAAATTAGACTAACTCTGTAAAGTGGGATCAGCACATCATTTGTCTAAAGCCCAGCGCACAGTGAATTGAGATCCCAGCAAAAAGAGGAGCGATTATGCTACCACTTCAGAGCACCACCGCCGTTTGGGAAGACGAATCAGCGCTTCAGAGCGGTCGCTTCTAACTCAGGTCTTTTTAGCAGAGAAACCGAAACTGCTGAGTGTGCCGATGCCAGCCCCAGCCTTGTAAACAAAGACGTCTCCTCCGATGACCTGCGCTGCACCAACCCTCTTATCAAAACCAAACGTCAAAGCTGCACGAAGTGGTTACATTTTGTCAGGTCCCTGCTGAGAAATGTTTTATCTTCAAATTAGCCATCAGCAGGTCAAATGGATTGACAGAGGAAGGGAAAAGAAAATCGAATTGAAACCTTTTACTGAAAGGCTCTACCGAAAGGAGAAGCTTGCAGCTGACCCCTCCTACACTGCTTTGCAATCAGTTTACCATTTTCCTCGCAAAGCACCCCGATTAGGAAGCAAAACACTCCAGGAGAAAATGAACACCCCCAAGGGTCGGCTTTTCTACAGCTCCACCAAAATGCAAACCCCCTCAATGCCTCCCGCAACGAGATCGCCTATTGAGGAACCAGATCCTTCCAACTGTCACCCAAGTTGCTAATTTCAGTACGTTTCTGCCTCACTAAACTGCCTAATAATGTGACATGCAGCAGTCACTTTTTACTGCAGTGTTACCTACATTAAATCACACACACTTCAAACCACCTCAGGATTTGCAGTTCTCCTCCTTCCTCGCAGTATACTTACCAGTAATAGGCACTTTAACCCATTGAAGCAGCAAAAAACAATGAGTGAACAGAACATAAGAAATTTATTTCAGGACTATATTAGAAAATGACTAAGAGAAAATGACATTAAAAGTTGTTAAAGCTTCACAATAGGCAACAATGAAAGCCATTTAAAAAAATCCAAGGGCCACATTATTATGCCATCAATGTAAGGATAGGGACTTGAGAGAAGCAAAATTGTCATCCTAACTTAGTGCTAATGTACACAGAATGGAGAGCAGCATTAACAGCCTATACATGAAGCAAAAGCAACCTGGTACAGCTACAAACCAGTAAAAGCTTCATCTGAAACAACATGGTTGGTAATTTAGAGCCCATAAAATTTTGCTCATCTCTAAATAAGAGAGAGGGGAAAAAAACTGCTTTGTGATGCTGGGCCAAGCAAGGGCTACGTGGAGAGAGAGCAGGCCAAAGCAACAATTACAGAATCACAGAATTGCTAAGGGTTGGAAGGGACCTCAAGGATCGTCTACTTCCAGCCGCCCTGCCACGGACAGGGACACCTCACACTTGATCAAGCTTATGGGTACCCAACTCCTCCTACACGCTGTGCCCCAAAGCTTGTCTACTGCTCTCTGCTATTTCAACCCACACAATGCAAAACAGTACCTCTTCCAACTAGCACTGCAAGACAATTAATGCCCCAAACACCCTCACCAGTAGATGGAAATGCAGACAGGAACTGTTAAACTGGTCTTCAACTAACTCTTTGTCACAGCTGCTCCTATCTGTGCCTGCCGCCATGCAGTGACAGCACGCTCGCCTTTGGAATGTGCTTATAGCCTAAATGAGCTATTAGAAATAGCTTGACAAGTATCACCAGGTAGCACCTATGTAAGTGCTTGAAATAAAGCTAAAAGAGACAAGCTTTTAGAAGAATTTCAGCAAAAGACTCATTTTCTCTGAGTCCCCTGATCTAGTTTCAGGAAGTAGTCAGCATTACGGCGCCTAACCCTTTGCTCTTTCAGTCAGAGGTGCTATTTTACCACCCTTCACGCCTCTTAAACCAGCTGGTTAGGTCTCCTTGGGCCCAAAGTGGAAGGCTCCAGCATCTAAGTGCTCTGAATGGTTATAAACTTTCCAAAGCACTACTGCAGGCAAGAGGATGGCATTTGCAACCTCATCACAAGGAAACGAGCAGAATATGACTTGATACCTCTCCCACGCAGCTTGATGAAGACCAGAGACTACTCACAAACAGTGATTTGCTGTCAGCCTCAGAGGACACCTTACATGAAGCTCTCCAAGGGCTCCTCCTGGGTATAGCTCCTCCCAGTGTTATTCCCCACAACATGCATAATGGGATAGAGACCACCCTGACAGCTTGGGCAGAGGGCACCACAAGCACTTCACAAGTACAGGATCAGAGGACAAAGTTGTTATTTGGGAGATAATGCAAAAAACCAACAAGGTGAACCAAACAGTGAATGCAACATCCTGTGTGTAGGAAATATGCAAGTGCAGGATGGAGTAATGGCCTGGGGAAGAATGGAGCAATGGCCTGGGGAAGAATGGAGCAATGGCCTGGGGAAGAATGGAGCAATGGCCTGGGTAGTGCTAACTGGGACTCTAAGCAGGAAACTCAATGCAAGACAGCACACGAGCGCAATAAAGAAGACAAAATACAGTTAAGGCAGCAGGAAAGCTAGAAGTAGGGCATGGGTTACCTATTTCACTTAGCTCAGCACTGAGGCTTCCAACAACTGTACCTGACTTGGGGCACCTCTATTTAAGAGTTTGACCAATGAGTTGGAGGAGTGTTCAGAGGAAGAGAATGACAGTAAGTTTAGACAATGTCAGCCACAAGCTGACAAGTGAGAGAACTGGGTTTAAGTCAACTCAGGAGAGACAGCTGAGGATATGTGAGCCTTTCAACAGGTAAAAGATAGATTCAGAGGCCAGGAGTGCCCTCCATGTTTTCTGTGAGTCTCTCAAAAGTAAATGGCTCAAGCCTCAGCAATGAAGATTTAGTCTAGATAAGTCTGGTTAGGACAAACTAGGAGTGAGAAGCAGTAACACTTAGTAGTAAACACCCAGTTAGTAGTAACTAATACCCAGAAAATGGAGCTTTGGGTTCCAAACAATGCTAATGTGGTTCTGAATTTCATTTTTATTCAGGATGCACTGGAACATGCTACCTGCAAGGGCAGAATTCTCTTCATTACAAAGTTGTAGAACAAAAGAGACAAATCAGTTGCCAGAAAGAGTCCGTACTGCAGGTATCATCATAGAATCAACCAGTCTGGAAAAGACCTCAGAGATCATCATGTCCCATCCCAAAACACAGGAGGGATTAAGCAGCCTCTAGGTCCCTTTGAGCATTACTTCTAGGATTTCCATTTTCAACAGTCTATGTTCATGTCCACTTCCTGTTATTTATCTTTTATCCTGAACTAACCTCAGTAGCTGACACAACAACCCCAGGCAGTGCTACAGCCTGGGGTCAGAGTGGCTGGAGAGCGGCCAGGCAGAAAGGGACCTGGGGGAACTGGTTGAGAGTAGGCTGAACATGAGCCAGCAGTGTGTCCAGGTGGCCAAGAAGGCCAATGGCATCCTGGCCTGCATCAGGAATAGTGTGGCCAGCAGGAGCAGGGAGGTCATTGTGCCCTGTGCTCAGCACTGGTTAGGCCACACCTTGAGTCCTGTGTCCAGCTCTGGGCTCCTCAATTTAAGAAGAACACTGAGACTCTTGAATGCGTCCAGAGAAGGGCAATGAGGCTGGGGAGGGGTCTGGAGCACAGCCCTGTGAGGAGAGGCTGAGGGAGCTGGGGTTGCTTAACCTGCAAAAGAGGAGGCTCAGGGGAGATCTTATTGCTCTCTACAACACCCTCAAGGGAGGTTGTAGCCAGGTGGGGGTTGATCTCTTCTCCCAGGCACCCAGCAGCAGAACAAGAGGACACAGTCTCAAGCTGTGCAGGGGGGAGGTTTAGGCTGGAGGGGAGGAGAAAGTTCTTCCCAGAGAGAGTTGTTAGCCATTGGAATGTGCTGCCCAGGGAGGTGGTGGAGTCCCCATCCCTGGAGGTGTTCAAGAGGGGATTGGATGTGACACTTGGTGCCATGGTTTAGCAGTCATGAGGTGTTGGGTGACAGGTTGGACTTGATGATCTTTGAGGTCTTTTCCAACCTTATTGATTCGATGAGTCTATGATTTATTCTTCAGTCAGCACTGACTAGTATGGACTTCTTCAGGAGACTATAACATCACTCCTACTCCTAAAGCAGTGTCAGTTTAATTCTCAGTGGATAAACCAAGTGCAGAGCCACTTTCTGACAACAGCACAGCTATCTTTTGCATTGACCAAGCTCTTTCAACGTTCAACCATGCAAGGAAACGAAACTCATGCAGGAACAGACAAGGAAGGACTGGGGGTCCTCACCTAACACAGCTGTCGGCACAAGTGGATCATTGGGCACTGCGGGAAAACAAAGCTCATGAAGAAACACATCAGCCTCCATTTGGGTATTTTCAAGACAAAACAATATACTTCAGAGCATAAGCAAGAGATAACTGAACCCCTTCGTGTTGTTACCCCAGGAAATCAGAAGGAATACACAGCCCCAGACAGCATCTCGAATAAAAGCAGAACGAAAGGCAGCGATTTGGGACCTCAGAAATGCAGTGGTAAAGGCAGAGAGATTCTTAACATCAGTGGAATAAAGAAGACATTCCATGCAATTTAGGTTCTGAAAGGGCTCCTCCTTCACTTATTGTTCCTTTGCCTCACAACAAAGGCTCACTTTCACAGAACCAACTCCTTTCCTTTCAGACCCAGCCTCTCACGTAATAGCTCGTCTCCAAATAAAATGGGGTTTCTTTGAAGTCTTCCAGGTCATTAGGATAAAAAAGTAATTATATACATCTGTACAGTTAATAGCTTGCTTTATGTGAAATGCCAAAGATACTGCTCTTAATGAGCTCAGGAAAATCACACACACAGAGATGCAGATGTCTGAATAAAATCCCCAGCCATTTTATTCTCTGCTATCAAAAGCTAGGACTGTGCAGACACAAATGTGCTGCTTTTAGACAGCAATGGTGGCGTCTAGAATTTGGGTCTCTTCCATTCTGGAACAAAAAAAAACTTGAAAATATCCCCAGCTCTGTGGGGATTCAACAAATCCAACTGCCAGGCGCTGCACTTTGGCCACAGCAACCCCAGGCAGAGCTACAGGCTGGGGACAGAGTGGCTGAGAGCTGCCAAAGAGAGGGACCTGGGGGTGCTGATTGACAGCCGCCTAAACATGAGGCAGCAGTGTGTCCAGGTGGCCAAGAAGGCCAAGGGCATCCTGGCCTGCATCAGGAATGGTGTGGCCAGCAGAAGCAGGGAGGTCATTGTGCCCCTGTACTCTGCATTGGTTAGGCCACACCTTGAGGGAGGTGTCCAGTTCTGAGCCCCTCAGTTTAGGAAGGACATTGAGACACTTGAAGGTGTCCAGAGAAGGGCAACGAGGCTGGGGAGAGGCCTTGAGCACAGCCCTGTGAGGAGAGGCTGAGGGAGCTGGGGTTGCTTAGCCTGGAGAAGAGGAGGCTCAGGGGAGACCTTCTTGCTCTCTACAACTCCCTGAAGGGAGGTTGTAGCCAGGAAGGGGTTGGTCTCCCCTCTCTAGCAACCAGCACCAGAACAAGAGGACACAGTCTCAAGCTGTGCCAGGGGTGGTTTAGGCTGGAGGTGAGGAGAAAGTTCTTCACTGAGTCATTTGTCATTGGAATGTGCTGCCCAGGGAGGTGGTGGATTCACCATCCCTGGAGGTGTTCAAAAAAGGGATTGGATGTGGCACTTGGTGCCATGGTTTAGTCATGAGGTCTGTGGTGACAGGTTGGACTTGGTGATCTTTGAGGTTTCTTCCAACCTTGGTGATACTGTGATAAGTGAGCTGCAGTTCTCAAGCAATCTGCCTATCAAGGTTTGTTGCGTAGCAGGAATCTCGGAAGGTTCTTTGCCTCAGTGTAGATGACTGCCAGGAAAAAATGAACCCTCCAACAGCAAAAAAAACCCCCAACAACCCAAAAAAATCACATACCTAGGACACTGGAAAACAGTGAAGCCAAATGTCTTTGCCAAGCAGCCAGCCAGCTGTGGTGGCAGGGACTCGTGGGCTCCTGGCATCACGTTAGTCCATCTGGACGGCCGCCCAAGTGCCTGGCGGCCCCAGCTCACTAACAGCCATGGAGGCTCCTGATGGATACCTCGTCCGAGATCCACCACAGCTTAGTCCAAATGGAACTGCCTTTGCAAAACTGCCTCCACAAATCTCTGTGCCAGCAAGACATCAAACTTTGGAGAATTTCAAAGCAGTTCCAGCCCAAACTGTGTAGGAATGCTCACAGGCTGGTACTTAACTCCCATTTATAATTGGTTATGAGACACTTAAAATGTTAGCACTCTGCAGTTTGGTAGGCTTCAATAAATTGAGCAATAAACTCTCCTTCAAAAGCCATTTCCTTTACAACAATCAGGAAAGAACTTAAGAGCCTTAAGGGATGTATTTAGCTCAAGCATGGTGAGCAGTAAGGGAGGCAAGAGAAGAGAGGAGGAGAGCCGTTCCCCAAAGATGGCAATTTAGAAACAGCTCGGGCTGCTCAGATCTGTTTAAAGCCAAGCTGCAGGCCCACGTGGCCATGAGAAGGTCAGGATCCTGCCAGCTGCATGGCAGAACTGTCCCTCTTTGGTAATGTACTCACTACTCTTGAGGTACTCTGGGTCTGCCAGTGGAGCTATCTAGCCTTTGTGCAAGGTGTGGTGCAGATGCCGGGAGGCAGAGGTGCTGGACAGTGGTAGCTATAACCCAGGCACTTAATAGTCAGCAACCAAAACTGCCAAACTTTGTCAAAACCAGACAGCTGGCAAGACTACAAAGAAGGAATATAAATATAGAGCAAATCTGCAGATATATTAACAAGCTTGCTCCCAAACTTCACAAACAGCAATGAACACTGTCAGTTTCCTTCTGTTGTAACCTCCTCGCTGCCAAAAGGAAGAAATTAATGTGGACCCTGCATTATTATTCATTACAGACATGGTGCTATGCAGTAATGCTTCACGTGTTGGTATTAGAGACCCTCATGAGGGAAAACTCAATTTCAGATTCTAATTGAGATATCCTGGAAGTGTAGCACCCTCCCTAGAACAAGCACCAGTGCCTACTGGAATGCCCATTGGAATGTGCTGCCCAGGAGGTGGTGGAGTCACCATCACTGGAAGTGTTTAGGAGGAGACTGGCTGGGGTGCTTGGTGCCATGGTTTAGTTGATTAGATGGTGCTGGGTGATAGGTTGGACTGGATGATCTCAAAGGTCTCTTCCAACCTGGTTAATTCCATTCCATTCCATTCCATTCCATTCCATTCCATTCCATTCCATTCCATTCCATTCCATTCCATTCCATTCCATTCCATTCCATCCCATTCCATCCCATTCCATCCCATCCTATCTTATCCTATCCTATCCTATTCCATCCCATCCCATCCCATCCTATTCCATCCTATCCATATCCTATCCTTCCATCCCTATCCTATCCTATCCTATCCGTAAATCTTTCAAGAACTGGCCACGTACCACCAAGGGCAACCCCTGTGGTAGCTTCGGGCTATGCCTTTAACATTTTGCTGCAGATTTCGAGCAGAAAAGTAGAAAAAAATGCAAACAAATCACTGTTGGGTGTGAAAAAGGAAAATAAAGAGAATTCTAAATGATTCCATTGGAGAGAGATCTACCATGAGACTGGGTGTACCAAAAACATTCTAGGGGCTGGTCCCCTCCCCTCCCCTCCCCTCTCCTCTCCTCTCCTCTCCTCTCCCTCTCTCCTCTCCCTCTCCTCTCCCTCTCCTCTCCTCTCCTCATTTTGTTGCTCTGATACTGCCCACTTCAGATACTGGGATATTAATCTGCTTCTGCTTGACCTCGGCTGCTTTGTTTTGGGGTAAGTCTAACAGCTACTTTTTCTCTGCTCCTTTCTCCCTTTTGGGAGAAAAGGGGTGGGGGGCAGAGACTGCTTCCCTGGTCTCTGACCAGGGAGGGGTTCTCATGCTGTTTGTTAATTGTGAATATTGTAACTCCTGGATATTTTGTGCATATTCATTGCAATCCTTTGTAGATGGTAGTTTTGCCTGTAAATACAGCTTTCATTTGCTTCCAACTGAGTTAGTGTGGCAAAGTTAGTGTTGGGGGTGTGGATTTCAACCCACCACAACACCCAAAGAGGTCTACTCAACCTTGGGCTTGTCACTCTGCGGTAGTTTTAGGCTATGCCTTAAAAAATATTTCCCACAGATCTTGAACAGAAGGTGGTAAAAGGTCAACAAATCACTATTGGGTGTAAAAAGGAAAATAAGGATAGGTCTAACCAATGCCACTGGAGAGATCTCTACCATAAGATTTAGTCTGGAAAACAATCTTTCACTCTTTTGGCTTCTTTGCCTCTGGCTGATGCTTCTCCTGGCTTTACTGACCTTGGCTGCACTGCTTTGTTGTGACTGCTATTGACCACAACTTCTCAGCTATTTTCTCTTTTCTCTTGTCCCTCTTTGTGTACAGGGCGGGTAGGGAGAGGAGCAGTATCACAGTATCACCAAGGTTGGAAGAGACCTCAAGAGCGGGGGAAGAAGCTGTTGCAGCTCCCCTGGTGTATGGCCAGGAGGGTTCTTGTGCTGCTTATCAATTGCAAAAACCTGTAAATATTGTCTGTTTTGTACATATTCGTTGCATTTCATTGCAGTTTTGCTTGAAAACACAGCTTCACGTGCTTCCAACCGAGCTGGTCTGGCAAAATGTAACGGTGGGGGGTGGTGGAAATTTCAACCCTCCGCACGCTGGTACCGCAACGCCCGAGGCGACGGCAATTTCCTTGAACGAGCAGAACTGCTCCCCGCGTTCCTCTGTTGGTGTGTCTACCACTGCTGTACTTACATCTGGGGCTGAAGTTGTGAGAGTCCATGAAGGTGATAGAGAGGGGATCCTCTGCGTGCAGGGTGCTCTGGTCAGCGTAGCTGCGGTCCATGGCGTTCACCATGTGGGTCATCTCCTGCCGGGTGGTCCCCATGGCGTCCTTGCGCTTCTTCGCGAGTTTGCTGCCCAGCCAAAGGGGGGAAAGAAAACAACCCAAAACCAAACCACCTTAATATTTGCTGAACATGAACACCTAGAGCAATCATTAGCTACGCTCCTGAGTGGCTGAGCACAACTTTTCTGCCGTGACATTGATAGGAGCTGCCTCCTGCTACGAAGCTGTGAAGGGCCCGGAGGATAAAGTGACTGAAGGAGCTGGGGATGGTTAGCCTGGGAAAGAGGAGGCTGAGGAGAGACCTCATTGCTCTCTACAACTACCTGAAAGGAGGTTGTGGAGAGGCTGGTGCTGGTCTCTTCTCACAGGTAAGCAGTGATAGAACAGGAAGGAATGGCCTTCAGGTGTGACTGGGTAGGTTTAGACTGGACTCTACAACTACCTGAAAGGAGGCTGGGGAGAGGATGCTGCTGGTCTCTTCTCACAGGTAAGCAGTGATAGAAAAGAGGGAATGGCCTCCAGCTGTGACTGGGTAAGTTTAGACTGAACTGTACAACTACCTGAAAGGAGGTTGTGGAGAGGCTGGTGCTGGTCTCTTCTCACAGGTAAGTAGTGACAGAACAGGAGGGAATAGCCTTCAGGTGTGACTGGGTAGGTTTAGACTGGACTCTACAACTACCTGAAAGGAGGTTGGGGAGAGGCTGGTGCTGGTCTCTTCTCACAGGTAAGTAGTGATAGAACAAGAGGGAATGGCCTCCAGCTGTGACTGGGTAGGTTTAGACTGGCCACTGGGGGAAAAACTTCCATGGAAAGAGTGGTCAGGCACTGGAATGTGCTGCCCAGGGAGGTGATTGAGTCACCACCCCTGGATGTGGTGCTTGGGGCTGTGGTTTGGGGGCGAACCTTGCAGAGTAGGGGTCTGGGTTGGGCTTGGTGATCCTGAGGGTCTAACTTCTAAGTGCTAAGTGCTAACTTCTGTAGCCTGCTAATATTTCTTCTTTTTTTCCCCTGTAATTATCCTAATATAAACAAATTGGAGAACAGAATTACATTTTAACTGAAATGATAAATAAGAAGCATCTGTGCATGCAGTTTTATCAACCAGCTCCCATTTAGATCTGTGCTTTGATTTTGTAAATGGATTAATTCATCCCCCTCGCTTGCCTTGTTAGGAAGAAATAATTTAACCTTCTAATTGTTAGCCAAAAACCCCCATAAAAAACCAAAGCAAACCAAAGAAACATAATTATGCAATATGGCTGCATATTACCTGACATGTTCACAGTTGTTCTCCCCATTCAGTACCCAAGATAAGAACATGATACCACACTTTGTTCCTGAACTTTGGCTCTTTAAGAAACAAACCAAACCTCCCTCACCGCTCTTCCCCTTCTTGCAGTCTGGGGACACCTTAAATTCTGCCATTAACAGTCTCACACTGAATGCATCACAGTTAAGCAGGACCCTGATTGTACAAGCAGCCCCCTCACATGAACAGCCTTCAAGTTCACACCTCAGAAATATCCTTCAATTCTTTCCCTTTGGTGAAGAACTGGAAGTGGTTTTCACTCTCTCCAGAAGTCAGGCAGAAGCAGGTAATATGTTTTAATTATCACTGAAAGCTTACTGCTCTTAAAGCTTGCATCTCAAGTAGGCAGAGCAGCATGAAGTGCACCTTGGTTCTGCAGGAACCTGTGACACACATTAGTCTGTTCGGCAGTCACAGAATCAGAATTGTCAGGGTTGGAAGGGACCTCAAGGATCAGCCAGTCCCAACCCCCTGCCATGGCCAGGGACACCTCACACTACAGCAGGTTGCTCACAGCCACATCCAGCCTGGCTGCAAACACCTCCAGGCAGGAGGCTTCCACCACCTCCCTGGGCAACCTGCAGCAGGCTCTCACCACCCTCATGGGGAACAACTTCTTCCTAACATCCAATCTCAATCTACCCATTTCTAGTTTTGCTCCATCCCCCCCCAGTCCTATCCCTCCCTGACACCCTCAAAAGTCCCTCCCCAGCTTTCTTGGAGGCCCCTTCAGAGACTGGGAGGCCACAATAAGGTCTCTTCAGAGCCTTCTCCTCTCCAGGCTGAACAGCCCCAACTCTCTGTCTGTCCTCATAGGAGAACAGCTCCAGCCCTCTACTCATCCTCATGGCCCTTCTCTGGACATGTTCCAGCTCCTCCAGATCCTTCTCACAATAGGGCCTCCAGAACTGGACACAGTGCTCCAGGGGGGTCTCAGCAGAGTGGAGTAAAGGGGGAGAATCACCTCCCTCAACCTGTTTCCCTGTTTCCATCTGAAGCTATGATGTAATAGATGGGCAACCTGCCTCTTTGGTTAGATCTGACACCATGGGGGAGAGACACAACTATCACTGAGAATACTGGGTTCTTAAAAATGTCTGTTTAAAGCACAGCTTCGCTTCACCAGCTCTTTTCCTGCATAAAATACCACCAAGCATCCTGTGAACTGTTGAGTCAGTGGTTATCTTGTACTGCTTTGACAAGAAGGACTGCTTGCTCTTCCTGTATGCTTTTTAACATTCTGTGTCGTGCTCTAACAGACAGAAAGACTGTTGGAGTAAATTATCCATCCTGGGAACATCCACCAGAAAGGACCTACACCATTCTCTAGTGGGGGGAAGGACTTCATGTTTCTGCATATTTAAGAAAATGTTGGAGGGTTGTTTCTTAAGGTCACAAAGTGGACAAAGCACTCCTGAGAACAAAGCTTCTTTCCCTGAGCAGACATCTCCTGTGGTGACAGGACGAGGGGCAATGGCTTCAAACGAGAGAAGCGCAGATTCAGATTGGATATTAGGAAGAAGTTCTTCACTAGGAGGGTGGTGGAACACTGGAACAGGTTGCCCAGGGAGGTGGTTGAGGCTCCTTCCCTGCAGATATTCAAGGTGAGGCTCGATGAGGCCCTGGGCAACCTGATCTATTTGGAGATGTCCCTGCTGACTGCAGGGAGGTCAGACTGGATGAGTTTCAGAGGTCCCTTCCAGCCTGGACCATTCCTGACCTGTATCAGGAACAGTGTGGCCAGCAGGAGCAGGGAAGTCATTTTGCCACTGTGCACTGCACTGGTTAGGCCACACCTTGAGTGCTGGGTCCAGTTCTGGGCCCCTCAGTTTAGGAAGGATGTTGAGTTGCTGGAAGGTGTCCAGAGAAGGGCAACAAAGCTGGGGAGGGGTCTGGAGCAGAGCCCTGTGAGGAGAGGCTGAGGGAGCTGGGGTTGCTTAACCTGGAGAAGAGGAGGCTCAGGGGAGATCTTATTGCTCTCTCCAGCTCCCTGAAGGGAGGTTGTAGACAGGCGGGGGTTGGTCTCTTCTGCCAGGCACCCAGCACCAGAACAAGAGGACACAGTCTCAAGCTGTGCCAGGGGAGGTTCAGACTGGATGTTACGAAGAAATTCTTCACAGAGAGAGTGATTGCCCATTGGAATGTGCTGCCCAGAGAGGTGGTGGAGTCACCATCATTGGAGGTGTTTAGGAGGAGACTTGATAGGGTGCTTGGTGCCATGGTTTAGTTGATTAGGTGGTGCTGGATGATTGGTTGGACACAATGATCTTGAAGGTCTCTTCCAACCTGGTCTGGTCTATTCTACTCCATACTATTCTACTCCATTCTATTCTACTCCATTCTATGATTCATTTTGTATGCCCCATCTCCCTCCTCTCCGTTCTGACAGATCAGACTAGTTGCAATATTGCCACTCAGTAACTCCCTTACCACAAAATCCCAAAGGTGGTCTCTAAAGGTGCTTTATTCATCCAGCTCCTGTGGTGTACAGGAGGCTTCTGTGAGTATCAGTTGCTCAGTGGAAACTAAACAACCAGCACCAGCTGGATGCCCCTTTGTAGTGCTCTATTCTATGCATTTCCTCCATGTTTTCCTATTTCCTGAAGGAAAGCTGGTTTCAGTGATGCTCTTGGTAGGAGTAATGAAGACCATCAGAACTTCCAGAAAGGAAAGTGCTGCAGCTGTATAACTGGTTACCAGCATCATCAAAGCTTTCACAAAACTGGCATTTCTAGTTCAGACTGTTCCAAAGCCTTTCACTATACACTGAAGATCTCCTTTTTCTAATGCCACCTCAGAAAGGGAACAAAAAGACTATTACATCTCATCTCTTGGCTATATTAAGCCCTTCTTTGAAGCATCACTTTGTAACAAAACTTGCAAGCTACGCTAAATAAATCAACAGCTATTAAGGCTTTCAAGTTATTAACTTATTACAGTAGCTACTTTCTAATTCTCGTGCTGTGCTTCAACTCCTAAAAAGGTCTATTGTGCTGTAGCACCGCAACCCCAAGCTGCTGGGAAATGGGAGGACAGCTTTATTGTTCCGCAGCTCCCAGCTCCCTCAGGGGTTTGAAGACTTCTTTCTCTCCTTCCCTCCCTGGGCTAAAGGCAGATGCAATCTGCGCTTCCCGAGAGCTAAGCAAATCGTTAGGTTAAAGTACTTGGGGCTGACAGCGAAGTGCAAATGATTCTCATTATCTGCTAAAGGATCCAGTTGGGTGAACCTGCGCAGGTGGGTGTTGCAATGGGAGCTGGAGGGGGGGGGGAAGTGCTCCATCCTAGGACGGTTAATTATCTCGAGCCGAAGCCATTGTTATTTAACAAGGAAATTATAATTTGTCACAATAAAGCAGAGAATGGCAGCTGGCTAAGCCAGCTTAGTTGTTTCTTCATTTTCAGTTTGTTTAACGAAATGAACTAATCTGCTTAAAACTGCGGAAGAGCATCGCTATCAGACACCGCGGCTTCAGCCATCAAAGCACTTGAGAGCATCCTCAGATCCCCTCCGAAGTCAAAGGCTTTAAGCACTTAGGTAAAATTAAGAACGGCTCTAACTGCTTTGTGCCGCAGCCCTCCCGCGAAAGAAAAGTCATTTGGTCAACCCAGGGTGAAAAAAACAGTCCCCTGCACACCAGTGTCAAACAGGAAGAGCCATGTTTCCAAGTGGGTATGCAAAGCGCCTCACAAGCAATGGGAGACCACAAAAAACCATTCCTGCAACCTGACACCGTCTCGAGCTGTGCCAGGGGAAGTTCAGGCTGGAGGTGAGGTGAAAGTTCTTCCCAGAAAGAGTAACTGGCCATTGGAATGGGCTGCCCAGGGAGGTGGTGGAGTCCCCATCCCTGGAGGCATTCAAGAGGGGATTGGATGTGGCACTTGGAGCCGTGGTTTAGTTGTCATGAGGTGTTGGGTATCACAGTATCACCGTACACTGTGATATATTCTGTGATACCCAACATGTCATGACAACTAAACCACGGCTCCAGGTGCCACATCCAGTACTGACAGGCGACAGGTTGGTCTTGATGATCTCTGAGGATCTCAGGCTCTCAGGTAGTGATAGGACTAAGGGGAATGGAATGAAGCTGGAGGTGGGGAGATTCAGGCTAGATGTGAGGAGGAAGTTCTTCACCATGAGAGTGGTGAAGCCCCGGAATGGGTTATCTAGGGAGATGGTTGAGGCCCCGTCTCTGGAGGTGTTTAAGCCCAGGCTGGATGAGGCTCTGGCCAGCCTGATGTAGTGTGGGGTGTCCCTGCCCATGGCAGGGGGGTTGGAACTAGATGATCCTTGTGGTCCCTTCCAACCCTGACTGATTCTATGATTCTTTTCCAACCTTACTGATTCTATGATTGATTATTGATTCTATGACAAGTATCACAGTATCACAGTATTACCAAGGTTGGAAGAGACCTCAAAGATCATCGAGTCCAACCTGTAACCACAAACCTCACGACTAGCCACATCCAATCCTGACAGGTGACAGGTTGGACTTGATGATCTCTGAGGTCTTTTCCTACCTGATTGATTCTATGATTCCATGATTCCCCCCACTCCCGGTTGGTATGGAAGAAGCCACTGGTAGAGCAGAGACTTATTCATGAAGGTTTGGCATTTGCCTACGATCTGAGTAGGGAAAGTGGTGCACAGGATCACTGCTGGCAACTGATACGAGCAACTTGTGCTCTAGAAGCACCATTTCTAGCTAAGAAATGGGAAAAGAGGGGTTGTTTGTATTGTTTTTTCTCTTAGTGAGATGTGTCACTGTGAATCATATTGCAAATGAAATCATGATCACAACAAACTAAAATGACAGAAATGGGGGGGGAAGAAACAACAACCCAAAACTGCAGCAAAAAAGCAAAACTCTCAATATACAGTTAGAAATACAATATCCCTTTAAAAAAAAAACCAAACCCAAACCACAGGGTAAGAGTAACAGGAACAATGAGGGACAAGCCTGAGAATAAAGGAAAGGGAACAATCAGCAAAGTGCAACGAATCAAAGTTGAGGCTAATTACAGAGGCTGCTTTTCTTTTTTAAAAAGGGATACTGCATCTTTAAAACATGTAAAATAGTAAGTCACCCATATTCTACTTACAGATAGTAGGAGTAAGAATAGTAGCTCCTCCTGGCAAGCAAATCACAGACAGTGGAAAAAGAGAAGCAATGGTGAATGAGAAGCGTGACTCTGTCACATTCAATAAAGCAGAGAAATGTGCGTTTCAAAAGGAAGCAAACAAACCAAAACCAAACCAAAGCCAAACCAAAACCAAACCAAACACCAGCTGAAAGAAAACAAAACAAAGCAAAACAAAACAAAGCAAAACAAAACAAAACAAAACAAAGCAAAGCAAAACAAAACCCTCATGTTCCTCTGGTTAGCATCTCAACTTGCTCATGCACAAACCGGCCTTTACTTTGCCATGCGATAAAAGCGACGACACCGAAGGGCCAACCGAAAAGAAAGAATCCATAGCCACCCCCACACCCCCCCCCAAAAAAAAACACACCCCCAAACAACC